>OZ020536.1:3130377-3495907 GCA_963971435.1 Lasius platythorax | reverse complement strand
GAGAGAGAGAGAGAGAGAGAGAGAGAGAGAGAGAGAGAGAGAGAGAGAGAGAGAGAGAGGAGAAAGGAGAAAGGAGTGAGTAGAAACAGGCAGCGGAAGGTCGTCGGATTTGATGGGCCAGAATAGACCATTACTCCGCCACAGTTGCGAGTAGCAAATATTCTGTCTTCGAGATCTAGTAGCGTGCCTACTATTGATTTTTGCGGTCCACGAAGAGGCGGCATGTTCTGTGGAACGAGTGTCTCGCGATTCCCTTGTCTGGAAAAGCATCGTTGACCTGGTCCTTTTGCCTTTTCTTTTCGGCACAATTGCGACAAACCATGATTCGCGCTAGTCGCGCAAGATGATTACATCCCGTTACATCTATAGCTACCGTCTGCGCTTTTACATCGCCAGCCTTTTAAAGACCCACAGCGCTTTGCGAATTTTTCGAGTCTTTCTCGTGTTCGAAAATCAAGGATTCTAGATTAGAACGCTCTGATGGCTTTCATCGAGACGAGCATAGATGTTAGATGTAAAGCTGAGCTTACGCGGATATTTGCGTCACGAGACTGAAATGTAATTCGGGTGTTATCCATTGTTTTGGATTGGATCAAACTGCATTGTGTCCAGTTAGGATTACGGATTACGTGGTGCACGTTGTTCAGCATACGCACGCGCGCGAGATATATTAAGTATTTTATGTTTAATAAAAAGAACATCTCTATTGCGTCTTGTATTATAATCGCGAGAATTTGCATTTGTGTATAATTAACTCATAACAGAACACAGAATAACGTTAAATTAAAAAATTTTTTACGCATTAATGAAGCTTTAATTCATGTTAAATGAATTAAAGCTTCATTAATGCGTAAAAAATTTTTTAATTTAACGTTAAATGAACACATATTCATTGAAGCGAAATCAAAGGAAAACGGAAATACATTCCCATTGAAAGCTTTTGCTTTCGACCCATTCATGACTCTATTTTCTTTCGCTATATACAACTACGCATTAATGCATTCTGTGTGGCCTGAGTGCATTGTGAGCCATTGTTAATTGACAGAGGATGAAACTGCCGCTTCACGGTACGTCCAGCGTTACAGTGCTTACCGCCAACATCAGTATCACGACAACGGCGTGCGCACTGAATTTTTAGTGCGACACGAACACACAGATATCACGTACGCGATACGCCGCTTGCATTAATGTCGGCTCTGCCGAAGCGTTCGATCTTCTTCTCACCGTGATGTGCCGATCATCGCCGAAAAGGGAAGCGCGAAAGGAGAAGGGAATATAGCGGGAAATTCCAATAGACCGCAGTAAATTCTCTATTCACTCTAAAAATAATCCATCAGATCACATTGTTCATCTGGTAAAGTAAAATTCGATATTTAACCGTGTCTTATTATGTATTAACCTTCAATATACCGTAGGCGATATTTTTATAAAATTCCTATTTCTAATACTTGAGAGAGTATTTATAAACGTAAATGTAAGTCATAATTATACACGAGAAATATTAATAGCAGCAAAGTAGAAATAGAAAAAAATAAATTTTTGCCATTTATAATTTTTAGATATTCCTAGAATACATTTTCGTAAATGTATTTTACACGTTTCATGTTCAAATTCGTTGTGCAAACAATCGCTTTATTTGATTTATGCTAGACGTAAAATATGCGCATCGTTAGATTCCTGACGATTTAAATTTAATAACGTTTAAAGCGTCAAGCTCTATTTTTTTGTGATTTATTAATGCTAATAATCACTGCTCAAGTTGTTTTCTCTGAAGCACGATTCATTGGAGAGAGAGTATATCCTTTATTACATCTAAAAGTTTGCTTGCTATGTAAATGCTTATAAAATTTTCTCCCAGTTAGTCCGAAAATTACGCGGTTTGTTATCATTTATCTATTTAACTTACATTAATAATGTTTATCGTATGAAATATGTATTCTGCGAGCAATTTTATTATTTCACTTGATAAATAAACTGTTTCCCGGCAACACTTTCCACAAATAAAAATTCAAATATTTTTATTTATAACTGACCAAAAATTGATATGACTGCATTGAAAATTATACCGTGGCACTGAATTATGGATTTTAACGCACCATTCAACAATTTCAACAATGACATAATGCGACAGGGGACGACGCGATATATAGATTCGCGCAAATTGAAATATATTTCAGTTTGCGGAAAACTTGTCAAATAAGTTACGCGGTCGAATTTTGCCGCAAAGTGGATATTTCTGATCGGAATTTATATCGGACTCGGGGACATGTTCCTTCCCGCGGTGTATCTATCTGCGTAACGTATAGTACGTATATACGCCTCCCGATGAACATTTCCGGTATAAATGGATCGCGGCGTACGACAAGCATTGCGATACACTTACGGTCGTAAATTGAACCATAAGAGGATTCGCGTGTAGCCTTCAGCTACAGAAGCCCGAAGCTATTTATATACTGTTATATTCGATACACTTTCAGTAGATCATATTAACCTCTTGCGTGAGTTTTTTTGATATCGGATATCAAGAGCAGGATATAGTCTAACGCGTCAACATTGTACACAGTTTGTATAAATTTTTTCCGTAAATGTATGGAAATATATAAGATCGATATTACACGGTAAAAATAAATCAAGTAAAAGAAAAGTAAAAAACTAACACTTTAAAAAGTTTGAAAATTTACGTGATTTACTGACGCGCGCGCGTGACAAGTTTTTTTTTTCAGAGGATTAAATATTCCAGAATGTTTATATTAAAGCTTTATAAGAAGGCTATTTGCAATGGTGTCAATGAGATTTGATATCATCACGATTCTAGATATGTAACGAGAAACCGGAGAAATGTAACCTGTAACACATCCCATATATTTAAGGAAAATTAAAATATGTGCGTTACATTTCGCGAAACAAAAAAGCAAAGCTGCATGTGTTCCAAAATTATATCTCGAAAGAGAGTCACGTCTTTTTTGCCATTAAAGTGTTGCGTCGGTGAAGAAACGGCTAGTCGCGCTCGTATTGTAAATCTTCCGTCGACGTGAGTGTCATTTAAATTGTCGGCGCAATGACTGCACTTCGAGATGCTGGCTAGCGTTGCATACCGCCTGCATATCACGCAGTTACAGTTTCGCGTCTCTCAGTGACGCGGCGCGACGCGAAAGTAAAAAATAAGAAGAAAAAAGGAAAAAAAAATGCGATTTGCTAGCCCGTTCATCGGCACGACTTTTTTTTTATTCTTTCTCAGCCGGAGAGACGTGCGCGGAATGATGCGAACATCCACGTTTATCCCATTCGTATATCCGCGAGACGAGAAGCGCTCTATATGCTACGCTAAGCAACACGGCGATCTATAAACGAGCCCTCCCGTACTCGTCATGCAGCTTTTATAGTTCCGCTCGTGAACTCCAATGCATTTTGCGATGCGGCTTTTCCGCTGGTGATGCCAACATATTGCCAACAGATGGAAAAAAATGTCGATTTTCGCATAAAACATTTTTGGTTTCAGCGTTAAGCTGTCCGAAAAAATCAAAAATGAAATCTCTCTCATGCATTTCCATAGGATTTTAAGAGAAACTGTACGAAACATACGGCTTCAATCTCGTTCAAAAGAAAATTCATAGCTAGCAGTTATACCGTTGGCTGACTTATGGTATCATTAACTACTGCGCGCGGTTGCCAGTGACTTTATTCCGCCGTGCAATGTCTGACCTAATGCTGCCTTCAATTATTATCAACGTCTACTTTGCGTTGACTTTATCATTTATCGGTGATCTTTTGTTGATTTTGATCTTTACAGTTACTAAAAGATACATACATATATAAGGAGAGATATTAATGCCCCTTATAACACATGAATTTAGATGTCGGGGCATATATAGGAAATACATGTTCCAATATATGTATACATAAATTTATATTAAGGTATAATTTATGTTAAGGTATTAATCCTAAATATATGTAAATACCTTTTCTAATGAACATTTTATTATTGTATTTATATTTCAGAAACATACATTTCTTAAAAGATGTATATCTTTTTTAAATGTTTTACTGTAAAGATCGAAACTGACAAAAGATAATCGATAAGTGATAAAATTAACGCAAGAGAAAAATAGTTCAAGACAGTGTTAAATTAGGAAGTAAGTAAAATTATATTTTATTTTGCAATAAATTACATTTCAATGCGTGCCTTTTCTCATATCGTAGACATTATGTGTGTAAATGAGCATGCAACAAATTTTAATTCTTGAATTCTTTTAAGTTTAAATACTGCCACGGTATATTTTCAATTTATGTGTTTTTGATTATTCCGCAAAAGAATGAAATTATAATATAACAAATATCGCGATAGCGGATATAAATTTGATTTACGCTAAATCCTTTTTCACGAAGCATAATATCAAGAAAAACTTTTAGAAAAAAAAGGGAAATACAAGCTGAGCTTTCTCTAGAGAGTACAGTTATTAAGTTCGTAACTGCATTACAATCTAAAAGACTTAAAAGTTGGCTGGACGTTAATGCCAGTCCAATAAGATATCAGAAATCAAACTCGACTTTTCTATCATTCCATTACATACTTTCATCTTTTTCATTTTTTACACTACAATATATCCCGTGGTTCAGACATCGAATAAGAAAAATTTTGAAATTGACATTAAGTACTCTTATTACTTTAATTGCGACCGTACTTCGATTAGATACACTCGTGAAATTTGGAACGAGTTTATTCGAGATCTTTATGATTACTACAGCTTCAATTTCCGGTCGCTGTTGCAAAATATAAAATCGTCGTTCTAGTTACATTCGCTGATCTTTCAAGCATTTCTGAGCCATGAAAAGAATTTAACTTCTGATAAATATGTTTGTGAGATATAGAACGACATACTATTGTTACTCGATCTCGGTGTTCGGTCGTCGTTAAGTTGCACATTCTAAGTTTATTTATTATTTATGATTAGTGTTATATAAAAGTTCAAATTGGATATTAAAAAGATATAATATATATATATATATATATATATATATATATATATATATATATATATAGAGAGAGAGAGAGAGAGAGAGAGAGAGGGAATGCTGAGATCCCTCTCATTGTTTCTTGAATATAATGGACGAAGTATAAATAATGACGAATTTAATAGAATAAACGCTGTTTTTTTCTTTGAACTATAAAGTAAAAAATTGATTGCACTCGCGGGCGGCTCGAAAACTTTCAGAGTATTTCACAGTTTCACGGCAGCTTCGACGAAAGTCACGCGGAATAACTCGATCCGCGAGCAACTTTATTTATTGCATCGGATCATCTTTGAAATTGAATAGCGCACAGAATCACAACTTTTGGACAAATTCTTCAAGCTGTAACTTTAGTGATATCTATATAAATGACAAACTTAAATGCGAGATATAATATATATACATTCAGAAGATCGCGCAGTTTCAAATAAAATATCTATTTCTCAAAGTTTGGAGCAACAATTTAAAATTTGCTAATATCAAGCAAGCCTGAAGAAATAGCTGCGTAATATTTCGGAAGGTACGGCGCTTTTCGGAATTTCGATTCTTGGCAAATTATTTTTTTTTTCCCTCGCGAATAATCTTAATGACTGCCACAGTATTTGAATTCTTTTGACATGAAATAATAATAGGGACAAGTAGGAACTATATCCATACAGGCAAGCGAAGATTTTAAATACTTTTATATGCTTGACGTATATTTCATTTTTAGCAAGGTTATTTAATTTATTATTTTAATGAAAATGTCAACATGTCTAACCGATTTTTTAATATTTTTTTCTTTAAACTGCGTTGAGCAACTCCTGAGTTGCGCGATTTATAACTTGTATATATACATATATTATATTATATTCTCCAACTATGAGATATTTATGGCCGATCTCATATCATTTTATTTTGCTTTTCAGCAATATAAAGTTAATAATTATCGATAAACATGGATGGATAACAAATTAGAGTAAAACTAGTGCATTATAGAATAAATACAGTTATTAATCATTAACACATTTCTTATTAAATAAATAAATTACATACAATAAAAGAAATATCTTGAAATATGCCAGGATCAAATTTTCAATTGTTCACTAATTTGTCTTAATCCATCCATTTGTAGGCAATGGACTTGTGAAGTATTGTATTTATATCATTCTATTATAATTAATCTTGAAAAAGAATTTAAAATTAAAAAAAAAAAATTTTTTTTCTATATAAGAATATAAAATATGTTTGTTATATTAATTTTCCTATAAATTATATATATGTATATATGCATATATGTACATATAATCGATATAAAATTTTCACAAATCCATTACCTCCAGATCATAAAAATAATTTAACTCACCGAGATGATGCGCAACAGCGAAGTAGTAGATAGCATGTTGATCTGTAAATAGAAATATATACAAATTATAAAGCAATGTCCACAAAATAAATAATATTAAAAAAATAATTATAGGTAAATTTTTAATTAGTTTCTTTGAAACAAATATTTAATTAAAAAATTACATAATTTCTAAAAATAGAAATTTTGTTATGATATTCCAAAATCTATAACATTTTATATTTTTATGATATTATATAATAATGGATTACTATCATATTATAGGTGTGTGTGTGTGTGTGTGTGTGTGTGTGTGTGTGCGCGCGCGTGTCGCGTGTGTGTATGTGTGTGTACATAGAGTGTACAACGACCGAATTTTTAATGACATATTTTATATGATATTATATGACAGCTCGGTTTTGATCGAGCTCTGTTATACATTACACACGTGCGTTTAACATTCTGTAATATTTTTACGTGATTATTATCTGCATATACAATATACTAGTTATTTGCTACGATTCAGTCAACGAAGTATTTCAACATTATTGTACGCGTAATTATATCATGGTGGCTTCGATATTTTTATTTTCAGATTTTTGTTTTATTTAAGCTCAGGAATGTCATTAAAATTCGGTCGCGAATTATAAGACACTCTGTATATAAAATTATATATATATTTCTTACTTCACGATTGCTCCGTCGTCGCCCGACGCCTCCCCGTCCTCCTTTCTTGTTTATCCTTTGCTGCTTTTTCATTTACACTCACTCGCGAAAACACGATTAATTACGAGTGCGCACTAATCAATAGAATATAGACGATCGCGCGGCGCTTTGTACGGCACTCCCGATATTAGTTACACACGATCTTAGAAAATATATACATATTTATATATATATATATACAATATATATTTATTTATATATATATTTATTTATTATTTCGCGAACGGAAAAACAACGTGAAATCTGACCCGTTAGATATTTGAAAACTGCGGTCAATTTCGCACATTATGTGGTTAGCTTAGCATAGTATCATTCGGCGCTAACTTCTTTAATCACTAATATTAATTGTATATGAATAATATCGCATTTAATATCTCCTTTACACGATCGTGTTCATAATATGACGAGACATAATACGACGGAGTATCTGCCTTCTCGCTCGAGCGTCGCCGCGCAAATGACATCAAGGTGTATAACACAGCACGCTACAGTAAAATCAAACGTCAAACAACGCGTAATAGTTAATAGTTATTGTCGCTACGAAATATTTAGCATTACGAACTAAATGCGTACAGAATATTCTGTGTCTTTCTTTTGAAGTTCAGATTAATTATTCATATGTATATCAGTGATTGATGTGTCACGACTCTTTTTATTACTTTAATCGCTCGATTCTGCAATGTATATGTTACTACGTGTGTTACTACGTATTCTTAATCCGAAAATAATGAGCACGTATAAATCGGCGAAAGTTTCAAAGCGCGATGCGGTATAAAAATGTCAGAACAAAATAATAATTTATAATCAAAAGCTCGAGTGATTGGAGTAATTGAAAATCGTGATACATCGACCGTTTATGAAATTCAGTGAATAGAATATTCTGAATAAATTTATTTTATATTATTTTCAAAATCTTTTGTCGCGGCATACACAACACAAATATACGTGAACTATCATCCCGTATTTGGCCTTTATTTTTTGCGCACTATCAAAATACGCGGTAATGTCTCGCGCGCCAAGTATTTATATTATTGTCACATGGCAATGACGTTGTCATTCTCGTCGTGAGACTCGAGCGAGCATGATCACCTTTCCAAACGCGATCGCGACAAATATAAGGAGATGTTATAAACGCGATTATTCTCTACAATTATTATAATTAATAATTAACGACTCGTAAGTGTCGGGAGTGCCGTGCCAAATGCCGCGCGTTCGTCTATATTCTGTTGATTAATACGCGTTCAATCGTTAACCGTGTTTACGCGAGTGAGTGTAAGTGTAAAAGCAGCAATAGACGAACAAATGGAGAAGGCCCAGGGAAACGGGCGACGGTGGATCATCTGTCAGGTAAATAATTTATAACTTATATTTAATTTATTATTTTTAAAATTAATGATTCATTTTTTTTGTTTTTGCGATAACGATATTTTACATTATTATACTATAGAATATAATGCAAATATAAGTTACTCTAGAGTTTATTTTAAAATTAATAATAATACAAAAGGCTCTCTGATATATAAATATAAAAATTCAAGTAGAGGAAATGGGCTAATAAGAGACAGGCGCAGAAATTAGGCGCAACAAATTTGTCTTAAAATTTTCTTTATTTGATTTGAACGTTTCGGTCCTTCCTTTGGACCATCTTCAGCAGATCAATTGACAAAGAAATTCATGCGTCTTGAACTTTATCCTCGCCTTACATCTTCAGTAAGTTTTCAAAGCGATCGAAGACGAGATGAAGAACAAGGAATAAAAAATGCGTACATCATGACCTCAGCGATATACAAAACAGTGAGTCAATGTTGTTTGGTCATGACGTCCAAAGGAAGGATCAAAACGTTCAAATCAAATAAAGAAGATTTTAAGACAAGTTTGTTGCGCCCAATTTTTGCACCTGGCTCTTATTAGCTCATTTCCTGAATTTTTGTATTTATTTTACAATATTCATAAAATATGTATCAATATATTTATTTACAATAATTAATATTTATGTATAGAAATATATATTTCGATATTGTAAAAATATTAACACAATATTTCGATATTGTGTTTTAATAATTACTTTGATAAAAATTAATAACATTTTTATATGTATAAATTAGAGTTTTATTTGTTATCTTGTGTTTTATATAAGTTTCTTTTCTTTTTAAAACATTTTTTTGTAAATTATGTAGGTTTTTATTAAATATCTGTTTATAGGAACAAATTAAAAATTTAGAGCCATGCACAATAATTATTTTTTAAGATATATTAATTATTTAAACATGCTGCTTTATTAGGTTCTCTTGTATATATTTATATTATATACTTATATTATATTATCAGCCCGCGCGATTGATTATTTTGAAATATTTGTATAATTTAATATTCGCGTATGTGTATATTAAGAGAAAATAAAAAGTATATGTTGAACACATATAGAGATATCTAAAATTCTCATTTGTGTACGTATGGCGATTAAAAATTCTTGGCGGTTGCTTCTGTCCTAAAAATGCGAGCACTAGCATTCTTCAAGATCCGCGACGGTATTAGGAAAAAGATAATTTGCCAAAAGTCAAAACCCAAACGAGCTTTGCTTAGCTCGAAATAGTTACGTGTAAATGTATTTTTAAAAATTTGTGACTGTTTTTTTAGCGTTTTACGCAAAAATATTTGTCAAAGAATTCTATTTTGCTTTTATTAAAAAGGATTTAGTTGAGTATGTAGCCATTTTTACAAGCTTGCTTGTAGGATTAGCAAATTTCAAAATTTTGGTTTAAGAATTTTCCAAACTGCAAGAGACAAATATTCAATTATTAAATTGTTGCACATGAGCCGTCGCATTTGAAAAAGCTTCCCAGGAAACACACTTCATTAATACAGATTGCAGAGTTCAATTTTGATGGATATTATAATTGTGCTAGGTTATCGTAATCATTTTGAGTATGCGTAGCAAATATTTTTCCTGAGAAAGTAGGATTGTTATTTATACAAAGCAATTATGATTACCTGATTCTATTGAGAATGTCTACCGTAGCATTATTTAATAATATATATAATTATTACATGTTACCTATAATATGAGCTTTATTATATTACTAAAATAATTTAATAATTTAATTGCAATGCAACATCATATAATTTCAAGCAAATTTGAACATCGCAATCCACCGTGAATATGTACTTTTATCTATATTTCTTCACATCGCGGAGCTCAAATAAATCATCATGTGGACGCAAAAAATTATTAGTTGCGTGCTCCATCAGTTGTGTATACATATCTCTTCAGCCATATATTGGCAACAGCTTGCACCCGAATAGAAAGTCCTGAGAAAGAAAAGTCCTGCTCTCTCTGTCCCGGGATAAAAAGCCGACCGTGTATCGTTATGTACATATATCTCGAGGCGTTTGGTACGGGAAGCGCAGCTGGTGGCGTCTGTCGAATGCCAAGATAAGACGAATTGCTCAGACACATCGGTCTTTCTATTGGCAGTCTGGATGGTTAACTTATTTTCTCGCGTGGCGTAAGGAAGTTCGTCTCCTCTGTATCGTGTCTTTCTCTCCGTTTCTTCTTCGCATCGCTCGCTCGCTCGCACCGAACCGTAGCCCTTTTCTTTTGTACGTCCATTTCGTGACTCGGGATTACGAGCTTTTACCGCAGCTGCGTCCCGTTCTCGTGGCAACTTCCTCTCTTCGTCCGACGTATCGCGTGTTTACGAGAAATCGAGACGGGAAGCTCGGAAAGTCACGATCCTGCCTGAGGAGGCTATTACGCTCGAGTTCGTCGAGCGGTGGAGAGTGTCGTTCCAACCGTGGCAATCTGCTTTGCAATCGTTCGCAGGTTGATGTATAAAATGGCCCGGAAAAGTAATGAACGTAAGGCGGTAAGTTCCGACGGATCTCACGGGAGCAGTTTGCCGCGGACTGTGATTTATCGCTGTTGAACTATACACGAAGAAAGAGCACTCATGCGAACCGCAGCTGCGCTATTTATACAGATCTTGCCGCTGACCCCTGTAAAAGAACTCGATCGTGATAGATTCAACCTTATCGCTGCATCATTCGATCGTAAAGATACTGGAAATACATTATTATGTCCGATAATTTAGCGTTCAAGCAAAAGTGCCACAGGAAAAAGTTTAAACTGCAGCAGCTTGAACAAGCGGGTCACGGTTAGTTGAATCTATAAGCATTAAAAACGCTATCACAATTTGTTGTGTCTCTTTAATCAGTTTTCACTGGCAAATGAAGCAAAATAAGTATAACAAGAGTAATATTGTTATTCATTAATTAATCAATCGTTTCATTGCACACAATTAATATACATATATTAATTAATAATTAATAATCGCGTTTATTATCAAGATTTAAAAGATGCAGAGGTAACGATTGTTGCGTAAAAATAGCAAATATCTTTTAATATAATATATTTTTAATCTGTAACAAAGCTTTTTTTTATTTATTCTAATTAAAATCCCTTGCGCCGGTTCTATAAATATAGGAAGAATCCGGCGTAAATTGCGGTAAAATTATCTCTGTTTTAACTCTGCGGTATCACGTTTCATGGTGCGCGTATAATTTCGAATATTTACGACGGAGTTACTCATGCTACGTGTAAAATCTTAATTACGAAATATTGTGCCTGCGATAGATTTCCTCCTCCACCACACCGAAATCTCACTGGAACGTTCAAGAATGCTGTGTCTGGTTATGCACATTCGCGTTTCCATTAAAACGGGAGGGTTTAACCAACGCGGCAAGCGCATTAAACCGCGCTATGCGAGGAAATAGATATGCTTAATGAAATGCGCTTTCGGGAAGCACACGGTGCCTAACTCGATTTCTACCGCCGTGGCCCCGCAATGGATATATGTTACAGAATGATAAACATATCATCATATTTCCCACCCGATAAACCACGAAGACTAGATGCTTTGTCAACGCAAATGTACAGCGGCTTCGAATATCATCTCTAATGTTACGATTCTTGATACGCGCAACGCGTTCCTCTGCATTATTGAAGCTTGCCGCAACAGTTGCGACAGTTGCGGCAAACAAACATTCATAGCGTGTTTTCAATATAGAGAGAATACATTTTTGCGCGTTGAGTCTTTTTTCGAATATCATATTTCTGGCGGATATCGAATAATGCGTAAAATTTCGAATAATGCATAAAATATTGGAAATCGTACAAAATGTTATTTTATAATATGATTTTCACGCATAAGTAACAATTATTGCATGATTTACAGCTTTTTCGGGCATAATGCTGCATTAGTGAATATCGCGCAATTTTCAAAATAAACGAACTGTTGTTGGATCTGGAAAATAATTAGCTACAAGTATGACGGAAAATTTCGCCAGAAATATTTGCATTATGTTACGGACGGGCGAATGGAGTGAGAATTAATATCAACCGCGAATAATATTCAGAAAATACTACGAGTTTCGTTGTCGGGTTAATTACTTTTTTGTATTATTTAATAAAATTGGTGCAACTTAAGTTTGTCGATTGTATGTAGTTAGAGAGAAAGTTTGAGCGTCTTAAACAAAAGTCAGCTTAAAGGAAAACTGACTCGGAAACTGACAGTTTATCTTTTCAACTTTGAAGTTCTCAGCGGTTGGGAATAGAATCAGCTGCCGTTTAACGATGTCTTAATCACATTTAAGTATGAAACTTGTCAATATATCTTTTGAAGGTTGCAAAATTACGTTTACTAACTTGCGTCGCGATGTACACGTAAATATATATATATATATAGTATGTATATAGTATAAATACTTTACGCGGAATAAAACCTGCCGCTTCTCTAAGCCGAAGACCGATCGTTAAGGGGCGATGCAAATTACGAAAAAGGAAGAGGATGTACTCTTCAGGATCGTTGTTAAGTCCACGAAACAATTTCACAAATTGCAAGCGAACCAAAGTGGAAATCGGTCGAACAGTCGTAACTGGAGGAAATTGCTGAGTGCAAACGGATATCCGCCTTCTGCGTTCGGCGGATAATTAATCCCTTACATTATTCTAATGAAATACGCGAGCGCGGGAAACAGTGGGTCGGAAGGGGTCAGAAACTTAGTCAGGAGAAGTGAAAATAAGCGGATAATGATAATAGTTCTTGGACCATAGATTTTCCTCGGGTAAGATTAGGAGGCGTAACTTCCGGCAACTTTGGGGGTGCAACAACGGCGACGACGGCGACGACGACGACGAAGAGAATACCGATGGGGGACCGACAACGATAGAGTTTTACCGGTTAGTTTCTACCGGAGTAGTTATCGATTAATGCAATTTCAATGTTTACTTGGCTAGTTATATCGTAAACAGTGTCTATTTCTCATGTAGTCATTACGCGAGAACAATCAGAAAATGAGTTGCGTTGTATCGGGAAAGAAATATATAACTTGAACAAAGTATTTATAGTCTTGTTTTCCTCGCCATGTTTCTGCCATAAAGCTTTATGGGATTCGACGTCGATTTTTTATGGCGTCTCGGCAGTAACGGATTATGCAATGTCTTATGACTCCAGTACGTTCGTTGATTATATCTCGTTATTCTAGACTACATTGCGCGCTACGTTGCATCATAAAAAGTATGTTTAGTACTGTCGATATAATTTTATGCTGTTTCCATTTAAAGTGTAATCAATTTTACAATAAAAATTGCGTGAAATCGAATAAAATTATCTGATATTCTTTTGACAATTTAATGTGAGCATCAAAAAATTCGAAGTCGAATTTGCATTGATAACTCCCTAATTATTTCGTGCATGTAACTAACGATCCGTTGGAAATGAGAAGCCGAAAAAGATATCAGCGCGATCAACTTGCATACTACAATTTTGTTTGCAGCGCAACAACACAAGCAACGAATGACACTTCGATGGTGCGATATCGGCGCTGTAGGATCCTTTAAATCCCCCATGTCGATTCAGGGTATTACCATGACTCGAGATAAGTTAAATCGGAGGTGAAAAAGCGGAAGAACGCGACGCGACAAGGAACGAACAGAGAAAGGAAGACAGAGAGAAAGAGAAAGAAAGATATTGGTGAACCATCCCAAAGAAACGAACGAGAAGCAAAGGGTGTAGTAGAGGAGAAAGGTGGATGGATGAGAGAAAAAGACAGAGAAGGGATATACCTACCCTTGATTTACTCGGGGTTCTTATTGAGTGGGGGGGGGGGGAGGAAAAAGGCGGGCAAACAGGTTATCCGAAGCACAGGATTGTCTATAGAAGTAGGAGTAGGTGGCACGTGACGTGAATGCACAACGCCATACCAATACCCTTCGCTCTCATCTTTGTTCTCTCGACCGCCCTATCTCTCGACTTCACTCCTCGCGTATGTGTTCTCCAGAAGAATGCGGTTGTTACTAGCGAGCGCTACTACCACCGCTACCATTGCCAATGCTATTGCTATCGCTGTTGCTACTGCTACCCGCTACCATCACGTCGCAATTCGCGGCTAGCAAGCTCAAACATCGACCGATATTTCCAGCTTCTTCTGTGTCCTCTCGATCCACTTGTACTGTGCACTTGTTTCCACGTTCACGAGACCATTTGTGACGGTATTTAATGTGATTTTTCATACACAATCTCGTCCTTTATTTCGTTTACCTTCCCATTCACTTCTTCTCCCCACGGGGTTTGCTTCACGCGAGAGGAAAAACAAAATATCCGAAGTGCAACCACAAATCGAATTCTTTCATCATTAAACTATTTTCCTTCTCTTTCTCTCTTTAGACATAAAACAAAATACATTATCCGTTTATGGTCATTGATCATACTATTGATCATACTATAATTGTTTACTACAATATTATAAAGTAACGAAATGTACCATTAAAATACTATTAAGATTGAATATATATGTATGTAGGTTTGGATAACGGCCAATTTTATTTGCAAAGATAATTAATGAAATATCCGACTTGTTTGTTGTATCAGATGTAAATATCAGATGTACGCCCACCGTTTAAATGGAATCGCTCTTGCAGAGTTTATAAAGCGAAGAAGTAATTTCTAAATTGATGTTGATGATCGAATATAAATAAATTTAAATATAATTAAAAATAAAGATGAATTTTATTAAAAGGAAATGCAAATATACATTTGTTTATTAATATCAGTATTTCTAAAATGCGTAATATGAAATAAATATGTTTTGCACGTATGTTCTTTTATGTATCTATAATACGATACGTTGCATTGAAAGGAATATATTGGTTCGCCAGATTAATCTTATGAGAAACTTTTCCATGCCAGATTACTTTACTGCATAAATCCATGCAAGTCTGGCGAGATTTAAATATTTGGCGATTTTGCGTTTACTGTTATTGATTTATGTCGACGAGAAAATATTGCTCGCGAATTCGTGCATAAAGTGAAGAAAAATGTAGGAAAGTTAACCGAAATATAGTCATTTTTATAAAATTGGCCACGCGTTTACATTATTTTCGATTTGAGGGAAATCCCAGAGATATTAAGCTCGACCTTGCGAAGAGTTTTTATTAGTCTCAGAAAGTTTCATAGTTTTACCTCAAAGGAAAATCTGTCGACTGCAAGCCGCAATAATCTATAATTCCACCGATAAAGTTTAACATAAGCCGCGGGGAAATGAAATAGAAACCGAAATTACTTAGTCTCTCCTGCAAATATCCCACAATATCTTATCATTCGAAAATTGCTTCTTCAAATAACCGCGCTCGCCGATAAAGGAGTCTGTATCTGCTATCTGCAGACGACACATCCTCTATTTCCGCAAAATGTATTACAGATTCGTCACGAGACTGCGAGCGATTAAATGAAATTGCAACGAACGTGTTGTAAATTCGTAACGACGAAATTTCTGTATCGCACAATCCGTCCAGTGAGTGCCATGTCAATTTCCATCATACAAAATTTATACCGGTGCGATCTTCGCGCCCGACCTCTCAGGATTTCAACTCGATCGATCCGTAAACGCGACGCCCGTCGGGAGGATACACGAGACACATGAGGTTTCTAGGAACAAAATTTAATAAAAGGTATCTCGTTACGGTATGTGTGGCGTGTGTTACGGGCGGTGTGTTACGAAAGTGTCGGGATACTTGGCACCACTTCGACAAGAATATAAGCCACCACTATCCACCGGGCGCGAGGACACGCTCTTCATCTCATCCTCGCTACGACACACAAGCATAACCGCATATATATGCATACGGACACATATATCTATAGATACATTCAGAAACACAGTTCGCATATGCATGATTTGCCTTGGCTTTGCTTCTTTCTTTTTTATCGGATGAATTATTTCGCCATTTTCCCGTAAGCTATAACAATGAAACTAATTATTATTCATATCTCGAACACAGTTTTGGACGCGCGGAGCAATGCAAATAAATTATTATAGCAAGCATATAATTTTTTGTATCTGTCGACGGCATGCTCTTATTCTTTTCTCTCCCTTTTTACTCGCAAATCAAAGACGATTTTTGCCTCTGACAGAATTATCGGCGATTAATAAAGAATTGAAAAGTTTGAATGAAAAAGGTGCCATTGCAAACTTGGCAGATCGCCATCTCGCGCGTAATTTATAGTAAAAATAAGAAATTTTTGAGATGATTTTAAAAGTGCGTATCTACGAGATATCATACTTTATTGACATTATTGAAGTTTTGTTTTTATAGTAAACGACTTATAAAAATACGTCAAAAAGGAGAGAGATAGAGAGAAAGGAGGGGGGGGGGAGGGAGAGAGAGAGAGAGAGACTAACGCGAAAAAAAGCTACAATATAATCAAAGTATATGCTACCAATATCTTTGAGATAATCTGACTTCATGAAAAGATAACGAGAGCTGCTCTTTCTGGTCATGGGCTTAATGAAGGCAGCCGTGTACTAATGTTTATTCTTATTTTTCTGTCAAAACGGCTTTTGCACTGGAATAAATACGCGTTGCTGAAGCCACTCTCCAAGTATTTGCGCAAACAACGAGTTTTTTTTGCAAACACGCGAGTTTTCTGCCGTTATGTATTTTTATGTGCAGATTACCAGGAAATGCTCATTTGTATCTTAATTTAAACGAATGAATTTTTCGTAGAATAAATAATAATACCAGAGAATATAAAGTTGCAATTATGAATCTGTTTTAAGTCTGACATCTGTGTTTAATTATAATATAACTCAATTTCTCCATTCATTATTTTTTCACAGAATGATGACAGAATGATGTATATGAAATAACATATTTATATATCTAAGCTTGTGTCTATACATACAAATATAATTTAATATTTCGAGTCTTCTTATATAAAGCAATAAAAAATGACATATTTAATTTAATTTTAAACACTGATTGATTAATTTTAAACAAAGGCATCGCTCTCGCGGAATTACTCATGAAAAACCGTGATTTGACGAAGAATATATAAAATGAAATGGTCGCAAGATTAATTTTGTCGCACTGAAATGAATATGTCAAGCTCGAATAAAAATGTCTGGTTACGTGTCGCTGCGCAAATTTTGACGAAAGACATTCGTAGTTTTTTAACTTGTATCACGGAATTAGACTGACGATTGCCTCCGGGAATGAAGTGGCAACTCATTTACGATGCTAATTACTTTGAGCAATTAATTAACTCAGTTATATCAAACTGAATAGAACTTATCGGTCTGCTCGCTTGAAAAGTTCATTATGTATACCTAAGCAGGGTGCGTCCTCGGTACTTTGCATAAAAGGGAGTAGCGAGATGCTAATTGCCTTCCTACGTAGGGAAGTTTCGACGGGGAACGTTGAGCTCCCGCGGAAAATATTATTATCCTTAATCGTGGCTCGATAAACATCGCGTCTCTCTCTTCGAAGCGAACCGTTTTCGAAGAGGAGAGCGCTTGCAATTAAATGGCTGTGCAACACAATTCCGTACAGCGAAGAACGCGATGCAGACAGATAGTCTATAGGTTCACTAAAACCTTGCGCGATACAGCAATCCAGTTCCAACACCAGCGCCGCGTGGTCTCATTTATTTTCAACTGTCAATAAAACGCAAATAAATTCCCGCTGGTTGCCGAAGCTAAATATATTTCATTCCGAATACCTCCATATCCCCGGTAACAGTCCCTGAGTTTTGTTCGCGGCAAGGGATTACGCGTTGAAAAATCCAGCATTTTCGTTTTGCGCTCCGCGCAAAAACAAAACGTACAGAGGAGTGCATTTATTGAACTTGTTAATAAGTATTATCTGTTGACTTTCGATAATCGATAATTAATAGGAATCATAAAATTTTACACTCTACCTAGTTTGAAAATTTATGAATACGTTAATATATTACATGTAAATATTCATACTTTTTTAAATAACTTTGTTTTAGAACTACATATTTAAATTGTTGTACAAGTTTTATGTAAAACCTCTTTTTGTTTCTCTTTTGCATATTCGGGATATCGAGATAATGAATTGCTATAATATAATCGATAAAAAGATGCGAAGGTACGATGTAACGATAATATTAATATACTATATTCGTGAAAGGATAAAAAGAGCAATTCATGTGTAAGCGCCAAAAAGAATATATAAATATGGCTATATTCCAGTTGTGTCAATTCCTATATGACGTTATTCTATGACAAACTTGTTTCAATAAATGCAGTAGCCATGACATGTATCGATTCAAATCAAAATAAAATGCCGCTAGGAATCTAGGTAGCATCTGAATTATATCTCATCGTTGGTTTTGCCGTTAGTAAAAAATATTGACGATAACATATATTGCAGCACAGAAAGAGCTGCTCATATTGCAATTGTATGTGTCAGAAAATATCAGTCTCATAGATAAAATGCTTAAAGAAAATTACGAGGCTCTCTTTCGCTTGTAGTAGCTCGTGCTCAAGAGGAACTTTTTTTTTTTTTTAATCTTCGACTGCAGTATATGTCCGCATGCATATACTTGACGGCTAAGTATTAGTGTTACGAACAATATCTATATTTATTTGTAGTCATCTTCAATTCTGGCTGGTAATCGTAACAGTTGCACAGCAGGAAGATAACAGAATGTGGAATTAATACAAGTTCGTGTCGCACGACATCCGCACAATGTAGCCTCACGATATGTCCACATTACAACATAATACAGAATGCAGTGCAGCGTCTGCCGAGAACTTGGCTACGTGATTTGTTAACGAGATGAGGCTGCACGATGCGATTTAACTTTCCTACGACGTAGAGATATGATGCTACAGCAACGCGTCATATGCAATAAAATCAATCTGTATGTGCACTACGCGGGGCATTGAAATCAGACATTTTAGATATATATTTTTAACGTGACGCAGATTTCTAGTTAATTCAAAATGCAAAATGTTTGCATTGAAAATTATATTGCTGTAAAAAATATATGAATCAAGAATAATTTATAGCAAAAATTGCGGATGTTTTCATATTTGAAGTGTCTGTGTAAGTCGACGATAGCTATTCTCAAGTATGAACTACGTAAATATTTGCATAGCTGTGAAATATACGATAACGTCCGACAAGCGCGGCGAAGCGTACATTCAAGCAATTGAAGTCAGAATTAACGTGCTGGAAAATGTTGAAGATCCAGGAAGCATGATGATAAACGTCAATTTACTTACAACGGACAAGCTTTCCTCTTGGTTGCGTCGGGAAAAGATCGTCACCGAGCGATAATGCTGTATGAAAATTCACGGAAAATTGAAAATTCCGTCAAAAGTGCTTTTGCGACGTCTATTTGAGTTTCATGCACGAGTTTGTATTAGAATATATCACGAGCTTATTTTGCGTAAGAACGTGATAAGAACAAGGCCGCGGTAATAATAGAAACTAGAAGTTCTCGGGAGACTTGTTCTTGTCGCAGTTAAATAACGAGGCACAGGGCGGTACAGGATTATATAAAGGCGTTCCGGAAACTCTCGGGATCTCTTTTGCGCAAAGAAAAGGAAGGAAACATGGACAGCGCGTAAACGAAGGAAATAGAAGGACGAATATTCGTGATCCTTAAATCTGATCTCGCAAAACTGAAATTTCGGAATTATTCGCATTCATTAGGAAACTAAATCGCTTTACAAGGAAGGATATTATCTTCGCATCGCTACATTAAAAGAAGAGAATTTGAAACTGGAAGATATATTTCTTCCCTCTCTCACCCCCCTTCCTCTTCGTGTAAATGAACATTTTTCAGACACGATTATTGTTCTTCGTTAAATTGCGAAAACGCGATTTAAATATTTTTCTCGTTGAAGATGGCGAAAGAAAATGCGTCGAATTTCGAGCCTGCACAGGCTAAACTGTGGCCGAAGTCTTTGGACTTTGCTCGGTTTAATCGGTGGAGCGCCTCGCTCTCATCATTTTCAAACTACTCTACGATGAACGCGCCCGTTCACTGCTCCAGGCAACCGCAAAACCGCGAGCGAAGGCTTATCGAGTTAAGCCCGGTCAAAATCACGGCTCGCCGCGTCTCGCCTCGGGCCACGGATATCTTCGAAGATACTGCCGAAATATTCGGCAATTCCATCTAGGCGAGAGAGAAAGCCGGTCGACCTTCGCGGCACAATTCAGTTGATGGGTAATGAAGATAGGAGCGCGAAGGGAAAGAGAAACGCCGAAGGGGGAGAATGTCGAGAATTCTCCAATTAAATCCAGGGTGTGTCCTACCTATATCTATTCCTTCTATTTTTCTCTCTTTCACTTTCTCTCTGCTTCTTTCTCCCTTGCCCGACGAACTCTATCCCTCTATGACCTCGTTGCTCTCGAATTGTGCCTCTTCGTTCCCTTTTCCCTTCTTTTCTCTTGTTATCCAGTATGCTGCCGCCTACGACAGAAATCTAAATCCTTCTTCAATAGCACGGATACCCCGGATACCCTGGGTAGTAATTCCGGATTTGTAAATCGTTTTACGTGGAAGCGTTTTTTTCCCGCCACCAGATAAATTGCGTTCAGGTATCTCAATGATCGGATAAAGCAGTTAGAAACGTTAACCTGCCGACTATCTCAATCAGGACTAGAATCCTGTTTCTAATTGTCTTGTTGTTCGTAATTGTTCTTAAAAAACCGCTTTGAGACTAAAAATCTTTCGTAAAATATGATTTATATATAAATATGTGATATTATAAATAGCACTGATTTAGAACAATGATTTAACTTTAATATTCTCGGTGCCTTACGTATTTAAAGAGAATTTAATAAAATTTTTATCGCGTTTGTGATACATTACATTACAAATATAGTATATAGTTAATAACTTGATGACACTCGTATCGCGATGCGAAATTATCGTTTTTCACGTATCACCAGCATGCTCTGTGGAAAATAATTAGAGCACTCGAAATGCAGCATAAGTGACGTAAATCCGCGGTACGCGAAATTTCATTTCTGCTCGATGAATGCACTTCTGGGATAATGCGCGCGCCCGCGAGTGGCACTTATAAGGGCGGGCCAGGAAAAAAAAAAAAAGGGAGAAACTGATAGAAGGGAAATGGGACGGGGGTGATAGCGGAAAATAGGGTGGGCTACGCGATATGACCGGGTCGCGTGTGTTGTAGGCCAGAGGAATCGGGTAGGGTAGAAAGGGGAGTTTCGGGAGAGGAGTTGGGGAGGAGGAGGAGGGGTGAGGGGGGGGGGGTACAGAACGTGATTAATCGATGTTACCGAGCTAGACGAAGCGAAAGAGGGCGCCGTGACAAAGGTCGACTTCGCCATAGCACCTCCACGCATAGGGCCGTCGGGTTACCGGGACGGTAACGAGTTAACGACGGAGGCCGGCTCTCGTCGACACGACGCAGGCCATTACCCATGACAAATACTGCGCTATGACGTTGACTTTTTCTTTCCATCCGCCCCCGCTTTGCACACTCCCCCTTTCCACCGTCTACCCCGGTCGTATCATTCCGCGTCAGTCGTGGCGGCGGCATTGGGCCGCGAGAATGAATTTTCGCTCGGCAACGGACTTTTGTGCAGCACGGATGCTAAAGTCCGGCCATTAGCGCGACCCGTATCTCATGCCAGTCGCAGAATGGCCGGCCGAGCTTTCTTATGGTATAAACTTGAAAACGAGGGATTTGCGCCCGGAACTGTTCGCCTGTCCTTTCGAAACGGACAGCAGTTGCTTGGGATTTATACGTATCGTTTATTCCGACGATGGTAAGTCAGTAAGATGGATATTTCGCGAAAAATGTTCGAAGTGATATTATTTATACAGTTTTGTCCAATGAATATTGCGATAAATATATACTTATAGTTGACAGTCGCGTAGTCATGAGAACTTATCGTTTCCAACAAGAATTGTGAACGCTGATATGACTCTTCCGTCAGAACGTCAATATTGTAAAAATTGTCGCGACTATAAAGTCATGCATGTAAATCGCGAGGTTGTCAGATAAATTGATAGAGTGGAAAACGATACCTAAAAATGCGCTTGTTTAAATTTTCATATAAATCTACCTTCAAGATTGGATTCAGTAAAAAATATTACACTGTATATGAAAATCTGCGATTAAATGCAACGCTTTCAATAGAATTTCTTAATTGTCCAACGCTACATGTATATAAGAGCTGTCTAGTTTAGAGTCTAATATGAGATTATATCGCCAGACGGTTAATGCGAACCCCTGAAAGTCTTAGCGGCTCTATCGCGGCGAGCTCATATTATCATCCTTGAAATATACGAGACGGGGGAGGTGCACGGTATAATTGAAAATACCGAAGCACACTTGAAAATGTCGATAAATCCCTGATACCTCGCCATTCTGGCCGTGGTCGTGACGCGAACCCGATTCGAGGGATACGAACGAGGTTGAATGAGGCGATCGAGAGCAGGTGGAGTATGATGATGGCGAGCAAGGGATGGTAAAGACTGAATGGGGTAACCGCGAGTAACACGTGTATCGTTGATTGGATGGAGTTTGAGTCCGCGTCACATGCGTATAAATATAGTAAACACACGCAGTGCAACACGTTATAATATATTATTTAGTCGCTGTGTATTATATGGTGCACCGTATCAGTATTTTCTGGTAATGACAGATTCTTTGATGAACGTGGAGTCAATTTTTCTTTGGCCAAAATTGAACGGGCGAAGCAATTACGGAGTTAGTTAATGTCGGAAATTAAAGCTTTAGGTGAGCTCGGCTTCACTGTGAATCGTGGACAGAAGGTTCGTAATTGAGTAAATTTTAAATGAATTCTGTTTTAACAAGTATTGGATTCAAGATTTATTTATACCAAGGTATCTGAAATTAAAAAGTTTTAATTTTCAGCAAGAAAGAATATTTTATATTCGTCAAAGGATTTGTTATAAAAAATAACAACGATGGCAACTTATACAGGACATTCTGTATGTGAGCGCTCTATTTTAGACTCGCAATAACGAAAACAGGTAGTAGAATTTTCGACCGAAGAAGTGAGATAAATAGACGAGCAGATTTACATGTTATTATGATCTAAAAGTAATAACATGCACATTCGGGATATGCAAAATATTATACACAAGACTTTTAATCTTCACGCCGCAGTGAGAGACACACATTTTTCGCCGAGCCAACAATTTCCTGTCTCGGTATATGCACGTGGCTTTTTTAAATAAATAAAAAAAATTATCTGATAGAAAACAACGAAACGAGATCATGCAGATCACACAGATCTATATGACGCGGTTAGTCATTTACATGTGTTTTATATTTGTATAACATGACGCACAACCTAACTCGGTTTTGACGTCGCATCGTGCACGTACAAGCTATCCGATGATATTTACAACGATATAAAGCATGGAAAAAAAAAAATATGCGCCAGTGACATCGCGACCGCAAACTGTCGAGGCTCGTAATGATTTTTTGTAGGGCGACTTGGAGTTATATAGCGCGCGAAAAATGTGGATACTCGCGGGTGGATTACTCGCGCGCGTTTTACGTAGAAGAATGTCGCTTCGTTTACGGATGCGATACCTTCCGTCACCTACCCTTCGGGAATATTTCCACGGGCGATGCTTTATTACGAGCTTCGCGGGCGAGATAACGAAGCGCGCAGATAGACGCGGGAAACATGTTTTCTCACTTCCCACGTGCCGCACGGTGGCAATCCCACGCAGAGGTAACACACACACACACACACACACACACACGGCTTTTCTATAGTCCGCATAAAAATAGCATCTACAACGGTATCTCGCAATTCTCGCTGTTATTCGATGTTTATTTCGTATTTCGCGCGATACTTTGCGTTAACGAGCATGATTTGTTACCACGTATTCCATTGTATACATTTTTGCAAAGTAATTAAGAAAAAAATGTTCGATTTTTCTGACATAATATCTTTGTTTAAAACAAAAGACGAATATTTTCTCTGTATTATACATGAATCACGTGTAGACAAAAGAGAAAAGAGAATTCTTTATAAATTTATCCATGAATTTTCTATCAAAAGAAAGTAAAATGTATGAACTGTGTTAATAAATAACAGTCTCATTTAATGGCTATATAACGCAAGCTTTTGTTTGTATGAAGCAACGCTACTCGTTAGACATCAATTGCACGCGGGATATAAAGAAGCTAATTGGAATTACATAATTGCAATTACATCTGCAATTCATGCCGTGCGCGTTTTGCGCAACTTACACGTAACGATTCCAAATTTATATGAGTAAATAAAAAAAAAAAGAAAAAAAGAACTTGTGCACACGGAATTAAACAAGATCGGCGCGATGTACAACAAACGGCTGATTTAAATTGGGACTGCTCGGTTGCAGCGATTTAAATTTCGCAAGCCGGACAAAAGCGATCGCTTGCAGCCGACAGTTAAATCGATGAAACGACGCCGCGCATTCATTGATTAGGATCCGGCGTAGCCTATGGCGCGGCACGTCCGAATCGGAAGCCGCAAACTCACGAAACCGCGAGCCAAACGAGCGTAGCGGCGGCTGTATGCTGCATGTCCCGCTTGGTAGCTGCGTGTAGCTCTCTCGAAACGTATGTCGCAAATAGGGCTTGTGTCCCGCGTATGTATCAAGCCGGCATTTTGTCGTGCGTACTCGGCGTGCGCGCCACGCAGAAGTGATACAGATTGAATTTGCGGCGGGGCATAATTGGAACGTATCAACGGTGCCGGCTCTTGAGCGCGGAAGGGAGCCTCTCTCAACAATTACGGCGCCTTTAAATGCCCCCGTTTGCGAACGAGCGAAAAGGACACGCGCGAGCTGGAAGAGGCGAACGACCTTGCGAAACGGTAAAGAGGACAAAGATCCACATCGTGGAGGGAATAAACCCTCTCTCGTCCAGTTTATTCTCGCGATATCTCTCCTTGTTTACTCATTCTCCTTTTTCGGGGAAACGGTACGTATAGTACGTACTTCCCATCGGTGTTTTCCATCTCGAACGACTGTTTTCTTTGCTCTCGAAGAAATGCTGCGAATCTGATTATATGGTATACACTGGAGCGAGACGTGGAAGTAGAAAAACCGCTCGCCGCGCTCTACGGTGATATTGGCTACTTGATATCGGACGTTCTTGAATAATACTCGTTATTTCAAGATTGATCCAAATTCGGAATACTCGGTGGAAATCAACTACGATGGTACGATCGCATTTTCGCGTAATTTATATGCATGACCGCGGAACGATATCATTCGCGATCCAATCGTGCCGCGAAAATATCCGGTATTTGATGAAGTTCACTGATAGTACTCGCTCCGCACGTGTGCAAATCTAAATGGCACTGCATGACTAACGTTCTCTGTTGCCTTTAATTTGCACTTCTGTATGAATGCTGTCTGTAAAAAAAAGGAAAAAGTAAAAGAATATCTTTTTTCTCTCGCGCACTCGAAAAGTAATTTTTTATACTTTTTTGATTATTACGCGTAGAAAGTAGCAATATAATATGTGAGATAGATAGCTCTTTTGAGATGAATAACTCATTAACATGTATCCCCGCTTGACGTTACTTGAAATATCGTTATCGTGCACACAATATCGTTAACGAGTATATGAGGTACGACGATTATTATCTCGCGAATTATTACCGGGCTCGTTGAAGCTTTCCATGAACCCAATTACATGGCGAGTACATTGTACGGCGGAATCTTATACACGTTCTAAGCCTCCGTAAGTTTGCTCTTAGCCGAGGTACTGACCTATTTCTCTCGAAGCGTTTCTGCACCGTTCCGAATTATATATCGACTTCATTTTGGCGTTTCACAGCCCGATAACACGCCTGTACCCGGCATCCTCGGTGTCGGGCGATTGTGCTGCGGAATTATGAAAGGCCTTGATGAAAACTTTATCGCGACGGCATACACGATGGGAGTATAAACACCGTTGCGTCCAACGGAAATTTCATGTTGCTGAATAATTCTGTTGTGTGTTATATTATACATGCGCATCACAATATTTAAATTATTCGACGCTCTCTGGCGATAATGATAATGGCATGACCGATGGCGCAGGACGAGCGATTGATTTTTTTTTCCGCGTAGGGCGGATATTTATAACGATGATCTTTGTTCTTTTCGCGTTCGTTCGCGTCGCGAGAAAAAATGTTTCGTCGGCGTGTTTATTCTTCCTCTTCATTCGCCGAGACGGATGCAGGCATGACGTTTTCGCCGTGCAAACGACAAAGGCAACAAAAGAGAGGGCGAAATGCAATGCGTATACGTACATATGCATCTTGCATATAGTTTATTTGAAGAGAAGTGTTCGATTTATGTGTGAAAGCGTCGCGCGTGCTTGCAAAAGCACCTTTCGCTACAATCGTCAGCGTTGACCGGACTAGGTCGAATCTATTCAAATAGCAAACGTATACGATGAAAGTTATAGCCTTCAAATTCGGATGGTTGATTTTTATTTCTGCCGCTCAACTTGCCCCGGGGGGCTTTCACTCGAACTTTTTCTCGTTATTCCGCCGTATGATTGCGAGGGGTATAACGATAACGACCTATTGTACCACTCTCTGCTTCGCGGCAGCGAAAAAGGTATCTCGCGCGTGACGCTTTCCTTTAGCAGAATTTTTTTTAAATCTTTGACAATAAATATCTCATTAGGCAAGTTTTTAATTGCGGTAAAATATATTGCAAATTAATAGTTTCGTCCGTCGTTTGCCAATTTATTTTAAAAATAAATTGTAAAATATCTTCATTAAAGGCAAGGTAATGATACTCTGAAATGATAAAAGGTCGACTCTGGAAAGTGACCCATTTGACGTACCACGGGAGAGCAAATTAAATGTTACGCGTAATGAAACTTTGAGAACCAGATTCCGTGTTCGTTCGTAGAACGATCCTCTAAAAGGACGGACTCTCACGTAGATGGAGGGATGCGGTAGTGATAAAAGCAGTAGAGGAAGTACGGAGAAAGGGGACACCAAAAAGAAGGGAGGTTACGTCTACTGGATGGTAGAGCACATAGCCTTTCGACCCCTGCGCTTCGTTTGATCTTCCCTCAGAGACAAACCGTCGTCTTCCTCTACGTCTCGCCAACTTCCGAGTGCAGCATCTGCGCCGGCATTGCAACCCAACTTCCTGTAACTGTGTTTCCTTTTTCTTTTGCTCCTCTCGCGCGCTTTACAATTCTCCTGCCCACTGCTCTCGCGTATTTCTTTGCCGACTTTTTATCATTCGCGCCGCTGAAGTACCTTATGGTGACCATCGCGACAAATCCGGCTACAGATTGTTGCGACGCATTGCGATAAGAAGAACGCCGCATGATTCTATGCCGTATTCTCAAGTACAATTGTTAAATGTATTTGAGCAATTCTTGTACGCGGAAAACTGCAACTTGTCACGATTTAACGCGAAATATTTACATACATAACGAAATAATGTGATTTTGAAATTATACAAGAGTTTCAAAACATAGTGCGCGGAATATGTTGCGTGTAGGTTTCCGCGATGATGTCATTTAATTGTAAGAAAGATATACGAGGGAAAATCAATACGCGAATATTTCTACGATTCCAACTTTATATTACTAGCACTACGGATATTTATCGTTAAGTGAATCGCACGACTGCGCGTCGACACCAGCACTCTCGTCATTAAATCTGTGATTTGGTTTACTCACATTTGCTCGTTATCGCCTGTTAGCGCTTCGCGGAATTTTCCACCACGCACGTAGAAATGAAAATGGCATTGCCAAAGCATGAAACTGAAAAGAAAAAAAAAAAAAAATAGGATAATGGTCGGTACGATGAATATGGCTTGTTTC
Source organism: Lasius platythorax (assembly GCA_963971435.1). Classification (NCBI taxonomy): domain Eukaryota; kingdom Metazoa; phylum Arthropoda; class Insecta; order Hymenoptera; family Formicidae; genus Lasius; species Lasius platythorax. The sequence continues at coordinate 3,467,682 of OZ020536.1, read as the reverse complement.
AGCGTTGTGCGGCATGTGTGTGACGCTCGTAATTTCTGAGGCGTGATAAACTATCCTTGGCGCATTTTGATTAAATCTACGCATTAACAAAGTTTCCATTATCATAGAAATATGGAACTATCGGAATCGCAGAGCAAATTCAAGTAATTAGCGCGTGTATATGGAATTTCGCTGTGTTCTCAAATTTATGAGTGTCCGAAACTTTCTCATTAATCTAACCACGAATTATAAAAGCAGTGTTATTAATTTATAACTTTAGCATTTTTTTTTAGTTTCATGCTCTCTACAATTTTTGTTACGATCTTTCTTTAATGTAAAAAATTACGTGTTTCAATTTTTGGATTTAATCCGCTTTTGAATAGCGCAGTTTATTTTTATTGTCCGAATAAATTAAAAAAAAAAACAGATAAGGGTTATATTGTATTCTCTTAGTTTTTCTCTGACGAAACATTTGCATTTGAGTCACTCGAATAAATAACACACACATGAATTTAGAGTTTGTACACACACATAATTATTTGCGATAGCTGATAGATAGAATTCTATGCGCTATACGAACTAGACGTTAAATGTAAAAGTCGAATAGAATGCATCCTATACGTTTGACGTTCTAGTAAATACAACCGTTGCGTCCTGAATTCGAAAGCAAACTGTCAGCACCAATACCCAGTATAAACTGGCATTGGACGTATATCCTAGATAAGAACTTGGTGCTCTGCTCGCCGAATCGATCTTCGTGCGAGTCCTTACGCAAATAGTTTCAGCTCCGCTGCGTCATGTCTGTTGATACATCTTGATCAATCATTCGCACATAGATTGATAGCGAATATTGATTAACTGTTCGATCGTTCGAATTATGAGAATTAGTAGGCATTGAATAAAGATAGTTGATATTATTTATAAAATTAGAAGACTAATACATAAATATCATATAAAAATTGGTATATTTTATAATTTGTCTATTTAATAACGTAACGTAGGATCGATTTCTCTAAAATTCTAATGACATTAGGGATTTTCCATGTCATGCATATATATTATACATTCATGTATAGAAATAGAAGCACTTCAACTCTGCTTATTAAACATAGTTATGGTAATATAGTTAACTATGGTAATATACATATAGTTACTAGTCATAGTAGAACTCTATTGTCTTTTTATTTTCTTACGCGTTAGTGAGCAATGTTTTGAAATTTTTAGATACGTGAAGATATAAAAAAATATACATATATATATATAAAAAACGCGAGTTTTCTCACATAGATTCCCGATATTTTTGTGAGGAAACGAACATCTCAACGTAAAGTGCTAGCGCGCGCTGGAATTGGACGTCAGGCTTAGATATTCATGCGCGAATGTTTCGCATTCTGAATTGAAACCCGTCGATTACTCGTCGTATCATGGTTCGTCGAGGTCGATTATGCGATATCACGCACGGCTGCCTCCCGCTAATGCTCCGATCTTGCAGTCTGTCAGAGTGCGGCGGCGTAGCCCTCTCAAAGCACGCAGGTTACAAATTACAGGCGCCCCGACGCCCGCCGGTGCCCTCATGTCGCGACGTAAAATTATGATCTCCCTCTCACCTCCAATTAAGCCAACCGCCCACGCTCGCTTCCCTGTCGGCACTCGATCTTCTGAAAAGCACGGCGGGCGCCCTCGTGACGTCAACATGCCGCGGCTCTCAATTTTGTTTGTCCCGAGATTTCCCCTACGCATATTTTACCGCGTAGGAGACGCCACTAGCACTGAATCGTTGCAATTCCATATATTCTCTCTGTGACGTAATTGATTATCGTTTAGTTTCGGAAAATAATTTCCGGGGATATACTAATTGACTAAATCGCGTACACACATAATGATAATTAATTTGAAATTTTATAATAAATATTTAATATCAGAATATCGGATCTTTGAATTTTCTTTTTAATTTATTTCAGCGAAAGAGAGAATTAATTTGTACGAATTTGTTCAAATATGATTAACGCGTTTTCAACAAAATGAGATAGAATAATGTGAAATTCGTGTAGTATAACAACAGACGGATCGATAGGTGCATATCTGGCCGAGAGGTTTCTATCGGTTGGAAATTGGTCCACGTTACAGGCATTGTACTTCAGAATGAATGATCCATGTGTAGCCGACAGTGCTAACAATGAGAAACACAAACAGACCTCAGATTGCCTACGGATTGGATCGCTAAATTTCATTGCGTCGAGATGAGTCACTTCAATCACGTTCAATTATGGGCGAAGTACTGGAATGGATTAGATCGATCCGCATCATCATTATTGCTTGATAAGTATGAAGCCCCCGATGAAGAAGATGAACTGCCAGGCTCGCGATATTGCTAGTTCAAATTTGAGTTTCGTATTTATGCCTTCTAATAATGCTATATCGATTAATTCTTCGTTTACATAAAATCAAATACATACGAGTCTATTTAAATATTTATTATATTGCACAGCAAATATTTATGCAGTTATTATTCTGATTGAAAAACGGGATTGCGTATGACAGGATTAAATATTCGGTAACGTTATTACCAACGTCAATCGTATATCCTTTTTACGCGCGTCGCGTGTAACAACGTCATCGTTTCAAATTCGGTTAGATCAATCAGTTTTTGGTTCTCGAGATTAACAAACGTATCGACAGATTGTTAACCATACGTGGGAAACGGACAATACATGAAAACAGGATCAGCCCGATCGATTTTAGCATGGCACTCTATTCTCGATACGAAGCAGGCTAACTCACTGTAAATAATGACGTGCACGGTTTTGCTGCAATCTGACAGACCTGTAACTGGCACGTTTATTTTAATTAATCCATTAACTGATTCTCACACAAATACGCACACACATACATACATACACAGCATTGCTAAAGTTGTTTGAATGGAAATTTGTCGTTCGAAACCGATAAATTATGCATATATCTCCAAAGTATACGTGTTACTTTGATGTTGAAAATAAAAACACATATATTCTTTATGCAGACGCTGTCGTATTGGGATATTTTTGGTGTTTTGCGACACATGTAAGGCTGGAAAGGATACATACGTCATGCTTAGCCGACAATCATTATCAAAGGCAGATGTTAGAAAATAACATGATTTAAATAAAAACAGCCGCAAAGAGGAGACGATTAAAGATTATGGTATGGATTGTTGTAAAAATAGACTTTAATTATATGTTTAGAGAATAAAAAATAATACAGCTAACAGACATACACGTCATGTTTAATCGACGATCATATTATCGAGCACAGATAACATGAGCTAAAAATAAAAGCTGCAAAGAATTGACCATTAAAGATAAAAAAGCCCAAGATATGGATTATTATAAAAGTAGACTTTGACACGTTTGTAGAATAGAAAATAATACAGATAGCAATAGTTTTGATTACATAATAATTCAGGAATAATAAAACAAATTCGGCATCCCAATTTTACACCATAAATACATGAAAATAATTTTTCAGCATTTGATTATATTAATGCTGATTTATTTTAATTTGATTATATCACCGTTTATATCAATTACTGTATCTAATGGCTGCTAGTTGATATGCTGCAATGAACCAAATGAGTTAAGCGTTATTTGGACCGTGCTTCACAACGAAATAATTATAGTATCGGTCAGCTTTTTTTTTATCTGTGAATTGAAACTAATTCTCATTAACAACACGAATTCATTAGTACGTAATTAACAGTTTGTTTACAGCGATGAGTTTTCGCAGAATTAAACGATAATAAACGCAGTATTGCATATATTTTAGGTTCTCATTATTTCTCATTAATTGAAATGTTTGTTGATTATGAAATCCTCTATTTCCAAAACCAAGCTCTAGGAGAGAGATATTACGTTGAATATTTCCACTGACCTTTCTCCCTTCCATATTCTGCTGAATAATCTCTATGCGTGGCTAACATTCCTCAGCATTTCGAAACTTTTTTACTCTTACATCGGGAAAGAGAGCAATACCTCGTTCGAACTTAGCATATTTGAAAACTCCCTCTCGTTCCAGAATGCACCTATTCGTAACTGGACAAGGTATACAGTGTCGGGAAACTTCAGACGTCTCACAACGGAATAATATTTCTCTATATATTTTAGATCGAGTCTGTACAAGTTTCTATTCGCAAGTAACATATATTTTCTTCTTTCCACATTGCTGTGCTAAAATCTCATTAATATATCATACACACATGCGTTTATTATATCCGATGAAATATATGATATTTTGATATGTAAAGAAATGATTTATCGCAGCTCGGACTTGAAACTAATTATTACATAAACGCGTAAAGATTATTAAAAGGAAGGAAAAGATCGTTGAAAAATCCGATATATGTACACAATTCCAGCACAATATCTCTTCTACAGCATTTGGAATCATTATCTATACTTGCCTTGCCAAATACTCGGGACTAATCGCGAGATTAGAGCTTTCATCAAGCACAAAAGAGGTATCATTACCGATGAATAGGATCTCGCACGAACGAGACACCAACACCGTCTGATTTCTCCCGCGACCATTCTCATCTTTGCTCCCTCTTCTGTCATCCCTTTCTCTCTCCGATGACTTTGGACGATTCCATTTCTATTTCCCCTAACCAAGATCACCAATAATAGTAATGAGAGAAAGAGAAAGAGAAAAAAAGAGAGAGAGAGAGAAAGGGAAAGAGGGAGAAAGAAAGGGAGACAGTAGAACCCCACACACACACACACAATGGACGTCATTATTTGACTTGTTTACGACTCCTTCGTCACTCTGCGTAGTATTCTCGTTAAAGGCGGAGGAAATACGGCACGCAATCCGCGGCAGGGTGTCACAAGTTTCATTAATTAAGGGAAAGCGTCTCCGAGAGAAGCGAGCCGACGTTTGCTGTACGTGAACGTCTGACAGTGTTAAGTAGCATATAGAATACATGAGAAAGGAAACTAACATGTCTCAGAGACGTTAATAACATCCGTCAGATTAATACTTAGACTAATAATTATCGATACCTGAGCTTCTGAATTATATTTATGCTTATTATGCAGTTATTCGAAAATGTCGCGGGAGTAAATATCCAAGAATAAATAATTTTGAAAAATTAATTTTAGTTTATCTCAATTTTTTTACACATTATTAGCATAATTTTTGAATATATTTAGAGAAAAAAAGAGATAGTTTAGTTTGCACGTTTTCTCATGCAGCTCTTTCAAAAATATAGTTGACTGCGCAGTTTCTAAAAATTCTGCAAGCGTACACGTAGATAATTTTCGCATAACTTTACTGTCGATAGCCGCGTTTGCACTCATGGGTGGAAGAAGGATAACGCCCACGTTATCTAAACGGTGACAGCTGGCGATAACCGCTTTGTTAATTGTAATGTCGGACATACGGAAACTCGATTCGTGATCTCACTTTCGCGACGCTCTCCACGACACGAGGAACGGCATGGTTCAGCATTTACCAAACATGATCCCAACTCGGGATTCGCCGGCACGCGGACGTACATAGAGCCAGGAATCGTGAGATTGACCCCGGACTTGAACATTGCTCCGAATGCAAATCGGATAGTTTACACCGGTGCAACGGCTCGAGACGGCTTTCGGATTATGTCCCTCTGACGCACGTTCGAGGACGCTTGACGATGGTGCGACATCGGTCCGATGTCAGTCCGAGCTGGAGGATGACAGAACGCTTACTCTGGCGGTGCCTCGTGGTCCAATTACAACGGAGAATTTCTACTATTAATTTCTTCCGCGTCGGATTATCGTCAGATCATCCGACGCGAAAATGGATGAGAATACAGTGAAACGCGCGCTCCGATGGAAAATTTCAATGCAAACGACAGCAAATTATGCAAAATGTTGTAGAGAATTATTGAAATGATTATTATCGTTACTATCATTACCGGCGTGATTTTCTATGTACTTGAACAAAACAATTCGAGGGATACGATTCAATCAAACGCACGTAATGAAGCGTGCGCGTGTTGTCATTACTATTTATCACATACAGTATTTTCGACCGGCGCATTATGCATACGAGAAAATTTATATTCAAATGCATTCCGATATTACGAAATATTGGTTGCGCTATGTATGCCCGATTACAGCGAGCGCATTAATTCGCGGACACGTATACGTCAAAACCTTCGTTTTTCGTTGTTCCGCGTGCCCTACGGTGAAAGCGCTGCCAATAGGATGATTTCCATTAGCTCGCTTGGCGTATTCACTAATGACCCTTGCCTAACGATGCCATCTATTAACGGGCACGGCCAGCGCAGCGGAATCCCTCTCTATACTGTTCATACATAAATGACTGGCCTCCGTGTGTTGCGGGAATCTCGACGCGATGTATGTTACTTATCGGATTGTTCCGGATAGTTTCGGGAGTTCGTGATTTTGCTTCTCGTAGTGATGTCACGTTTCCCATCCGAGTCAATGTAGTGTCATTGACATAGTTGAAACGCTATATGCGCATTGCTAGTGCCTCTAGAATCACGTCTGTGAAACTCGATTTTCACAAAGGCACTGATGCGTAAACGGACACCTCTTTGAAGAAAAGCTATGTAGCTAACAAAATACATATATAGTACAGCATTTTTATCGAGCGTTATTTAACAATAGATTTCCGCACTAAAAATTTTGCGTCTCTGAATATGAAATTTCTCTCTATCCGTTCTATTTCCATCGTAAAATATGTGCTCATCGATAAATAAAATATGATTGGATATAAAGATATATTTTACAAGAGTTTAATATAATAGCTGCAAGTTAAGTATCGGTAAATGGTTTTAGCCATTTGCGCGGCTTTACTGTAGGTTCATGAGTTATTAATTATATTTTTCTTATCCGTATTTGTGCATAAAGCCGTACAAGGCTGAAAGTCTATAATATTGAAAATTTATTAACGACTGAGCGCCAATAACATGACTCACTAAAGGAAGAATAATGCTCGTGAATCTAAAATCATCCGAGCGGCACAATTAGAAGCATTATTCTATTAGTGCACAACTTAAATATAAATTCCAAGCGGAAGTAGTACGAAAAAAAATGATCGCGGAGAAGAGCTGGATTATATAGTTTATTTGGCGTGTCAGACTTCCTTGAAAAAAAAATAAAAAGGAAAAAAAATGAAAAAATTCATTTTTTAATTAAAAAATAAAAAAAATTTAAAAAAATGGAAAAATAAGACTAGTGTTTTATTTATTATGGGTAAATGCACATGAAAGCATACAAATATTCAGCGTTCGTATTTTATTCATCACAGGTGCAGATATTATAATTTTAAAATGTAAAACAAAAATTATAAATGTATATTTACGCAAAATGTAATTTTGATTAAACTATAAAAGATTTATTCTATGTTATTATATTTAACAAGTAAATTTATTACGAAATATCTCTCTTTCTCTGTTAATATGTTTAATATTTACAATAAACATAATTTTTTATTATCATCTAAATTAGACAGGTCTCGTGGTTTTTATTTCTTGAAGTGGAAAATGAATCATAACGCGGTGAAAGAAGGAGCAGCAAAGTTTCTGATTTCTCAACAGAGAGGGAGAAAATTACTAAAATTCACGTCTCCCTACGCCACGACTGAATGCCAGAACTTGTAAAATAGCAAGATAAGGTGAATGGCAGTAGGCACGTGGCTCGAAATTCCCCGGGATACAGTTTGCAAATACCCTACCGAAATAACCCCTGGCGTATAGCCTCGAAAGAGAATTCCCCATGCTATATCGAATGGCCGCGAACCGCGAAGAAAACAACGTCTACATAGCCGGACGGTTCGACTATATATAGCGGTCTGAATGTGATACATATATACGTGCGATGTATATTCCGGAACTTCAATTCTCGATTTCTCACTCTGATGGAATAACAAACCGTCGAGAGTTCACTTATATAAAGACATTGGTTTGCAATAACATTGAATGACGAGAACGAGAAGAGGCATTACTAAAATGTTATATATTGAAGTTTATGAAATAAAAGGAATCGTATATTGGTACAAGAAAATAGTTATACGACCAGTTGCGCTGAAAGAAAATAAGAAGAAATTTTTCAAGGATGATAACGTTTTCTGCGAAATTAAGTGGATGAGTGCACTTGAAAATTACTAAAATATCAAAATTTCTTTTTTGAAGAGTTTTTAAAGATAAATAATTTCTTGAACGTTGGAGGAGTTTTATATAAAATGATTTTTAGATATGTCTAAGTGTTTTAGAAAAATGTTAAATAAAAATATAAAAATAGCGTAAAAAACTTTGAGAAACACTTTTCTATTAAATCATGATTTTTTACTTTTATATATTTTTTTCTTGGAAATCATTGGTCCGATGCTATCATTTTTTTCATCTGTTCAAAAATTAATTATGATTTGATTTGGTTTAAAGAAATTATAATTTACTTATTCATAATTATAATTATTTTATAATTAATTTTATTAAAAGTTGTAAACGATCAAAATCGTCACAAAAATTGACTTTATTTAAATTATTTCATTAAAATTTAGAAAGAGTTTACTCAGCAAAAGCATGAGTATGAGAGAAAAACGTATGAGAAAAAAAAAAATCATTTGAATATGTTAATCCAGTGTTAATCAAAAAGAACATAAATATAGGTAGTTTTGTGCAACATGATTTCGTAACTGCATTTGGCTCTTTAAACAAAAAATAAATCGCGGTGTTTCTCACGTTGTTATATTGCAGTTAGCATGACTGAGATTACTTCGACATTGTATATGCGACGTGTATCTCATATGTGCGTCGTCGCGCGCGATATTACAAATTCAAATGCAACACTCATATTGTTAGAGTTATGTTTCCCAGCGGTGACTTGTTACAGAGTCGACATTTCAAAACGCGTAATCGTAAACCCCTTATACCGATATGTAAATACAGTCGATGGAGATCTCGCGGAAGTCTCATCGGAGCACACGGAATAGTGGACCGTATCATCTGGCGATTGAAATGCAGATCTCGATGTAGATTAATGACATCCCGAAGTAGATGCGTGCTCATCGATCCGCCAGGCGTGCTTGTTTACTCTGGCAGAAATGATATAACGCTCGTGATCCTCAGATCTCTCGCGAGATGATATATGTAAGTCTCACGTTGCATGGAGACGATTTATGTTTTAAAACGCAAAGTATTTTATAAACAATACATATCAATACATATTAGTCATTAAATTATCATATCGCGTTTGAATTGTAATTTTTTCATATGCATGTATCTTTATAAAAAAAGTTTTATATATTTTTAATCATATTTTATACTAATTCTAAAGCAAAGAAAAGTCATTCTATTTTCATTACAAGATTTTTGTTTTACTAATTTTCAACAATGAATTAAGGCCAATAGTATGTACAAATAGTGGAGTCAAGGAAAATACACTTTCAGAGGAAATGGAAGGCATCTTAAATTTCACAAACAGGATTTGTCGCGTCTCTAAGGTAACTCGATAAAGATTTTCCACACAAACAGCACAAACGGTGGTTCCATCCACCATGCTTCGTACGAATAACGGTCGACTTAGAACTGGCAAATCGAATTTTCAGTAAAATTTATTTACAATTATGCCGCTTTGCTTAAATAATTGTTGGATTGCGTAATATAATAAAATAAATTTTGCTAGTGATCTATAAAAGAGCTACAAGCTGAGTGCTATTAAATTTCAACAGTAGAACGCTAAATTGAGTGAAAATAATTAATTGAGAGGAAATAACGACAATTGTCTCTGTGTTAAGCCGTATATCAATAATACATGTAAAATACTCAAATTTCATTTATAGAAATATAAGTCTTAGTGTCTATTTTCATTGCATAATGGTAAAAAGAAAACTTATTAAATATATCATTATCAATTTAAAACGATTTAATACATCCAGCTTTGTAAGTCCGCAACTTTGCTTAATGGATCTCGGCGAAACGCAAGTTAGGTATACGCTCTGCTTTGCGCAGCTGTTTTTGTCAGAGGGATGTGCAGGTGTAAAAGCGAGTGGTATCTAATTAACGGTCAGCTCTGCTAGTCGACCTTAATTCACTAGTTGAGGCTCCCTTTTCGTTAGTCCACTCTCTCGGTATCTATAGCGTCATTTGAGTTTAGTTGCTAGCGGTATCGTGCTTCAAACGGGCGCATTATGTACTTTGCATGACGTTTATGCATTGCAAAATAGAAACAAAAGGAATTGCTACACTCGAAAAAATACGCGAGTGAGTTACATATGAAAAAAACATAAAATTTAAAAAACAATAGTGTTGAATTATTTTATATTTGAATAAGCTTGGATTGAGTTTAATCATTAAAGTTCAGTGCTCGAAGGACAAAGAAATATACAATAAGTACCTTTGTAAAATTGCTTTTCCTGAGAAAGCAACTCAATGATGATACGACAACGGAAACTGCAGATCGATTCCTTTTTATACAGGGAATGTTTTTTAAACGTCGCTCGATTATCCTTTCGATTCTCGGCACACGAGCTGTTAAGATCCGCGCAAGTGATACGGGTCATCTGAGAAATCGCTTTGGCGGCGTCGTAACCCCTCTATCGGCAATAATAGAGAGAGAACTTCAACCTCTCTTCCTCCCTTTTCTATTGCACAGAAAGTTATTTTCCTCTAGGGATAAACGATTTCCGGCAACTGCCAATACATGACAATGTAAACCTTGAGCTACGCAAATCATGTTGTTTTCTATCTCAGTTTTTCCGTACAATGATAAGCATGCAACACCAGTAACCGTGAATTGATTGTGCATAAATTTCTCCTTTTCTAATTAATTTTTGTCATTTCAATTACGTAACATAGCAAATATTTTGTACTTAAAAAACAAAATACTTTCAATTCACAAATTTTGTTTCGCAATCGCGAGATATTTTTCCGTTACTGAAACGCAAGATTATGTAACATTTTATTTTTAACGGTTTTAATTTTTGGCGGATGAAATAGCTAGAAGCATATACGCATAAAATGTAAAATGTAAAAGAATTAAATTAAATTCCAGACGAGGAAGTTACACTTACTTGGTGCATCGCGTACACAAAAATGTAATTACGTTATAAATAGTTGAAAGCGTGCCAAGCGGCTGTACCATGAAAATTTTGCTTCATTTTTTACCATTTTAATCTAATATATTTGTTCGTGTACAAACAGAAAATTATGGCAGCATTCAAATTAGTCGTCGTCAAATCATCCTTTTGCAGAGATTATCTGCAGCGTCGAATTAAACGCGATGAAATGTTTGCTGAATTTGCCGGCGCTTTTAGTTTCGAGAGTTATCAGATTGAGTGACGAACTTTGTCATATTATTACGCGCAACATGAGCTTTCGCCATCGTAGTTAAAGGACTAGGAAAAAGCAAGATAGTCCGAGCACGCCGTTATCGAACGCGCCTTTGTATAATGATTCTCTTTTCTCAACTTTAATTTACACTTCAGTTTCGTAAAAGAGTAACATTCCTTTCCACGGAAAGTGCGCCTCTATCCTCATGTGCTTCACAGAAGAATAGTTTTAGGAGTATTCTTTCGGAATGTAACGAAACCGATGCTCCTAGCGTTGCTAACTGAGATTCAACTTCAACTTTATAATACAACTACTCGGAAGCTGAGATCTCCGGTATCGAATTTGACGAAAGCTGTTGAATCGGGATAAGCTTCGCTTTCAATTGCCGGCACAATCAATTTTATAAACGGTCCTGCGTAAGTTATGAATTTTTACGAGCGATCGACGCTCGTAAAAATTGGCCATGACCCTTTCGTAGACACAGATATGGTCGTTTAAGAAATTCATGATCGATACCGGTACGAACGTCTGGAAGAAGACGAAGCAAGGGAGCGATGAGAACGAAGGAGGATGGAGAGACGCCGGGGATGAGCGCGAGATACTTCTCCGGAAATTACGCTCTCTCCGCGGAGGCAGCACTTCCGGTCCGGCTATATATAAGTCGTTTCAGCAAGAAGAATAACCGCAAACGGACGTAGCCCGTAAACTCTTCGTGTCCGAAATGTTTTGTCTGTAGCTTAAAAACACGTCTTAGGTAAAAACACGTCGTTACGTTACACGGCCAATCCAAATACGCTTAAAGCTTCGTCAAATGACGACTCTCTGTATTTTACCGAATCGTCCACACAATGCAGATTACGTGGATATATGTTACGTAAAATATTTCACAGTGAGAAAAAGTACAAACAAACGTAGCTTTATTCATTATGCCCTTTTATGCACAATAACGAACGATATTGTAATGATTAAAAATATGCAATATGTATATTGTATAATCCAATGCAAATTTTCGTTTGTTTATACATGTATTGTAAAACATTGATATTTATTCGTTTTAAGCATGTCGTATAAATCGAATATTGTTTTCCAACATTGGACAAATTAAATATATTTAATGAACCGAGAAATTGTATACACAAAAGCGATACGGACATTCTGGTTTGTGAGAAAGTATACCCTACCAATTAATATTAATAACAATACTGTCATGAGATGATCGGCGATTGTTTGTCAAAACAGTTTTATTTATTTCACGCTGCGCATCGTTTGCAGGATTTTGATATAACGGAATAGCGTTACGTAACCATTCATTTGACGTACATCCGGGTATCGAACGACGGGGCTTTCAGTTAGTAACATTTCCGCGATTAAATACTGACTGTATATACATTTCCCTCGCAAACTCTGCAGATTCAGAGTTATTATTTATGACTACTATCTCATATATTTGAACACACAAAAGCCAATAACATACATATATTTAGTTAGAATAAACCTTGCTTTTCAGCATTGTTATATATGAAACATTGCACGAATTATAACTATAGTTGTACAATTGTACATTTTTAACACGTTTTATTTTTTATGTGCAGCTCGTGGGCGGTGAATTCGACATGGAGCTGAATTTCGTGATACAGGACGCGCAGAACATCAGGCACATGCTGGAGCTTCTCGATCATTGCCCACCCAATCTCCAGGTAAGTGAACATCGTGACGTTAAACTAGGTCGAATTAATTACGTGCGGAAAATATCTGACGTAAATCCAAGGGGAATGCGGTGGAAAGTACGTGCTAGCGGACGCTTGTCGATATCGTAATATCAGTAATTGAAATTGAAAACCTATTGTGTATATATATATATATATATATATATATATATATGTGTGTGTGTGTGTGTGTGTGTGTGTGTGTGTGTGTGTGTGTGTGTGTGTGTGTGTGTGTGTGTGTGTGTGTGTGTGTGTGTGTGTGTGTGTGTATGTGTGTGTATACAACGCGCTTTTTATAGAGCACTTCCCGAGAGCACACGAAGATAGAAAAGTGATTGCTAAGATCCTTCTCGGATATCATCGAGTAGAGTTGAATTACAGTGTTGCATTAGAGTTGCGTTGAAGTCTCAAACTACTCATTCTTCTCCTCGTATTGACGCTTTTTGCAATATAGAGAAGGACTTCAATTTTTATATCAATTTATAAGATTTCTTATACTTCGCACTATTCGATTCATCTAATCTTTTTATCAGTCGATACATTTTACAAGTAATCGCGGATAACGGTATGTATTGTGCAAAATTCATACGCGTGTCTTAATTAAGTTTTATTTTATAAATGATCGACTGAAGTAAAATGTTTCTGGCGAGAATTGTTCAATTCGTAAACGTTTAACATATACCTAAGTATTCAAATATCTACGTTTAGCGCAATCAACGTCGTGTCTGGCACTATCGTGGAACTTACTACTTCGCCTGTTGCGGCGGAGCAATTCTGCTGCTAAATGCGAATTGTCGTCAGCGAAGAACGAAGCGATCAATACCACGCGTCTCATGTATGCACGCAGTAAAGCGCGTCAAATAAAACTGCAATAATTAAAGTTAAAAAGCTTGAAAAAGCAGTGAAAAAGCAGACGATTTTTGTACGTTGAAATCGCAACGCATGATGACGTACCGGGAAGGAAAATTGTGAAGTAGAACGCATATACGAATTTTTGATTTTTTCTCTCCGCCTCTCTCTCTCTCTCTCTCTCTCTCTCTCTCTCGTTCGCTATTTGACGGAAAAAAATTACATCGTGTTAGGACACGCACAATCTCGTCATACAAAAGGATCGGAATCCATTATGCGGCAAATTTTTCTCGGGTACGAAATTTTTTTTTCGATCACGAAGCATGAGATTTATTACCGCTTTGAAGCATCGTCCGTGTCCTCCGTTTTTCGTGCTCGTGAAATATCCAGAAAGGCACATCGATTCAGTGACGAAAAAATATGATCTCGTGATATCGCACTATCGATAGAAAAATAGTCTGGTTTAATCTGATCGATATTGATCGATGTAGACATACATCGACTACTGACACATATAATAACTGGCCAGGAAAGTAATTTGTCAAGATATTACTGGCAGAAATAAATCGCTTAGTCCATTTCAGCAACTTTGCCACGCGAGTTCTCTATAAGAGAGAGATGATGCGTTTTTTAAATATGACACTAAGATTGTGCGTTCCCGTTAATCGATAATACATAGTTCAGTTTGCTTGCTTTGTATTTGTCGATAATTTAATTTGTCCTGTGTTTCTGTTTAACTTGATTTTTAACAGAAAAAATTAAATATCACTAACAAGGCTGCATTTAATTAAAAACAAATACGCAACCACATAGCTTGTATACAACCACTGCAATGCATGTATATTTTGCGTTTGTGCACAAACACGTCTGTATATCTCTTATCCCATTATATTTGGAACAAACAACGTGTTCCTCCCGTGGCCTCGGGTGCAAAGATTAAAGCAAAAGACTTTCCGCAAAAAGCACCACCTGCTGTGTATCTTCGAAGTTCGTGTACGTCCCGCTTCGTTAAAAGCGACGTACGACTTGGCGAGAAAGGAAAGTAAGGACGGCGAACTTTTGTAAATAATAGCGGGTCCTTAGCCGCCATGTCGGGTGGAGGAAAATCCGTTTACGCTTTCGTCGCTCTTCGCAAACTCATACACGACACTTGAGCCTCCGCTGTAAACTTTTGGCGTGAAAGCAAATAGAAATTTAAACTAGACGGATGAATAGATAAAGTTATAAACATCCTGTTCTTTCGCTGATCATCCGCGGTCATTCGTCCTTTTTTGCGTTAACGAAAACGACGGATTGTCGTGTAATAAAAACGGCAAAATTAAATCCAAATTAGATTCATGCGAGCTCATTACGTATCTGACAAAAAGGGCTTGCCTAGCTGAATTTCTAGTCGTGCTGCGAAAGCTGGTAAGCCGCCGTATCTGACAGCTGTTGCTGAGATGAGAATTAATTTACCCTCTATGACTAGAAACGCTCGTTTCAATGTAATAGGATCGCCACGTAAAATGTTAAGATGTTGATGGCGTAAGGATAGGAGAACTTGAGTCCATCTATTATGTACAGGATGTCTCACCATTCTCGACGAGTTTCCCTTCCGTACTTTTTCTTCATATTTTGATGAAATCTTTTTAAAAATTTCCAAGTTTTAATTACAAATTATAAATATCTTTTATAAATTAAGCTTTATATATATTTATTTATTTATAATTTGACATTTTCTTTTTTAAATTAAAACGCACTTGAAATTAATTGAAAGAACGCTGCAATAATAGTGGTGCTTTCTGTATACATATAATCGTAGCAGGGTTGCATTGGTGCCAGTTGATATAATCTGTCACTGATCGGTTCCTGCCTAGCTCTATAGGCTAGCTTGAGCAGCCTGAAATGTTAATGCTATTAAGGGAGTTTCCACGTCGCTTATCCTCGACCGTACATGGACGCTGGGTTAGCTCGCCTCCGTCTAGCTTCTCTTATACGCGGTAAATAACTAGCAAAATACATATGTGTGCGCGTATATACAGATTACTCTAAAACTATTGTTTCATAATTTAATGAAGGCTCATTTAGAGTCTACGCAGGTGAAATTTTACTTAAGTAAAGTTTGCTCAAAATTAATCAGAGAGAAAAAAAACATGAATGCTGTATATTTACATCATCAATTCAATTACATCATTTAATTTTTCTATCCGTAAAAATCTCTTGGTTTTCAATCGTTTATAACTCAAACGCTGTTTGATGTATTAACGTTAAAACATTTTTCGCGTCATTTCTTTAATATCTGTCGTTAGAATATATGGTGGTTTTGAGACTCGCTATATATTTCACTGTATGTTTGTTGGGGCCATCCATCTCCTTGAGATCTAAGCCAAGCATAATGGACCAGCGTAATGCTCGCGCGCGAAAGCGTATTCTATCTAAATCTCTAGTACTTTTCTGTTAGAATCTTCGAGCAGAATATTCTGCAGAAACCGCAAACGTAGCGACGACCGCCACGTTAAAGAGACACAATGCAGTTTGAAAGTGCCATTTGCGACGCATTCGTATTTACGTCACTTTGAGAAATCGACCGAGCTTTGTAAATGAAGAGCTTACTATATATATATTCTCTCTTCTCTTTCAATCAACATTCTGGAAATTTTCATCTTACGGAGAATTGCGAATTTTCAGGAATAAATGATTCCTAGGGATGCGACCATGCTCGCATTTTTGGCACCAAACGCAGAAACGACTGTGATAAATTTTTAAACGGGTATTCAAGCGCCTATGCAGAAATATCGTGATTTACGGATCTGTTCCGGGCATTGTTTCTTAAAAAATTAATTTTTTTCTATTGTAAATGATCCCAAGGCATGCGATGATACTTGCATTTTTTGGCACCAAACGCACAGACGACTGTGATAAATTTTTAAACGGGTATTCAAGCGCCTATGCAAAAATATCGTGAATTACGGATTTGTTCCGGGCATTGTTTCTTAAAAAATTAACTTTAAAAATTTATCACAGTCGTCTCTGCGTTTGGTGCCAAAAAATGCAAGTATCATCGCATGCCTTGGGGTCATTTTCAATAGAAAAAAATTAATTTGTTAAGAAACAATGCCCGGAACAGATCCGTAAATCACGATATTTCTGCAAAGTCGCTTGAATACCCGTTTAAAAATTTATCACAGTTGTCTTTGCGTTTGGTGCCAAAAAATGCAAGTATCATCGCATGCTTTGGGATCATTTACAATAGAAAAAAATTAATTTGTTAAGAAACAATGCCCGGAACAGATTCGTACATTACGATATTTTTGCATATGCGTTTAAATAACCGTTTAAAAATTTAATACAGTCGTCTCTGCGTTTGGTGCCAAAAAATGCAAGTATCATCGCATGCCTTGGGATCATTTACAATAGAAAAAAATTAATTTGTTAAGAAGCAATGTCCGGAACAGATCCGTAAATCACGATATTTCTGCATAGGCGCTATTCAACCCGACTGTGATAAATATTTAAATGGCTATTCAAGCGCCTATGCAAAAATATCGTGATTTACGGACCTGTTCCGGGCATTGTTTCTTAACAAATTAATTTTTTTTAATTGTAAATGATCCCAAGGCATGCGGTGATGCTTGCATTTTTTGGCACTAAACGCAGAGGCGACTGTGATAAATTTTCAAACGGGTATTCACACGCTTATGCAGAAATATCTTGATAAACGGAATTTTTTCGGGTTTTGACAAATTATTTTTTTTCTATCGTGGCGTTTGAAATGGGACGCAGTGATTTTCAGGAGTAAGAAATGAGCAAGAAATAGCAAGATTATCGAATTTACACGATCGTTTTGATTATATCATCAGAAACATTCTTTAATGAATGGAATAAAGATTGAATGCAAGTTTTCAGCGATTAATATTAAAAAATAGACAGTCAAATTCAATTTTCAATGCCGTAGAGCAATTTCATCATTCGCGGATGAAGATGCGGGTATATACTATGTTTTTGCGAAGAGAGAAATTAAAATGTATGAGACACTGTCTTGAAGGATAGATCAGATAATATAGAAATCTTCACTAGAGTGTTATTTCAGGAAATAGCGAGAATATATGGAAGTTAAGACATGATTTTGACGTACTATTGTTTACGGTTGATTGGATATACATCAAATCAAATTTTGCGTTATATGTTATCATTCGCTCGTTTAATAAAACGCGACGTTTCTGCATCCGCAATAAAACTTAGTACAACATTTTCCCTCTTCCCTTTATCACAAATCTGAGCGCGTAAGATGTACAAATGAATATTTTTAGAGAATTATTTTTGTCAATTTATTCTTTAGAAAATTCAGGAAAAATAAAGGATATATAAAAAATATTTAGTACAATTGTACATAGACCAGTAGCATTTTAAATTTTCATGTAATGGAAATTGGAAAAAAATTTTTGTTCTATTACCATGAGTCTATTTGCCCGAAAAACTGTCCGCAAAATATACATATATATCGCAAAAGTAATATTTTTATTTTTACTGAATAATGTGCGGGTAAAAATGTAATCTAGCAATTTTTGTGATAAATTTGCAGCAGACGCAAACGAGAATATCAGTTTTTCACTACGTAAAATGCAGCGATTTGCAACGAGAAACACAAACGTTCGCGAACTCGATTTTATCCTGGTATTATGTCGCATTGTTATTTTGATGAGATGTAAAGCCGGATTACTGTTGGTGAACATTGCACTCTACATACGATATTTTACATATATCATAAAAAAATCAATGACATTCTATAGCAATGCAGGCATAGTTCATCGGTACTTCAAGAGGAGAGTATTTTAATAAATAATTAGTATACATTAAAATAGTAGAAAATGAACCTAGAATATTGTTTTTGCATTAACTTAATTAACTGCTGAAAAATTGTGTAGTTTAAGAAATTTTACAAATAGAAAAAGTTAAAATATTTAAAGCAACAATGAGAAGGCTAATATGAGTCTTTGCTCTGACGAGAAATGTATTATAAGTATTTTTTAGCACGTACACTAATATTAAAAGACCTATGCTTAGAGATAACGAGCCAAAAATTACTTTTGTGAATTATTTTATTTTTAATATTTTTAAAATTATGATTATCTAAAATTTATATATAAATATCTTTCAAGATAAAAACTTAATTATATTGTATTTATAACTAAATTAAATCTAATGAAAAATTAGATATTAATGGTTGATTAACTACTAAATATTACACAAGATTATTAAAGCGTAGCGTAGCCTTTAGAATTTGGACCCTATTACTTCCAATTGACAGACTCCGAACTTTCATTAAATTTCATTACGCTTCTATATACTGCGTTCCATTTAGTTTACGTACTATTAACAGCGTTTAAGCGTAATCACATGGATATTGCAGAACCATTTGAAGTCTTCATAAATTGCGAGATGAGTTATGGATGTACCAGATATTGCAGGAAACACATATAGATTGTAATTCCAACGAATATGTCATTCTTTTCTTCCTAGAAAAAAAATACGATGCCCGATCAATCAACAAACTGTCATTCATCAATATTTCCCCCTCAAAAAATCTGATGTACGCACACATTTATAGACCAATATAAATAATTTTTGTCGATTTTTGTCTGATACGTATAAGAGAGAAAAGATTTTTTTATCGTATATAAGAGAGAGAGAGAATGCAAAATTTTTGGTCAGCTCTATGTTGATATACATGTATATATATATATATATATATATATATATATATATATATATATATATATATAGAGAGAGAGAGAGAGAGAGAGAGAGAGAGAGAGATGTATATGCTTGTATATTATACAGAAAGTAAATAAATGAAGTTGATAATAAATTAGATTCTCTTAACAAATATGCAAAAAATATTTCTACACTATTAGGTAGATATATACAAATAGGAAATTTTTGATCATACTCATATATAAAATAAATATTTCTCGAGGATGCTAGAATCAATATCTGGCGTCATATTTAATGGTATTCGCATTTCTATTTAGATTATGCAAATAAAATTCAAGTCAAAAAGTGCTAGATAAATATCACTTGCAAAGAGAAGAGAGAGAGAGAGAGAAAGAGAGAGAGAGAGAGAGCTATGAAATCGGTAGTTTGCTCGTATTTTATGCCACACATACATCTCGTGGATTATTACGATTAAATTATTTATAAGCATTCACAATGACAGTGATATCAACTAATTGCATATCATTACCGCAGAGAATTGTACATAACTATCTACAGCAAATAATTCATGCTATTCGTACGCGGGAGGGATCCGACGATTTCCGTAATGCAATTTCCTCTTATGCGCGTGGAGCTGGAGATCAATGGTGAAATTAAATGTCAAATATTAATGCGCGCGATTAGCAGTGAACTGTAACGCAATCAAGTAGCAAAGGTCACGTGTCTTGTCTTGTCACAATGCATTTGTTCAAGTCAGATTATGCACTGTCGAACGTGTTACGCGTGAGTTTCATCTGAAACCATGACAAATTACGAGCAGTTAATTGTTCTGCAATAGGTTCGATTATTATCGTATCGTATATTACAGAAATATTCGGGTTCAAATGAAGCAGCTATGCATATCTGTAATAATGTATATCTGCAATTTCCTGATTTTTATCCAACTATTCGATTAATTATTCGATTTTATCAAATTTTATTGCTCTGTGCACGGTTATTTGACATTATTATAAGTAGTTAACAAATTATTAATTATTAGAATGATATTAGTAACATGCATATCGTTTTGACATTGTTCTTTTTAATACTTATAACATTTATAATATGTTTTTTTTTATTTTCATAAAACTTTTTTTCAATGTTATTTTCGGATAATGTCAGATATAATACGTACCATAAAATATTATTTAAAATCAAAATCTATTATTTTAGAATCATGTTTAAATTCCGTTTTTATGGAAATAGATATTCAAGAACATTTTCGCGAGACCTCTCCTTTTCGTTATCTTCCTCGTGTAATAGAACTCGCTTTAAGTTAAAAGATATCGTTTAAAGATATTTCGGTTATCTACGTAGAAAGGCAAACTTGCGCGAGGGTTAAAGGAAAGGTTTCATCTTTCCAAAGATAGACATCTACGCTTATACCCGATGAGAAAAGAAGCATCGCGCGCGCGCGACGAACTAATAAAGGTGTGCCTTTATACGTGTATAACGAACTCATTAAATTAGCTTATCCGGCCTCTCTAACGCAGGTTATAGATACCAAACACCAGTCAAAGAGTACCATCGCGCTACTCGATTGCACGTGCGCGTCGTCTAATTATCATATATCAAGTCGAGCAAGAGTGTTCGCGATTTTGCGGCGCGGAGGTTTACGACGTGTCGCCAGTACAGGAAGCTGCGGAACGCCAGTGGTCGGGTGGCGCTCTCTCTCTCTCTTTCGCGGTTATAATTTTCATTCCTGCGTCACACAATTGCATTTCCCACTCGTGTTACATGCCGACGACACATTTACGAGCGTTCCCTGTATGTACACGTGTGACGCTTGTACGCACACGTGTACGAATACCTTGGGTTATTAACCCGGGGTGGAATATTAATCCTGGTTAGGGGCAAGTGCCGTGATAATGGTGACACTTGCGTCGCGATCACGCCAGAATTTATGCCGACGAGTCTCGTGACGCGGCTTATATTTCGGCAAATCGACCGGCGTCAATTAATCGCATGGTTTCGTTTCGTTCGCTCGTACAAATAATTGAAGTTTATTTCATAGTCATTTATTTCACTTTTTCGGCAAAATAACTGGACACACACACATACACACACATACACACACACACACACACACACACATATCATATATATATATATGAAATAGGTTTTTATACCAATTTACATTTCTATATAATAGTGACATTTGGTGCCACTAATTATAATAAATTTTACAATCAGCGGTCGTTCTCTCTGGCATCAGAAATCGACAAACTAGTTCTGTTATACATGTATGATTGTTTGAAATAGCAATTGTGTTGAGAGATACGCCGTGGGCTTGTTGATTTACGAAATTTTAGAAACTACTTTCTTGATTACATTAAATGTAACAAATGCAAATCCCAAACTTAACTTTGGTCTAACATATTTATCCAACTTAAACATTGAAAGTTCTACGAAAGAAAGTTAAGTTTCTCTCGTGCTTCTGGAATATATCATTAACAATTGAAGAGGGATAGATATGTCAAGCTTTTAGATCGGGAGAAAGTTTTCGTAACATTTTCCGCATAAAGTTACATGTTCTGCTGATACTCGCTAACCGGCTATATTTCTATAAAAATTTCATAGCTGTACTATATATCACGCAGCATGTGCGCTTATATTTCCCTGCACTGCAGTAGCGGCAAGAAAATGATTTCTTGCTGCAACAGTTCCGTGAATCGTATAACATGCCGCAGAGAGGATAGTTACAATAAGCTAAATAGTTAATAAACAATGTTTAACCAACGTGATACAAACACTTTTGAGCGAAGAAGATCTGAGAATTAAAAGGAAAATGTAATACTTTCTCGTCAAATACAGACTATCCAATATCAAAGTGCAACATGAATTTTGATCTGTGTCCGATATGTTCTCTCTCCGCTTATCAACGTCATTCGGGAAAAAGCTTTGCGTTATTGATTTACGAACGTTTGCGCTCTAAATCATGGAGGTCCGTTTGAACCAATTTAGTAGACGGTCGACAAGTTTTTGAATGAGCACTCTACGTAACAAGGGTACCGTTCGATTTTCATCCCTCCAGTTTTCATAACTGCACGCTGCTGCGTTAGCAGACTCTCTCTCTCGCTCTATTTCTCTTGCTCTCTCGCGGAGGATATTCTACTATCGAGTGCTCGTCAATCCAGATGCAGATGTACATACGGGATACTCTCGAATGATTCGAGTTGAAAATATACGCGGGATGAAGGCGGGATGAAGACAACGAGGAGGCGATCGAGTGGACATGCTCGAGCGGAGATTCGACGTCGTTACGCCATTGCGTGAGCAGAATATATTGATTTATCACGGCGTCCACCCCGATCACACCGTCATCTCTCTCTCTCTCTCTCTCTCTCTCTCTCTCTCTCTCTCTTTCTCTTTCTCTCTCTATCTCGCAGCCGTTACCTCATCGCGCCGCTGCCTCTCTGAATTTCTCCTCGTCACTTCCAACTCGTGCGCCCGACTCTGTCTTCGATTGTGGAAATCCTCGTTTCCCGCCCGCGCGCGCGAGCTGTACTTCAACTCCGATTCACCCCTATCGACGCGACGTTCCGTTCGTGCGACATCCGTGCGGGGCATTATTGTCCCTGGTATTGACGATGTCGCCCTTGTTATGCCCGGACTCCGCGCATTGATCCACGCGGGATATATCCATATCTACACACCCGTGGCCTGTCGGTGATATTATGCCGCGTGACGAGTCTTCGCACCGCCGGAATTTCTTCCCACTTGTCATCGAAAGATATCAGGGAACACTACATCCGCGTCTGTATTACATGCAATGACGACAAATGCGATTATATATCATATGAAATATATCGACCACTTTGTCTTTCATTACCTTACATGCTACATTTTTGATGAAAGAGAAATTTAACACATAATTGAGCATGCAAAATATTTTCTACGGCGGTAATAATTATTTTTTCATAGCATTGCATTCTTTAACTTTTTATCTAAATAATATCACACGGACACCGTAGTACGATGTAATTTTCAAGTAAATATAAATTTCAGAAATAAAAATTAGAAATGCAGAGTTTGGTAGAGTTATAGATAGAATTAAGATAATAAATATATAAGCACATATATAAAATTATCTTACCTTTAGTATAAATTACATTTTGTAAAGTTATTTTATATCAGTGATTTTTGTGATATTTATCAATATTCGTGAGTATCATTAACAAGTTTTTGCGGTATTTATTAATATTGGTGGGTGTCATTAATAATGTTTTCTTAATTGCATGGGAAATCGATTTTTCCACGTAGGGTAGAATATAAAAAGAAAAAAAACTATCCGTGTGTAGGCTTTGATGCAACTTCCCATCCTGACATTGCGTCTCGACTACAGCCGAGCGTTATCGCGAGAATTCAAACGGCAGGAGTCCTCGAGTCTCAAGCGTCTAAACATTCCGTGGATGTAATCGAGTCGGTGCAATTGCACCCGATGTAGATGGCTCGGTGCAACGGAAAATCGGAAATTCGTGAGACATCGCCGACGATGGCCGCGTATTTCCATCTTTAGCGTGCATATTCCTGTGTAATACGGCTAGAATGGTTGGTCTGCATCTCGTACAATTCCAGCTCCAAAAGTCGCTTATGTATGCGCTGTGCTGTTTGCCTGAAAGTTTATCTTCATTACCCAAATACCGTCCCACGATAAATCATTATTACGGGTATTTAAGCCAATTTTTATCGGAAACGTGCATCAGAATTACTGCATTTTGCGTGCTCAGACAAAGAAAGTAATTAAGAAATACAACATTAAGCAAGCACAAAAAAGTAAGAAACGAAGAGGGAGGAACAATGAGAAACATGTAGTTTTAATGTCCTTTTCTTTTGTCTTAATGGTTAGAAAGAGAGAAAGAAAAAGAAAGAGAGAGAGAAAGAGAGAGAAAGAGAGAGTAAGAACGCTCTTAATATTTTAGAGAAAGGAAAGGCAGTCTAATATCATTTACATCAAAGGGCGCGTATAATGGCTCCTTGGTGCTTTATTAGCGCGCTCAAAGCCCGTTTCACGTAAGTAAGACGAATGAGTATTAATGAGGAACAATTCGTCGTGATTTGCACATAGTCTCGAAGCACAGAGGTGGGGAGATAATGGCGCATCAGCATGCGAGATAGTACCGCTATTGCAGCCTCTTTAAAACTAGTTTGGTGAAGATTATGTATAGTGCTGGTCTTGGAGAGAAGGCAGAGGCGTTATAAAGTTTAAAATGCTACACCAACGCGTGAACAATGCGTAACGTAGCGGGATTTGTAAGTTATTCACGGACCATGCGTTCTATATTTTTATGAGCTGAGCGCCCGAGCAGCTTGGATAAACAGAGAAGAAAAATACGACGGAAAGAATGTGCGCGATGGCATTTAGAAAGTTGGGATCTCAGTAAAGGGCACGGGGATGAAACTTTAAACATTGTTCGCATAAAACCTAGCATAATTTCCACCAATTATTTTTCATCGGCACGTTTAATGAGATTTCTAGCTTTATGCACACTGCGTGTACATATTTTTCTTGATTGGCCTTTATAAAAAAATTATATACGCGACTATAAGACGTACAAAAATACTCTAGAAGGTAATGTACTGCTTTATACTTAACGTGAGAGTATTTTTTCTTCGCTTTCGATATTAAAACGCTACAAGATTAAAAAGTCGCGTAAAATCTACGAAGTCTGACATCTTGATCTTCTATAACGAACAATTGGACGTATCGATTCTTAAAAAGAAGAAGCAGTTTCGTCTACGATCATCGGTACATACACAGTCGAAGGCTAAGCCAACGGTATATCGATATGCTGATGAGGATTTAGTTCCACATCACGCTTCCATGACATTGTATCCACTGGCATAAAGGGAGAAACGAGCCATCCAGAAAGGAGGCTGCTCCCTGCTCGATACCCGACCGGGATGCGTTCTGATACCAGGGTATCCTTGCCCTCTTCTTTGCTTACTACGATCTACTTGCCCTTTCCTTCGACGACAGTTCGCATCGATCCATCGCACTGGAAAATTATTCCACAGAGGGGGCGCCCGGGGAAAGCTTTGCCACCGAGTTTCTCGTCACCGATTGCGCGATCCCGGCGAATCGGATGAACGGTAACGCGACCCATGCTGACGTCACTGTCGATAACTTAGAAATTCCCGTTCGGGCTGCATGCACAGTCAAGGCACTGGCCCGGAAAAGCGCGAGACATAGGGCTTTACAGCGTTTAACGGGGGTTAAAATTATCGGAGCGTCTGCCTCGTTCGCGCTATCGATCACGCCTGAACACGGAGAACATACGAGAATAATGTTTCATATTAAAAAATATGCGAATATATACCGAGGCTAAGCGTACGATGTACACATTTTATTTACAAACCGCTCACACGTTTTCGCGAAATTCTGAGCGATGAATCGTGAAAGAAGATATATAAACCGCGATCTGTCAGAAATGCATTAGGCTGGCTGCGTGAGTTATCTTGCATCGTCGATTCTTTCATATTTCTTGACAAATCTAGAAGCGATTTCTCGCATCAAGGTGAAAATATCTTATATGGTAAATATTTCAATATGTTAAACATTCTGTATATTATAATTTAAAATAAGATTTTAAATCTCATGCAAAATTAAGTAAATCAATTTTAGAAATGTAATGCATCTGCAACATATGGCGTCTTAGACCTGCAACAATATGAAAAGCAATATCTCGTTCTATTTTGAAACTTACGTACAGAAATGATACCAGACTTGCTTATATTTGCCTACGCTGATATTGGCTCCTGGCTTTTGAGCCTTGAAATTTTCGACATTTCGTTTCACGAGGCTACACATTACGATATAAGGAAATACTTATCGAAATACTCACGCCATAAAAAGAAATATTACATATTGATTCATAAATCCAATTCAGTCGTTGCGCTTTCCATGCGCACAGCGCAATAAAAGCCTTTATCCATAAAAAACGCGGCCTAAAACGTGCCGTTATGATACCGGGCGAGAGCATTATAAAGATTTTTTGCGAACATGTTCAGATTGAATAAAATATTTTTTAAAAGTACAGCAACCATCCGATACAAATTATTCCGTTTACTTTATGATATATAAATATAATTAGAAGTAAAAATATTTATCGGCGTTATAAATTCTCGTTTCAGTAAAATCACGAATATTATTAATTTTGCATAAATAAAATCATGATAAAAGATCTTTGTAGCGAGATTACAAGCTTTCGAAATTGAAAATAAGTATGACGAATGCTATCTGGTCGCAGTTCGCGATTAAGACCTATTACGATTGAGTTATTGAAAATCGTAAAGCTTCAATTTTCATTCGAAAAACGGACAACGGCTTTCATTTACTTCACCTTCGTCGACGAACGTCTTGACCTGCGCTCCGATCATGCCCGTGCTTTATTGCCAATCAGAGACTAAGAAGAGAAATGGTGCTCGTCAACTCGCGAACAAAACGAAGTGAAAATTCCTGCGCGAAATCCCTATCTTTCTTTTCCTTTTTACGGCGCACTCAGAAAAGCGATGAATGGTATGATCTGTAATCCGCTGCATAAGGTGTTTTTTTAATTAATAAGAATCGATGCATCAAATTTCTGACGCCGTATATAAAAGACGCCAGAATTATCTTAATTTTAATATAAATATCTGAATTTTTAATATTAATATATTCTTTGACGGATAATTTGAATTATTTTTTATGCAATATATTCTTGCACGCTTGTATTTATAAAATGATACATATATGTAAAAATGTCAATGTTTCAAAAAGACACGATCAAACGATTCTCTTTTTTTCCTGAATAGAGTTACTTTTTGCTGATATATATAACACCTTTTTTTTCTTCAATAGTATTCTAGGTATAAGGGAGCGGATTACTTTGCGAAACGCTCCGTGTACATCATCTTGCGCGATTTCAATTTTCCGCCCAACTCACAGTACGCTTTCGCGATTTTCCCCGCAACGGCGCACCGCTGATCGTTACGCGTCGCTGCACAAAGAGATCCACGCCGCTGTTTCACTCAGCCCTTTTATATTTTTCTTTTTATTTCCCTGCGAGAGCGTATCTGCATGTTCGATTGAACCGCGGCAGCGGCAACGGCGATGACTCACCCTGCCGACAACCCCTGATATAGTAGTAGTATATGCCGTAGTCATATAGTCATATATCGCGCCCTTTATCAGCCCGTTGTCGACGGTGGACTTAATTAATGTCGTTCTATCTCGTCCTGGTGACCGCAAACTTTATGTCGGCGTCTGCTTTAATTTAACGTACTGTACCACTCTGACGCGCACGTCTCGGAATAATAATTCATTTCACCGAATGGGCCGGTTACAAATCGCTCGTTACGTCGGATGCGTTACCTTGGAGATTATGATCACAGGAAGAATTTTCCGTTATTATTTGCTCGAGGATACCTCTTCTTTCGAACATAGACGCTTCCGGCGGTCGAGGAAGTTCGCTCGATTCTCTCGGCTTCGCCGCGGAAACAGTACGAAAAAAAAAGCAGGGTTGCAATTACAAACATCCGAACGAACGGCAGTTATATCTCCGACGCTGCGGAGATCCAATCGACGCGCCATTTAACGATCAGAAAAACGGTATTTGCAGCGTACCGATTTTACGGCATTCTACGCATTCCAGAGAGCATTCATAGCGTATGAGTTCAACCAGACGATACGCTGTTTTCAGAGAGGTAGCGAAAAATTCCGGAAACTCTATTCTAATTAGAAGAACGTATGTCTGGCAGAATTTCACTTTTAAATGGCGCGAAAAGAAACCTGTATCAAGTCTCTCAAAATATCTTTAAGTATCTCATCTTTTCTTGTCGTAGGAGTTTAATGTAACATAAATCGTTTGTGTGATGACACACGTCCATTTTGGTGAAATATTTTGGACGACCTATTAGAGTCTGGAGTCCCGTAATTCCATAAAACTGCAGTATGTCAAATTACTGTCCAAGTAACTCGCCGTCGACAGAAAAGAATTTGCGCGTAACAGCGTTACTCAACATTGCGGTCGAAATTCTGTTGTCGTTGCACGAACGTAACATCATGTTATACAATAATCTAATAACGAGATTGCACTCGTCAGAGACTCATTCAATTCACCTGGAGTTACTGCATTAATCGCAATAACGGTAATAAATAATAAAAATTAAAATCTTGAATGAGAATCAACAAGCCAATAGATGACACTGAGGTAATTGTCCAAAGCTTAAAAAAAATTGTCGCAAATTTTGAAAACTAACATTTTGATCTTAAATCATAGATTTTTTCAGAAGATTACGAGATGAAATATTTTACAAGAAATAAAGAAATAGATAAAAATCTAAGATGTATGGATGTTACACGCTTTAACTGCAATAAGTAAACATATTATGATGGTAATAGAAATCCTGGTTTGCGAATCATTTTATAAAATTATACTATTATGACATCGTAACTGCGTAGCATGGTTTATATGCAGACTAAATTATATATAACAGTACAGACGCAATATAGAGTATGCACGTAATTATTAGGACGTAATATCTGAAAGCGGGTTAACATTGGATTATATTATATGATGAAAATCTACTAATGTCGCGACGTCTAGTAATCTACATGATATACAAATGTATTCTAATATGAAATAATAATCTTTTTTTTATATTTGTAAATGAAAACTTTTAATACAGAAATAACTTTACAGAAATCCTGAATATACACGAGCAAAATTATAGACGATAATGGTAGTTAATTACAAAACACGGTGGATAATATCCATTGGAGGAAACTTTGACATTGTTAGTCCAGAGTAGACGTTGCGGCTTTAATACCTCTTCAGGTAGGTACTCTATCATTGGACCGATACATCAAGCTTGACCTGTTAGAACTTGGATAGTTCTCTCATTCACCAAAGATGACTTTGCTGGTCGGGCCATTTGGGACCGAAACTCGTCGCACAGGAAGTTTAAAATGCATCGTGAAGACGTAGGCAGACATCTCCTGGGATGGCAGTCCCGCGGAGTTGTTGTTTTATTCTGCTCTCGAGCATTCGCGAAGTTACATTTCAATCCAAAGACGGAAGGACGGTGTCAGGTGAGAAACCCGAAGACGCCCCACCGTGAACAGAGTATTCGTCAACGTGCACGGAATCGCGAACGGCGTTCAATCTTATTTGGGTTTATCTCCATAAATCCCCGTTAAATTTGCACGTGCGAGATCTCGACGCGTGCGTACAAGGACCGTATACATCCGGGCAGAGTGGCGCCCAAGAAATTTCCACTCGTCCTGAGATTGACTGAGGGAGGGAACAGCGAGATTTGCGAAACGAGAAAAGGGTGGGAAACCGCAACGAAATTTTCTGCTTCGGGATGAGGAGAAGCCGAGTGAGGCTTACGGTTTCGTCCTTCGTGTATATCAGTCGTATCCCTGGGATTAGAGGGAAAAGTGAGTTTACTTTGAGAAGCCTCCGATGAAGACCTAAGTCCAAAGTCGATCACGATCGATTGATCGCCTAAGTGGATGTAGCGGCACGAAGTAAGTCGGTGTTATCTAATATCGATCGATTCAGTAACAAATGTTTTAATGTTATAACATTGTCAACCAAATATTTCGCAATTATTATATCTTTTCTAATTATTAATGATTTATTTTATATTATTATTGGATATAAAAATATTCGGAAAAATATAATGTAAGTTGCTTTCTGGAACACGAAATTGATCTTACAATGTCTGATTAAAAATTTAGAAACATATAATGCGCACAACACTACGATTATTATTAAGAGAATATATAAAGTCCGAGGACAATATGCGATAAAACGAATATAGGTCAATCACGATTCAGTTATCAACTCTCCAAACCATTTCGCGCGTGATACAAAAATCAATTTTCTGTATAGTTTCTTTGAATCGAGACATAAACCATTAAACTCATAAATTACTCGGAATATATTTATACATTTTTGTGTGTATACACTCTTAAGATATCTAAATATAATTAAATGTCATGGCGATTAAAATAATAGAAAGTAAATTTGATATATAGGCATTGATTTTATATATACTTTAGAAATTTATAAAATTTAGCATAAACTATACGGATGTACAGACAAGCTGTCTATTGCCTTGGTTTGAAATATATCACGCGGCTAAGTTTCCGAAGAACGCAATCAATCCGTGTCTACTCTCAAGGTACTCCATATATATTACGTTAGTTTCTAAACTTCTCAACTACCGTTCGATAGAGAATCGCCTACAATCCGGTTGCCGGATCATGTTTCTAATTAACTATGGCTCTCTCGAACACAAATCAATATAACGTTTGCGTCATCAATTAAGTACGAATCAAGTAATGCAAATATCTGCCATTAGAACGATATTAATGTTGATGTAAGTGGTAATATCTCGCGTTTCTAGAATGATACTTATGTATAAATACTATAGATACTATAGAAGAAAGGATCTTGCCCGTAATATTTATTTAATCGTACAACGTTCTTCGTTCTCTGTATTCTACTTTGATTTATTAGTGACATAACAAAATTACGTTTTTAGTATGTCGTACCTCTTTGGAATAATAATGACACTAGGCAAAGCTTTTACTTATGTAAATTAAAGTATTCTTAACCGAGTGCTATTTCCGAGAAGTTCTCGGAATAAGTACTTTACGAGAAAATGTTTCGTTTACCCAGTGATAACATTTCTCATCAAAAACAATTGTGCGAGATTTCGCACTAGTAAAGTTTTTCGCGTGTCGCGGTAAAAAATACACTGCAAAAACTTTTTAAACACGACATAAATATAGAAGTTTATTACATTCTCTCAAGACATATTTCATTAAAGTTGCGTAAGTAGTCTGTCTTAAGATGTGATTATAATTTTATTTTTTTTTTTAAATTGCATGATATAAATGAACATAAATATATCTTTCCGATTACCATTTTACAAAATGTACCCGGAAAAGAGGTTTTAACTAAGATAAAAGAGAGAGAGAAAGATATTTTGACTAAATGTAGCTATTCAGTTTGCGTCAGGATCATATCATGCAAAGACGTCAATATGCTAGCATACATTACATTTCCTTTTTACTGTTCTCTTTTCACAAGCATGGCCATTTAATCTTCAATATTACATCTTTACATCTTTGCCTGCGGAGATTGTCAGATTAAAGCGGATATCCCCTTTCACTTTTTTTCAGTGCGTCGCAGTGCGCTTCAAACCGTACGAATTCAAAGCGATAATGAGCGAGATCGTTTTTAGTATTCCGCGATCACGCCACGTATCTCGACATTTTGCGAGCCCGAACGCAAATACATTTTAGATAAGAGGCAGAGCTACCATAGTAAATTGCGAGATCGGCGCAAAGTCTTGCTTGTGGTATTAACGTTGTATTAACCTTTGTACAATGCATTGCGCGAATAAGTTTTTAAAGCATTTCCACGCCTTGGAGAACTTTACGTCTTCTCTTTGTGCAGGCTAAGAAATCCCGCACCGGTTTTTACGGTTCCGCGCTTTTCTCCCCGTCGAGTACACCCCGTGCGAGCTTTCTCATCGAAATAACTCTCGGCCTCTTGTCTCTCTCTCTCTCTCTCTTTCTCTCTCTCTCGTCTTTCACGTCCCCGTTTCTCTAGCCCGTTTCTAGCGTGAAAAATCGTGGCTTTCGAGTGATGGAGCTTTTTTGGGGAAAAGGGCAAAGAAGCAACTATTTGAGCTGATCGTAAGATCTTATAAATCTTTGTAAGAACGAAAGCAATCAAGCAACTAGCTAAGCGATATTATATTGTAAAATTTGATGAATATTTTCTAAAAGTTAGTTCGTAATAGTTTTTTTCCAAACGGATACTTCTTCGTGAAAAAGAAGAATATATATCTTTAATTTATACTACAATTAATTTATTTAATACTTATTTGATATTGTGATTACGATATTGGATATAACAGCTATTATTATAGATAATCGTGCCGGAATTGGTGCCGCGTCGTTAATATTTCGCACACTATTTAAAAATTAAATACTCTAATTTTAGATATTTTTTATATTAAAGCATATTTTTAATCACACGCCAATGTATGCAAGCTTACATTGTATATTTGTGCAGTATGTGCACAAATATACACAAATATACACAAATATACACAAAATTTACCTTTTAACACACACACGCAATTAATATACCTAGTCGTACATATCATATGAATACTTGGACGCAAAATATGTACATAGCTATGAAGCACCTCGCCGCATATTATTTTGTGTGCAAATACGCTGTAGTCTGCGTATCCTAGGATACGCGAGGATTCTGTTTAATTAGCGGTATAGTGCTAGTTTCACATAAACATCATAATGACTCAGTGTTGCCGAAACATGACGCGAATTTCACGACTTTCGGCTCGATGGGAAGTGACTTTATCACCCATAAAGTTCCCGAAATTTTTGCTTGGCCCTCACGAAATATCCTCTACGCGGTACGAAAGCGAAATACTTACGTTCTAGATTTTGCCAACTTGATCATCGGCTCTCATTGTTATTTATCACACAGGTTCCGATATCGTCGCGAGCAGATTGCTTTACCGTAGTTACGTTCTGCGCATCGCAATTTCCTTTTTAGCGTAGATAAAACCAATAAATGAGATCATTGAAAGACAATAAAACTAAAATAGGCGATCTTACAATCGAGGCTTCGATCGAATCCGAGAGAAAGTCGAATCTTATATCCGAATATCTCCGACGCCTGCGTTATACGAAGCTGATAAGATAGAGAGTGACGGGATGATGAGATCAGGATACCGGAACTGGGCAGTCCTGCGTGTGATAGCCTCTTACTCGATTGCATTCTAATCGAAACGGTTCGCCCAATGGCACCACGCGATGCATTGAATTGTAACATATTGAAAGCTATCCTAATGTCGTTGCTATGTAGAGTAATTAGTGTAGCACTCTATAGCATATTTATTATTTCATTAAATTCTCCTTAAAGAAGGAGACTTTACAAATCGTGCGGTTTTACTATTGCAACTGTTGCCGAGTAAAAGTTACATAGTTTTAATTATATACTAATTATCTCTTATACAGCTTTTAGAAATGCTTATAGACAAGAATTTATAATTAAGATATAAGAAGTAAGAAAAAAAAAAACTGCTAAAAAATGGTCTTAGAGAAAAATTTCTCTTATACATTTAATTAAAAATTAAGTAAAAATGATTTTAAAAATGTTACTTATGAAAGTTATAATAAATCTTTTAAAAAAATCGTTTGTACATAGAAATAATAATAATAACTAATAGAGTAAAATAAAACAGTTGAAATATGTATATTAATAACTCTCGCATAGGGCGCGCTATGCGTTAGTTTTTAGAGTAAATATTAAGTATATTAAAGAGATTAGTAAAGTTAAGAAACTTTACTTTTTTTAATAACTACCATCTACTTTCAACAACGAAGTTTTCAAGAAAGAATCGTAATCGTTGCGTTATCAAAGTACAGAGCCATGAGTGAACAGCAAATGGCAGAGATTACGTTCTTAAATTTTTACGCGGGAGCAATTCTTGGTCGACATCGATTGCATTAAGACAACGGTTGTTACCTATCGTATCCAGGATTGTAAGAGCACCTTTTCACACAAAGGTCCATCCTGCGATAAGAAAAAGAAACGTCGGCGAGATCTTGTGGAAAAGCACGAGGCATTGTGTCCTCCATAATCCACAATATTGCTCATCGCGATAGCCTTGATAGGTTTTGGAATAAAAATAAGATCGAATCTTCTTACATTACACCCTGCTTAGCAACGGAAGGGCTGACATAGACGATCCCTATAAATCTCGAAGAATAGGATAAATTCTAGTCGGTCATTTCGCTTATGAAACCACTTGAACGGACGTTTCCAATATGAAACGATTTTTAGGTCGTTTTAACACTTTTATACCCTCGCTTCTATCTTCAAACATGTCGCGGCTCTGCTATTTTCGATTCTTCATCGCGTACTTCGTCATAAAATCTAACGCCCTTTTTCAAGCACTTTTACGCGAATGTCAAGATCGCAAAAGATTTCTTCTTCTTGCTCATGATGAGAAACGCGACGGTCAGCACTCCGATTCATTGTTATCGTTACTCTTTCGACGGAATCGTACCATTGCATTCGTATTGTGTATAGGACTATGGAGATAGTCGCTTTTCCGCAATGCGCAAGTTCGCGACAACCGATTATTCGCGATGTTTTTTTTTCACGAGAAAAGTTTCATGGTACTTGATGAATGCCACATAAATGGATAATTATTGCTTGAAATTTTTTATAATTTAAGAGTTGTGGAAATTTTATATTCATATAAGTCATAATGTTCCAGTATAATTATGCACCATTTTTTTTTACATACACGAAGAATATATATAGTATCGCGGAAGAAAAGTTTACATGCATAAATGGATAAAAATTTGCTTGAATAAGCTTTCATACATTTTGTGTGTATTAAAATTAATGTTTTGATTTAAAAAACACAAAATATTGATTCTTCTTTTTTATTTGCAATCTAAGCTAAAGGGAGATAATTCCTGAGCTTTCATTATTTCATTGGTTTATGGAAATAGAATGGACCTTCGAAGTTTCTCAGGGAAGCGAAAAGCTGACAGAAGGATCTCACATGATTGATCGCTTCGTCGAAAAAGGGTGATTTGCTCGGGAAACTGACGTTTCGTACAATAGATTATTGAGAAGTAACGTGAAAAGTGTACCATATAATTCACGTGTCCTTTCGGTTAAAAAAATAATTATTTTTCATATGAATATGGTTCTACAAAATTATTTCCTTTCAATTTGATTGAATTTGCGTTGTTCATCGTATGTGAAACACACACGATTGCAAATTATGTAACGCGTTATGCACAGAGTTACGATCGACAACGTTTTGTTGCCAATTATTGTTTGGTCTATAATTAACTGTTCTATGTGTAATTTCATCTAACGTATTCGGACATTGCGCGACTAACGACACTTTTGTGAAGGCTTTAATTATAGCGAATCATAATGTCGTTTGTATCCGCGAGCGAGTTCGTGATTCGATAGTTACATACATGTATTCAGAGAAGGTAGACGGTATCAACTGGAAATGATGCTAGGCTTGTGTTATTTTGCATGATATAATAAAA
This sequence comes from Lasius platythorax, assembly GCA_963971435.1. NCBI lineage: Eukaryota > Metazoa > Arthropoda > Insecta > Hymenoptera > Formicidae > Lasius > Lasius platythorax. Next base: position 3,431,981 of record OZ020536.1, on the reverse strand, counting down.
TTTACTTAATTAATTTATTAGAATTTGCTTCATAATAGAATTTACTTTCCGATTTTTCGCGCGCGCGCGCGCGCGCGACTAATATCCGTGATATTTTATTATATACACATAAAACATTTATATATAATTTATTATTTAATATTACTTTATTATAATTACTTTACATATTAATTAAAAGAAATATTATAATTACTTTTTTTTACATAATTTAATATTTACGATAAATAGACATGTAATATACTAGGCTTAAAAATACTAAACTCACAAATGTTTAAATATCTATTATTGCAGAAGAGAGCAGCTTTTGAGGGATTTTTATAAGAGAGAATATCGATCTTTCTTCAAAGATATTGACAGATGATCATGGTTTACTACTCACAGGACTAAACTATTAGATAAATGACAGCTTCGATTAGGAGGGTGACATTGTATTCTGACGAACAAATTTCTCATTTTTTTGCCAATCACATAAAGGTACCCGCGTACATTTTCAACCCCACTAATAAGAATTCCCGTTTCGCTCCGCTATGACGGATTTTTTCGCTGACTTAGCAAAAGAGTTTCACAACGAGAAAAGCGGGTGAAAAGGGCACAATCGCGCCCAACAAAAGGGAGAATTCAGTTTCGTGAAAAATCGACAATTCGGCTCGCAAAAACGCGGCATGTAATCTCGTTGCATGTGTCAACTAGGTCGTCTGTGATTGACGGATTTGAATCACCGTCGAAAGTAGCTCCATTATTTCGCGGCACGTATTTCCTCGCTCTTTCGTCGCCTCCCGTTCTTTATTCACTACCGCCCTTTTATCTCAACTCACACTCTTCCCTTTTACACGGACATATCCGCAAACCGCTCTATTTTCTTCCTAGTTATCTCGTTATCGTTTGACATGGTAGTGTTTGTACTTTTGGCCTTTGCTTGCCTCTATACGTGCTAGACATTTAGAGAATTTTTTCGTGATTTCATATTATAACATATGTGCAAGACTTTGCCCGCAAAGCGATCGAAGTCACAAGAAAGAAACATGGTATATAAAAAATTTTCGACATCAATTCTTCCACCTAAGTTTGCGAAATATTTAATTCATATGGGAGCTATTTTCTACACTTTTGAAGAAATAGAGAATTAAATAAATGATTAAAAATTCTTTTTCTCAAGGCACATTATTTCAAGATATTAATAACATCTCTTGCGAAGAAATCACACGTACGATGCGATTCGTCTATGTAGCCTTTGTGGAAGACTTCATGTCTCCTCGCTTTCATGAAGCCATTTACCCTTGAGTATTGCGGGATGCGATAGCGGGTCGGGTATGTAAATATACGTCGGCGAAGTGGTCCCGGTAATAATCCAATCGGCGTGCGCAGGGCGGGCGGACGATCGGGCGGCAACGTCGGGATATTTGCAAATTCGCGCAGCGCGATCTCTGCTCATCTCATCCGTGGTAACGTAATGCGTCGACGGTAACGCGGAATCTCAATTTACGGAGATTGGAAAGCAGGCAGAGGGTGAGAGTCGCGGAAAATACGGGGTCGCGGTCGACTCGCGGGAAGGAACGAGAGACGTCCGAACGAAAAGCAGCCCGGGATTTAAATTGCATTTCGCTGACGATGGGGTCGCGCATCATATTTATCTAGCTTGGCGACGACTACGACGATGATGACGACGACGACGACGACGACGACGACGACGACGACGACGATATACCTGCTAGATCGGACTTAGGCAAATTCCGTATATCGCGAATCTACAGACCCGTTGACGCAATCGGAAAACCTGAGGTAGATTGGTAATTGAAACTGAAGCGCTTGCGACAATGCGACGTCATTTTCCTCCGTCTCGACGGAGACGTCGACGGGCTTCAAGTTTGAAGACGGATCAACGTGCGTCGAATAGACGTCGCGACGTCTTCGCGACGTTATTTATTCGCGCCTCTGTCTTTCGATAGGAGCGACAGGAGCGGGGGTGGTACGATGATTGTGCGTCGAGGAAGGTGGAAAATGAAAAACGATAACGCGAATGTGCCGTGAGGAGAGTGGCGGTTATGTAATAGCATTACGCGGAACTGTACATTGAGAAAGCGGATATCACCGTAATGAACGCGTCGTTCGTAAAGCTGACATAATTAGAACTCTCTTTCTCTCTTGCTCCATCTCTCTGATAACTGACATTAAAACATTTTCTCAGTACACCCGACAGAATTCTCTCTGCGCAAGTGAAGCAATAATGATGCACCATGATTATTAAATGCTTTTGAATAATACATCACAGTTTTTATATTTGTAAGACGATCATTTAAAGATTATATTAATTAGTGAATTTATTGGAAACAAGTTTCTAATTAAATTTGATGATAAAAGATCTTTTTTTCCAGGATTGCAATATGTCAGTCTATAAAAATCTTTTTGTCAAACTCATTGTCTCAAAATTCATAGTCTGATATGCGTATATTTAATTTATTTCTCCATTGATTTTAATATACATACTTAAAAAATATTAGGAAAAAATATGGACATTGTTATCTTTTTTTACTAAATAAATTTTAAAGTAGATATGATGCGCGCAGATATGGAGAATTTACAAGTCACGTCATAAAGCGACCCGGCGTGCTGGCGATTAAATAAGAGTGTAGGTCACATTAGCAACTTCAAAGAAACGTAGTGGTCGCCGGAAAATATCTCAGAAAATGCACGTTGCAGAAAACAAATATAAAGCTGCTAGACGACTTGCTCGCACGTTTCATTTTTTTTTTTTTCTTCCGGACTGCCATCATTCTCGCACGACTCTTGCTTGGTCTTTTATTGCGTTACAATAACAAGGATGGTACGCGTATTTCGAAGACGTCAGGTAAATAATATTGAAAAATGTAATCCGAGTATATACGTATTCGCGTGACAATCGTCAGGAGAGACGCGAGTGCAGGAATGCGCGGTATGTTGAAGCCAATTCACGGTTGTTCCAAGGAATACCGCAATTCCCGCTCCTCTCCTCTCCCTCGTGCTACCTATAAGTTATGATACCTGGTAGTAGTACTCTGTCTGGCATTGTTGCCGTTCACAAAACGAACGTTTCCGTAGGTACGGATCGCACCCTACATATTTTCTCGAGCGAATCTCAACTGGCGATCGCGGCTTTCATCGAAAATGGTCATTTATTTCGAAGGAAAAAGAAAGAAGCGAAAGAAGGTTTTCTGAAATCGCGCGAGCGAAAAGGATTTCGTTTTCCGGCGGAAACGCGGCCGATACACTTTTCGTGCACGATACTTGATGGCTGCATACTCATGGTTACTACGTGCAATAATACACGGAGCAATGATAAACAGAGCGGCTAAAAATTGGCAAAATAAAACTTTTAATATATCCACGGTTAATCCCAAAGGAGTCATAATTTTTTACATAAATGATTAAAATAAGAAGAAAGAAAAGGAGGAGCACATTTCTGAAATAAATGAGAGGTAGTTTCAAGACACTCAGCGGTTTTTGCAGATCGTTAACGTTTAATTATTCAAACATTTTACTGTAACTGTTATAAGAAAAAATGCAATCGACAATGAAAATCCGTAGTAAATTATCAAATAATTTGGACACAGAATTGCAATAGCGTGGGGATTCAAAAGTGAAATGTAAACGTCGTCAAAACGAAACAGTCGACATAGAGCAAAGGGCAGAGAGTGTCTTGTGGGGGTGCTATGTCAATGTTTACAAGTAGTAGAAACTACCGTGGAACAGCCGCTGATTTTCCGCTCTACCAATACTCCCCGACATTCTCCTTGAGTGCGCTTCGCCATTTGCATATATTTAGGTAACGCCGTGTTTCTTTGCGACTCCAAACAACCGAATTTCTGGTTCTCCTGACTCTTGTCTCTGTCCGTTCTTATTTCCGATACTTTCGTTATGAGACTTTATTTTTCAAAAGCGGTCAAAGAGGTTATCAGTTTATCGAATAAATCTACAACATAGCTTGATTGCGGTTTCAAATATGACTCTCTCACTTCAATTAAAAGCAATGTTCTGTAATAAAATTTAACTAATTGAAAAAGATGATATTATGTATATAAGACGTAGTATAGTAAAATTTGTTATAAAAAAAAACAAAAATAATCTCAATAAATCATCGACATTTTAATGGAGAAATTTATATCCTAAAGTACAATAAAACAATCCGTTACGCAAAGAATAATATTAGCAATCTATTTTCGTTGACGCCATACAAGTTTTCCCCGTGTTTGGTACGATATTAGCTACACGCATTTTTCTTTTTAGCTATCATTTTTACCACAAGTAGCGCTATATTTTTCCCCGAGCACCTGGATACTTTATATCGAGAAAATATTGTTTCAGCTTATTGCTAATCTTCACTTCTCATAGTCGCGCACGCGTAAGCGGCAGAAGAGAAATAGACAATTACATTTAATACATATAATGTTAGCATATAATAATATCGTATTTGTGGGAGATCCAGCAAGATAGCTCGATGATAAATCCTTAATAATCTGAATGTTATCGTATTTTGCGATACTTCATTAAAAATTTTCCATAACTATACCAAATAAACATTACTTTCTAGAATATATTTATTTATAATTATTATATGATTGATGCATGTTTAGTATTTCTTAGGAAATTTAAATTTAGTTATAATTAAAAATTAGAGAAAAATATGTGCAATGTAATTATATTGTTGTTTGAAAGTTTTGTGAAACAACAACAATTTCAAAAGCTGAAAGAAACTTGTTTATTGTGGTTAATCTTTCTAAAATAGTTAATTGTAGGACACTATAGTCGGAGATTTAACTGTCTTTCGCAAATGCTTCGTCCTTACTCGTAAATCTGTACGTTTAACGCTTCGCGGAGCTCAATGTAGTACCAACACTACTTGTTAAGGAGCATTACGGGGTCAATGCAGACTATAGCCGCACTATTGTCGAGAAACATGTAACAATGCGAGCGGAATATCAATATCTCAAATCTTGAGTCGCACGGAAATCAACGAAGGGAGTGAGATGGAACAATTTATTCGAAATATTTATCTCTTAATTAATCGTAACATTCGAGGTAATGAACATTAAGTCGCCATGATGTGAAACATACGTTACGAGAGATCGAATGAAAACGTATGCTCTATACTTGTTTACAAGTTTTCCCCGGCGGATCAGAAGAGACTGGCGATAAATGGAAAGCGTGGAGTCTCGGTGAAGTCGATTAAAGTCAGAAAGTTGGTTAAAGCATGCCGTGACAGTGTGCTCCGTAGAATGAACTCGGAGATAACATTGGAGATGGTTTGTCCGTTTCTGCAAATGAACTGACTCCTTCTCCTTATTTCAGCCACTGCTCTTTTCCTGCGTGACAGATCCGCTGACTTAATGTTTTTACTTGACCAATTTGCAAAATGAAAATTCGTACTTTTGCGTCGAGTTACTACGACGTATATATTTTAAGGTGAAAATGTAAAGCGCTCTGAATTATACGCGATGATAATTATAACGATTTTAAAAATTAAAGTTAAATTAAGACAACAAACAGATAACATACAAATTTAATTTTATAATTTGGAGTGATAAACATATACAACGAAATAATATATGCGTATAAGACAATGCTTTATTGTGTTTAAGAAATTATTTACATTAATCGAGGATATATTTATCGATTTACATATCTATTTTAAATCTCGTATACGCATTTGGCGATTGGCGACGAATACTTTCGGTTGTCTTTTTGTTTTTTTTTTTCTTGTACATGTACCCTCGATCCTTTGGTACAATAGAACCAAATAAGTGCACGGTTAACCTAATACCACGATTGAAACCTCATGCTAAACGGATTCAAATTCAATTGAGTTGGCCGCCAACCAAAAGCTGAACCTTTGAAAGACTTGAAATTCAAAGAAGCAATTGAAGAGAAGTCTTTTCGTGGCATAAACACTTTACGTGTCCTCATCGAATGGAACTGCCACTCTGCGTTTAAATAGTCCACGCTCTCGCACAGTCGCTTTTGACATACAAGTCTCTCTCTCTCCGATTTCAACGAGGATTACAATTTTCCTTGTTCTTACTGTATTAAAGTTCAAAATGAGGATATTGTAAAGTTTGAATGTTTTACGTTACACTCAACTTATGATTATTTTAATTAAGCGTGGATCATTAGTCCGCTGTCATTTCGTAACAAGTTTCTTATCCGTTTCGTTATTCAGGTTCTTCTATCTAAGTAGATATTATGCTATAAAATGAATAAAGAATTTCATCACACACATATTATGTTTGTGAATGTTCACAAAGTTCGTAGAAAGGAAATATCATGAAATGATAAGGAAACAATATGGCAAAGTGCCAAAAGGCAACGGAAATTTCATAGAAATTGAGGTAGAAATTCTGGAATAAAAAGCGCTATTTCTCTTGGATCTCATTATTATGCATTTAAGAATTTTTTATCTAACGGAGGAAGGATCTAAATAAATGAAAACGCAGCAACAACAGTGCGATGGTCCGCGAGCGTTAATTTGCGGACAATCTGAAAGATGAAAGACATAGTGATGGAACCATTGATCCAGTCGTCGTCGTCGTCGTCGTCGTTTATCCTTGCGTAATCTGCAATTTAACTCCGAAACGACGCTCGGGAAACTGAAGAAGAATGAAATGAAGAAGAGAAATCGGATTAAGTCTCGGAACGGCACAAAATGCTGTGCAAATGGAACGAATCTTGGACGAAAAGCTCTATTGATTCTATAACGAATTAATTAGTTCTGGCACAAATGCTTTAAACTCGGTCTTGCTCTTTAATGTGCAGACCAGCTTCAACTGTGTTATTTTTAAGTCCATTGTGAATATTTTCACGCTCCTCTCTTTGATATCGAAAAAGATAAACAAAAAGAAACTTTTAAAGCATACCATGTTTCCCGGACTTCTTTTTGTCCACTAAATTTTTAATAAATTTAAAGTTGCTCTTCTTTTTTTAATAAATATAAAAATTATGACTCATATAGAAGTCACTTCAGCTTTACTGTTCGTTTATCTGGAGCCTGAAATTGAGCTACAAATAGTTCGAGGTCGAAATTTGCGTACATGCTTATGAAGAAATGCACAGAAGGATGTTTTTTTCACACTCGGCGAAGTGAGAAAGCACAGGCTCTCGCCTCTTTCTCCCCTTCTTTTCAACGATGTAGCCGCCTTTAAAAGCCACGCTCTGACGACGGCTTTTAGCGCGGCACAATTGTTGAACGGTACGTACCAAACCGGCGAGTACGTTTTAATGTAGCGTAATGGATGGCCGCGGTGAAATTGAACGATCCCACAGAAAATGCGATTCTGCGAAACTCCCCGTTAGGGCGTTCCAATTTTAGCGGCTCATGAGACTCGTCTGTGACAGCTTAGGAAGAATTAGTATCGTTGAGGGGTCGATAGCGAGGGAGAAATAATAATAAGACACCGATGAAACGCGCCATATCTCGTGAGAAATCAATAGAAAGCCTTAAATGATTCACAAAAATATAGCCAAATGAGTGGTTTCTAGTTGCCAAGAATTGTATTAATTAGTCAATTTAGCTTTTACTTTGCAATAATTGTTTTACAATTTTTTCAGATATTAGATAGTCCTTGACTTGAGTAAATCAATTGCTGTATAAAAATATTAATTTAACTTAAATCGATATAACGTGGATGCATATTGTAAAAGATGAAATTACTGCCTCATGATTTTGCATTTACATATTTTTTCTCATAATTTCTACACGATCCAACGTCGACGACAGCTTTTCCTGTATAGAGATCATTAGATTCTCGATGCTGCAACTTAACGACGCTCGCGCGTGCAGCGAATTATTCACGGCTGCGCCAGGTACTTGGATTTTAAAGGTTCGCAAGCCCCGATATTATGCAGGATTATCTTATCCCGGAGTATCCGCCCCAAGGATCACGCCTGAAACATTCGCGGAAGTAGAGACTCATGGGAAAACCGCGTATAGAATCGCCTTTACATTTTCTCTTAATACTATCAGGGACTACCAACGATAAAACCGCGCAAATTACGGTCGAGTGATTACATTTATACACAAGCCCTCAATTGCCTCCATGCCAGATATTTACAATCTTGCATTTATTTAATACGTTGCTCATTGAACTGCTCATAATAAATAAACGAAGGTTAAATTAATTATAAAGAGACTCAACATACACAAAATCTTAAGTATTTATTTTAGAAATTAAATAATCCTAAAATTTTTATTTTACTATGCATAAAAAGATATTATCTTTGTCGAGGCAATATAAATCTAACTTGTGATAAATTAAACGTACTATTCGTGCCATATACGCATCGATTTTGTGCGTCAGTAGTTCAGCCGCGCGCATAGTCAGCCATTAAAATCCTTTCGCTGGACCGTAAAAGATGTAGTTTACGCTAGTCCATTAACGCTTTTTATAACGAACTATGCGACGAAATAGCTTTTTTTCAGAAAATTCGGCTCTCTCATGTTTTTTAAAAATTTCTCTCTTTCTCTCTCTCTCTCTCTCTCTCACGTGGACAAGATTAACTGACAAAACACTATAAATTGTAGAATGGCAGTTTCTTTTTAGAAATGCAAACATGTAATATTTCTATTTTAGAATTGAAAATTTTGAAAGTAATAATTACTCGATGAGATTTGAATATGAAATTTTAGCTTTCTCTAATTTTTATCATAAATTATATTTCATAATAATTGAGTCTTAAATTTAATTATACTTAATTATTTTCTTATTCAATATGCTAGTAATCTAATATACATATAATAATAATGTCTTATGTGATAAAATCTGAAATGTTCTATCTTGCATTGGCTAATGGACTTTCGTACATGTACAAAGTTAAATGAGAAAGTTCAATGAATTTAAAGCAGATAATTAGTTCTAAAGCAACATGTATTTTAACTTCTCTATTTCCAGAAGTAATGATTTCATCTTGTATTATTTCTAACTTTGCAAGATTGCAAAGAATTAATTATTAGAGTATATAATTTTTGAAAAATCACAATAATCACATTGCAATTACGAATAGAATCGATGAATAATTAATATCGTAACAATTCTCTTTTCTTTTTACTGTTGCAAAAAAACAGAACTGGTTAAGTAATTAAATTTTTGGCATTTCCCACGTCAAAATATGTTTATATTTTACCCAGGGAATACACGGGAACAATTTCAACATTAAATTTATTACATAACGTTTGCTATCGAGATGACGTGCTGCTCAAATTAAAATATTATTTTTTCCGTTACTGCCATTTATTTTTAGACTAGTACTTTTTCGGAAAAATATGTGAATGTGTTATTAAATTGTAAAAAACGAATGTGTATATAAAAAAAGCATGATATGTCATATATAAACAACGTAACGGGATACATAGATTTTACAATTGCTACGCAAATTAAATGACTCTATTTTCAATTCCGATCCTTCTAACAATCAATTTGTGCATATTAACAAACTAGTTTACAAGTTTCATGTTTTATTTAGAATATTTTACTAAAGTAATACACACACACACACATAGCTCATCGTTTTTCGAAGATGTCATTATCTAACAGCGTCACGCAGCGTGAATTAAATGTTTTCTTTTCTCACATCTATCACACTTTAGCAACCGGCAGACTTTTTCGAGCATATAGGCAGACAAATCGAGCGTATCAGTTCGCACGACTAGTCATTTATCATTTCATTACCGTAGTCAAGAGAGAAAGAGAGACGAAAGCCAACCAATCAACGCCTGCATAAAAAATGACAAGCGCGAGAAGGTGCATTTATTTAACGTTGCGCCGGTGATTCGTCAAAGCGGCTAGATTATATGTCAGTGTATTAATGCATTGCATCCACAATTCCCTACGAGTACGATGCTCGCGTATCTGTTATATCACGAAATAGTCGACATGCACATGCACTACGAAATAATAACAATAATATTAATGTACAGTGGAATAACGGTTGTTGTTAATTCGTCGCCTGTCAGATATTCATCGGTTCGTTACAACAATGCCGACTCGTTGACTGCATCGAGAGTTATATTATTTTGAGACTCGAGAAATTATCATTATTATTATTATTATATATTTCTATTGATCTCTCAATTCTAAACTCTGTCGAATATAAAAATACATATTAAAATAGCACGCGACTCGCAAGTTGTCAGTGAAAATATTTTTTTCTCGGATGTGTCCTCGTAAAATAGCGTTGTAAAGCCGACATTAATATTATAGTAAGAAAATGTTCGCCGCACTGTCTCGAAATGCAACATCTAAGAGGATAGATAAGCAGCATTCTTTAGCGCGAAGACGAGATACCTACTTACCCAGCTCCGAAGATCAACTTGACTAACTACTGCTCTCGCGATTCAGGGCAATTTATCACCGTCGAGCGACAGTTGAAAGCTTCCACGACATTACTCAGGACGAATCTCTCATTTCCCCTCTTTCTTCTTCTTTCTGTCACTTTTTTACTCGCGCTCCGGCGGATTCATCCGCAACTCCGATGTAGTAAGCCGACAAGGTGTATAGCCGCGAGATCATTACTCCGGAATTATCCGAATGCCCATAACTTCTCCTCCGCTAAAACTTCAGTTCGCGGGGCCGAAATTCCGACTGGGGGAATTTCAGCGGCATTTTCGGGATTTCTCCGCTATTCGGCGGTTACCCCGCACCCGTAGTTATCTCGCTTCGTGGCCTACCTTGCATATCAGCAAGGGATTACGCGGGTACACGAACTGCGTTTAGTGTCGGTAGTGTGCGGTTGTCCGGCTATCCGGAGAAGTATAATAATTTGAAGATAAACCGTTGCAAAACCATTTGAAGTTGATCTACGTCATATAAACATGCCGGATGTATGTTGTCTGTATATTGAAATAGTTACCGGTTAGTTTTACTAATATAAATAATATAATCTGTTGTTTTTTAGACTTATCATTCTCTTCAGCGTTCTATATATGGATAAACGAGAACCGGTTATTTGACCGTATTAAATAACAGTTTCCGTGAGAGAATCTTTGTCTTGTTTTGAAATGTCCAAGTGAATTATTCGCGATTGCTTACAAAAAACCTCTTTAGAGCATTAACTTTTTCTTGACGGGATGAGTATGCGGTTTTATTAAGCCATCCTTTATTCGCTTCGGGCGTAAAACCACTACCACTTCACTTGGCTTGGAGAAACCCTCCAGGTAGTTTTTGCTTGGACATAATTGACAAGCCATTATCTACAACAAAGACATAACTCGATTTTCTATTTATACAATTCGATTAATTGAATCGGATCGAATAGACGATGTTAAAGAAAGTGGCACAATTATAAAAATATAAGATAACAAAAATTTATTTATATTAATGTAAAACATTCCTATAAATAAGATATATTAAAATAAAATATTATAAATTCAAATGAAATAAATTACAATTTATTTTGATAAATTGAATGAAATTATCTGAAAGAATAGAATTGCATAATTATATATAAGTAATTAAAATAATGCTGCTGTAAAATCTTTTTCAATAATTACCACACGCATCGAAAAAAGCAGAAATAAGTTATTTTTCTCATAAAATTATTTATTAAATAGCATATACTAAAAAATATTGTTGAATTAATTTTTCATAAATAAAATATAATTTCTTACGCTGGCGCGCGCGAGCACGCACGTACACATACAAGCAATATATGATTCTTATGAATAATACAATTTTTAATAAAAGAAAAATTAGAAGTTAATGCTAACAGAATTGATTAACGTATTAAATAAAAGCACATTTCTGTACAAATAAGCGAATAATAATAAGCATGCAATATCCTTTTAATTAATATTCTGTTATTATCTGCCCATTATATGACTTTACCAGGCGATTTACGATGGTAACGCAATTATGCACAATGAAATTCCATTTGAGCCAAATTAGTAATTACATAGCTTATTCGCGGACAAAAGATACATTATATCCTCTGATCTCCAACAACTTTAAAAATTTTAAACTCATTTTTATGTTATACATTTAATAATACAAAAATGTATAGCAATCTGAAGATTTTTGTATATTACACTTTTTCTATTACAACAGTTATTACAACATTATATACACTTTTACTCTTAGTACATTAGTATATTTAGTATATTACACTTTTTCTTATTACAACAGTTATTACAACAGAGAGAATGTAAAATATTATTTTCTATTATAAATTATATATACATATATATAATTTTATGTTATAAACTGTGATGTCATAAATGCAAATAAATAATTTTATATGCGATATTTTTGTTGCAGGCCGAGATATGGAGCGTCTTTATCGCGATCCTGAGAAAAAGTGTCAGAAACTTACAAGCGTGTACGGATGTGAGTCTCATAGAACATGTTCTGCATCGATTATCTCGTGCGGAAACTGTTGTCGCCGGTAAGTATATACTTCAATGTTAAGTTTGGCATCATATTATCGCTGATAAGCAGCAAAAGTAATTTAGTTTCTCAGAGCATGACAAAGCTATTTTAACAGAATTCTGTATTCTACACACGATACTAATTACATATCACTATAGAGAAAGAAAATTTTGCTACTTTTATCTAAGTATATTTTTTTAATAATATATTTAATGCAAAAAAAATATATTTTTAAATATATTTTTGTGTATTGCGACAGATTTATTAATCGATATGCTGGGAGTGCTAGCAAGCTACAGTATAACGGTGAAAGAATTAAAACTTTTGTTCGGCGCTATGAAAGCTGTTAAAGGAAAGTGGGTAAGAAATTATAAGATTTTTCTTGCAAATTGTATAATGAAAAAATTTGGATAAATATTATCGTAAGAATATATTGAGTACATTACGATCAATATATTAGATACGATAAAATTACTCTCAAATAACATTTATATATTTTGTAGCCACGGCATTCGGCGAAATTGTTAAATGTCCTCCGCCAGATGCCACAGCGAAATGGGCCCGATGTATTTTTCAGTTTCCCCGGTAGAAAGGGATCGGTAAGTTGGTTTCTTTTCTTGTTCGCCTTTACTTTAGGACAGATACTTCTTACTTTACGACATCCCAAAGGACGTCGTTCGATTTTAAACTCGATCAAAGTTCCGATAAGAGAATTTACCCTTTCCCGCAAGATTCTGCTGCCAGCTTACATTTTCGAAATCAATCACGACAAGGAACTTTCCTGAACATCATTACCGCATATATATATATGATCAAATACACGCTTGTTACATATAATGTTTTCCCCGAATGTTTTTCAATTTAAATAAGAGTATAGATTTATTACTAAAATCATTATTAATAATATAATATAATAATAACCTTTATCTTCTTCTTTCTCTCTTCTTCATTCTATTTAGATTACAACCATATTCTGAAAAGAGAAATATATATAGGAAATTCCACTTTTCAAATCGGACGAAACTCGATCTTTTTTGACTTCGTATTTTTTAAATCGATCGAAACTTTTTTCACGTGAAATATACATAAAATAATGAGATACGTATTTTTTTATTTGTCCGAAATATTTTTTTGCAGAAGTTATAAACAACAAAATTTTCGTGAAAAATGAAGTTGTCAACTTTAAAAATTAATATCTTTGGTTATATTTGTCGTAGAGATATTTTCGAAAATATATTTTAAAGCTAAGAAGACAACCTTTTTTATAAAAATAGTTTAAGTTACAAGAGATTGTTAATTCCAATTGTTATAAATAATTGAAATGTTTAATAATTTTTTTCATCAAAAAGTACACTTTTTAAAATTTTTGAAATAATACTATTTTATTCTCCACATCATTCTGAAAGTGTACATATTTTTTATTTTATGGAGAATCTATAGATTCTATTTTTTATATATTTTTAATAAATGAGACGCCGCGCCGTGCTCGACCAAGTAGCGTAGCGCGTCACTGACGCGACCAGGTTGATCGAGTCAGTGACGCCGCGCCGTGCTCGACCAAGTAGCGTAGCGTATCACTGGCTCGACCAACCTGGTCGAGCACGGCGCGGCGTCTCATTTATTAAAAATATATAAAAAATAGAATCTATGGATTCTCCATAAAATAAAAAATATGTACACTTTCAGAATGATGTGGAGAATAAAATAGTATTATTTAAACAATTTTAAAAAGTGTACTTTTTGATGAAAAAATTTATTAAACATTTTAATTATTTGTAACAATTGGAATTAACAATTTCTTGTAACTTAAACTATTTTTATAAAAAAGGTTGTCTCCTTAGCTTTAAAATGTATTTTCGAAAATATCTCTACGACAAATACAACCAGAGATATTAATTTTTAAAGTTGACAACTTCTTCGTTTTTTACGAAAATTTTGTTGTTTTTAACTTCTGCAAAAAAAATATTTTGGACAAATAAAAACTACGTATTTCTTTATTTTATGTATATTTCACGTGAAAAAAGTTTCGATCGATTTAAAAAATACGAGGTCATTTCTTGTCCGATTTGATGTGGAATTGCCCATATACATATATGAAACTGCTATGGAGCATAAAAATATATTACGAGCACTTATAATTCTACTCTTTATTTCATATACAGTAACAATGTTCTAAAATAGCTATGCATTTCATATGCAGTTACGATATTCTAAAATAGCTATGCATAACTATTAATTAAATTATTTATGCAGTTCAGAATTTGTTGAAGTTTTCGAAAGCTTATTATATAAAATATAACAATTAGAATCTTTTAATAGAAGCAGAATATATAATAATGTTTGTGTAATTGATATTTAAAAAGAATAGAATTAGAAATTAAAACATAGTTAAATTAAAACTGAAGTTAAAACATATTTTCTGTATATAGTGTAACTTTTAATGTGCATTTATATATAAATATATTAATTTTTGCCAGTCAGGTCAATCGAAATTAATTACTGTATATTAATTTTTATTACTTCTACATAAAATATATTGTCGAACCAGAAACGACAAAGCATAAATAAATAACCATTAAAAATTGGGAATTATTGAAGCGACGATATTTATTTAATTTTTCGATATTTTGCCAAAAATATATTTTTATAATCTGATGAGATTCGTTTCACGTTTTCCGCAGGCGATTGTCTTGCCGCCGCTTGCAAAGTGGCCACACGAGAATGGATTTACCTTCACCACATGGTTCCGCCTAGATCCTATCAACTCTGTTAATATCGAACGAGAAAAACCGTACCTCTACTGGTAAGTGCTCTCACATCAAGCACCCTTGCGCAAGCACTCTCTCCAGGTGAAGCAAGTAACCTTAAAGAATCACCTATGTTTCTCGAGTTCGAAGAAAACAGAGATTCAAACTGAATTCATTAAGTGTGATTTTGTTTGCATACAATTTCAAAGAAAACAATGCTGACATTTTTTGAATTATCTCACGTTTTACTCCAATTTTGCTTAAAAATAGTTTATCCGCGTTATATATACATAATTTTTGCTATCTATTTACATAAATTGTGTTGTTTTATATCAGAAGAAAAGATACAAGAACAATGAGAGAAAGTACAAGTGAAATAGTTTTATCAACCAAGTAATATAATGCTTTCTTATTATATATTTTAGTTTTAAAACAAGCAAGGGAGTAGGATACTCTGCACATTTCGTAGGCAACTGCTTAGTCCTGACGTCTATGAAAATAAAAGGCAAGGGCTTCCAACATTGTGTCAAATATGAATTTCAACCACGAAAGGTGAACTAATAGCTCTATTAAACATGCTTTCTAAGAAGATGTATACTTGGCACGTTTGATACGCAGAACAAATTTTTTTATCCTCTAAATTTCTTTGTTTCGCAGTGGTATATGATCGCGGTAGTGTATATATACAATAGATGGACGAAGAGTGAAATTAAATGTTTGGTCAATGGTCAGTTGGCGTCGAGTACAGAAATGACATGGCATGTTTCGACAAATGACGTGAGTGCCTGCAAATATTTTCGGTCCTCCCAAGTATCGGTATTTCCCTCTCACCGATGTGAAAAGAAGAAAAATCTTGTTTTACAGCCTTTCGATAAGTGCTACATCGGAGCAACTCCCGAATTGGACGAGGAGCGCGTGTTTTGCGGACAAATGAGTGCAATATACTTATTCAGCGAAGCGCTGACAACGCATCAGATATGCGCGATGCATAGACTAGGGCCGGGATATAAGGTAGCTAGATATATTTCTATATATTATCGCTAGGATGAATATATTTAGGACGATATACAGATATACTTGCATAAATCTTCAAAAGCACGAACTTTATATTCATGGACAAATATTTATCGCCGTTTTTTCGATCCGTGCACAGAGCCAGTTTCGTTTCGACAACGAGTGCTACCTGAATCTGCCCGACAATCATAAAAGGGTGAGTGAGCAGGATCTCTCTACGAGCATGGTGGACCAAAGTATGCAAATTGTAAGCATTTTGATTTTATTTTCTCGTTAACATATGATTTGTACTTTGTTAATTATTCTGTTACTGCGTTCGAGTTCATCTGAGGTAATTACTCAATTACGACCACATTTTCTTGCCGGCTATTGCGACTGAGTTGATTATTTTGTTTTACATTATTTGACTTGGAGAAACCGGTATTATAATTATAAACCTTGTATTATGCCTGGTATATTTTATTAATGTATATATTTCTGCATAATATTTGTTTCCGTTGCTAAACGCTTATCTTTCCTAATTAGCGAATGCCATTTTTTGCAAAAAACAAACCTACCTTTTTGTTGTAAGTATCGCTTTGACTTTATATATAACATATCGTATAAATTTTCTTATAAGACCTGATTTTATGAGTATTAAGTGGTAGTTAGTAGCAATAAAAATTAGCAGTTGAATTATTGATTGTTAGTTTCAAGCAAGATATGTATGTGTCTTCTGTGTATCTTATTATGTAGTTAGAAAAATTCGAGATTTTGTATGCTGGTAAGATCGAACTGATGTAATTGTTGATGTTATATTTTGTAAAATATTTACAATAATCTAATATCTTGAAAATTGTTATAAAAAGATTTATAATTTTTATGATTTTCTATTTTATACGTAATATTTCAGGTACTTTATGATGGAAAACTGTCGAATGCAATTGTGTTCATGTACAATCCAGTAGCAACAGATTCGCAGCTTTGTCTACAGAGTGCACCGAAAGGCAACGTCTCCTATTTTGTACATACACCACATGCCCTAATGTTACAGGTATAGTTTATTATTACTGTTATTTCCGATTTCGAGAATAAATATAGGTTTAGCGTTCGGATCATATACAGTTACATGCGTTTCTTATTTATTTAGTAATTTATGCGGCTTTATTTTATGTGTGTGTGAACCACAACACATGTAGAATAAATTCTAAATATAACACACAAAAATTGTTATTTCGGCTTTCAGGATGTCAAGGCAGTCATAACACACTCGATTCACAGCACATTAAATTCGATAGGTGGTATTCAAGTATTATTCCCATTATTCTCACAGCTGGATATGCCTTATGACTGCATAGCACCGAATGACGTTAAACGCGATCCCACGTTATGGTAAGTCATATTAATCGTCGCTTCGAAAAGCCATGCGACAAGCCTTAAACAAAAGGCATTAACGAGAAATGTCGACGTCATTTTTCAGTTCGAAATTGCTCGGCTTTATTTGCGACTTGGTAGAGAGTTCTCAAACGGTTCAACAACACATGGTACAAAACAGGGGATTTCTAGTAATAAGTTTCATGCTACAGAAAGCGAGTCGAGATCATCTTACGACGGAAGTCCTTGCATCCTTCTTGGAGCTCACGAAACATTTAGTGACGTGTCTCAGCGCAAACAGTGATCTACTATTGAAACAGGTACCGATCTGTTAATTAATAAATTATTATCTGTTATACCCTGTTAGATGTATTAATGTAAATATTTTGATAAATATAGCTAATATAATAGCTACAGCTATAGTACAGTTATAGTTAAGATAATGGCATCTTATCTTTGCTCATCTTAATTCTAAATATAAGGATAAATTGAATATAAGAAAAAGATAAGGATATATTAAACTTAAAGAAAATATAAGGATATATTAAAGTTCTTAAATATAATATTTTGATAATTTTTTTTTTATTTTTGTAATTATCTTAGCTGGAGGTAATATAAAATGCTTACATATAGATTTAGAAAGATTGAAAAGAAATGTGAAATTATGACATTTGCGATATAAAAATGAGAAAAATTATAGAAAAACTTTCTACACATGTAGATTAGAAAATCAGATAAAAAATTATTAGTAGAGAAAGGATATTAATTATTGTGGAGATTATAAAATATTGTGTTATTTGATCATATCCGAACAGTTGCTTATTTAAATAGTAAAATTACAGAAAATATTAAGTGCCCCACAATACATCGTTATTTGTTGATTTAATTTCTGCGTAATCTAAAACAAATCTTTATCCATGCATAGTTAGCTATATTTTTTATTTTTATATAATTTTCGTTAGCCTTATATATCTATATTTTATTTAAACAAAAGCATGGATTATATTCAATAGATATTTGGCCAATAGATATAAATCAATATTAATGCATTCTAGTCTATTAATTTACGTTATCTTGTCTATGCTATGTCATGTAATAGCTTCCATGCTTTCATCACACTTGCTCCTGTTGAAATGTTTGTACATCCTATACATGCGAAATAATCTATGTGTTTACTATGCATTTTGTTCTGTACCCTCGATACTCTGTCAACAATTTGTCAACAAGCCTGTTGAGCATGCCCACTCACTTTCTTCAACCGTTATTATATTAATCAAACTTCGGATCGCATGCAATCTACCGACTTTTAAGCTTTCTGATTTGAAAAAGTGGCTACACAAAGTATTTTGTTCATAATATGTCGCTTTTACTTCAAAATTTATAATTCTTATTTTGCGACGCTAAGAATTTTCGTCTATCCCTTGTGCTATCATAAAATTGATTATGCATTTCTCTGTCTTCAAATATGCACTATTATAAAAATCCTGCATATAATACACGGCATATTATTTTTGATTGTGATAAGTTTTCCAGTCAAGATTAATTCTATTTTCCAAATACTAATTACACGTTTAATACACATTTATATAATTTATGTTTGCAATTTAATATAAATTTATTACAAAATTGATCCGTTCTCTTTTCTACGCATTTTTACAAGATAATTACGTTAATTATGCGAATTTGATGGTACTATCCAACTTCCAACATGTGTACAAGTCCATATATGCACTGTACAGCCCTAAATTTATATTTTTTAATATTATTCCTCAGAATTTCATCCGATCAGTATATATGCACGAACATCTATCTGCACTCGTGACGTTCTATATTCATCTCAACCATTACTCTTTTGTAATAATTGTTGTTATGTAACAGAAATGCCATCTGCATATCGCTTTCAATCGTAAGCTTAATAATTCATGTCTGCGTCTATTATTTCTCCATACAGATATAATTAAAATTTCTCCATACAGTTATAAAATCTATACAATGCTCAAATATTTTTGATCTTTTATACTCATATACATATTTGCACAGATTATCAAAGTTGAAAATAATAATTTAGAACTAAATATCGTAAAAATTTTTATGCAAAAATATACACGCACATCTGAAGAAACACTTTATTTATCGTTTGGATCAATACCTTGGACAACTTAATCGCGCTAAATTACATAGATTAAAATATCAAGATAATAACGTAAGGTATAGGGATAAGATAACAAAAGTCGGCTAGATTGGTGTGTCCGAAGAACAGGCAGATCCATGGTGATGTAGTTGTTTTATTTTTCATTCCTAACATGGCAGCTACTGGATCATGTTCTTTTTAATCCTGCTCTGTGGATATATACGCCAGCGCCAGTACAAACACGGCTTTACTCGTACCTGGCCACAGAGTTTCTTAGCGACACGCAAATATATTCCAATGTGAGACGTGTGTCGACAGTTTTGCAAACGGTACACACACTGAAATATTATTACTGGGTGGCTAATCCTCGAGCTAAAAGTGGAATAACACCAAAAGGACTTGGTACGTTATTATATCTAATTAAATAATATCGGCTATGCTTATTTTATTCTTAGCGTATAGAGAATACAATAGCATTTCATATTAATCAATTTTTCATAGATGGACCGCGCCCGCAACAAAAAGACATTCTTACAATTCGTTCTTATATCTTATTATTTTTGAAACAATTGATAATGATCGGTAACGGGGTGAAGGACGACGAATTACAGAGCATTCTTAATTATCTGACAACAATGCACGAGGTAATTTTAAAGAATGATGTAATCATGCAAAATAATAATAAGAAAAGGATATTTCTCAAATTTCGTGACAATTTTTAGGATGAAAATTTGCACGACGTTTTACAAATGCTCATATCTTTGATGTCGGAACATCCATCATCGATGGTACCCGCATTCGACGCGAAACAAGGCGTACGAACCATTTTCAAACTTTTAGCAGCTGAAAGCCAGCTGATACGTTTGCAAGCGTTAAAACTGCTAGGATTTTTCCTTAGCCGGAGCACACACAAGTAAACAATCTTTTACCCATTATTTACGTTTACGATTAAAATATTTTTAAGAAATTTAATATTCCTATATAATGCACACAGAAGGAAATACGATGTTATGAGTCCACATAATCTGTATACATTATTGGCTGAAAGACTTTTATTGAACGAGGAAACGCTTTCATTGCCGACGTATAACGTTTTGTACGAGGTATTTACTCATTACATTCCTTTAATTATGCTAAAAAAGCATTTATATATGAAATTATATATGAAAATTTTAATTTTAATTTTAATTTCAGATTATGACCGAGCACATCAGCCAACAAATATTGTACGCTAGACATCCTGAACCTGAATCCCACTATCGTTTAGAGAATCCAAGTATGTAATTGATTTATAATCATGTAAGCAAAATAAAATATTTTCTCTGTATTAATCTGTTAAAATCCTTTACGTTTTAGTGATCCTGAAGGTGGTCGCGACATTGGTTCGACAATCAAAGCAAACAGAACAATTGCTAGAAGTGAAAAAATTATTCCTCTCGGACATGACGCTGCTCTGCAACAATAATCGAGAAAATCGGCGAACGGTTTTGCAAATGTCTGTATGGCAGGAATGGCTTATCGCCATGGCTTATATCCATCCCAAAAATACGGAAGAACAGAAGATATCCGACATGGTGTACTCCTTATTTCGCATGCTTCTTCATCACGCTATCAAGCATGAATACGGTGGCTGGCGTGTATGGGTTGATACGTTGGCTATTGTACATTCTAAGGTAAGTTTACGAGGTATGATTAGCTTGAAACATTTTAATTTTCTCTTACGGTGTCGGTTGTGTAGGTATCCTACGAAGAATTCAAACTTCAGTTTGCTCAAATGTACGAGCATTACGAGCGACAAAGATCCGACAATATTACGGATCCTGAGCTAAGACAGCAGAGGCCGATTAGCACGATTTCCGGATGGGATCAACAGCATTCCGGAAGCAACGGCTACAACAGACCAGCGGTGTGGGGAAATCAACAAAATCACGAGATACAACACATGGAGAGGAATTACAAGGTAGTTTTAATAGTCGTAAAACTTCCATTAAATTTTTAATAGCCATTTCTTTGTTTAAAAATTTTTTTTTCATGTATAGTTGTATCATCTCAATCTTTTTTTATGTTATAAAGTCTATGTATGCAGAAAGATCAATGACGTATTAATTGATTTCCATATCTTGTATCACGATGCAGGAGTTCGATGCATCCGAGGCAAACGATCGATTGGAAGAATCCTGCAGTTGCGACCTCAATTCAATAGATAACACCGAAAGCGACGGTAGTCCAGCGATCGTGAAATCGCGTAGCGAGACTTTGGATACTCTACAATCGTGCGAGGTAGTGTCGTTGGATTCTAGATTAAGCGACAAACCGGAAACACCGACCACCGCGCGCGAGACTCACACAGAAACACCGACCATCCTCGAGGAAGCGAATAGCGAAGCTGTCTCGCTGCCGACCACGCAGGAGACCAGCGAGGTGATATCGATTGAGAGCTCCAGCGATTTCTACAGTGAAGTACACAAAATCGAGAGTTCCAGTCCCGATTCGATGATTGTCCAGGAAACACCGAAAAAAGAAGAAGACGCAGCTTCGGAAAAACAACCAGTTGCTGTTATTGCTGTTACCGAATCCTCTTCGACTGAACAGATTAAGGAGATCACAGAAGTGACAGTTGTCGAATCGAATGACACAACGGAAATTGCGGAAGTTACCAATGTCTCAGATACAGATCCTACAGTAGTAGATAAAGTTGAAAATATCCCGGTGACGGACGAGGAAATACAGGATAATCCTGTAGAGGAAAATAACGTTGCGACCGACGACAGCAATACACCGACTAATACTGAAGATTCCGATAAAACTACGACGGCAGTCGAAAATGCAGATGAAAACTCTGTTGCTTTAAAGACCGACGTCGACACCGAGAAAGATACTGTGCCAATTGTCCCTTCTGACGAAACACGAGAAGCATTGACAGTTAAAGTTATTGAAAAACTTCAACTGGAGAACGATCGTGAGATTATTGATAGCGATACATCAGAAGCATACTTAACGCCAACCGAGAATCAGGAAATCTCGAGCGAGATAAGAAGCAGAACGTCTGAAGGCGAGAAAATCGACGATGATACCGTCGAGAAGAAAGATAATTCCGAAGACAGGGACATTACCGCTGAGACTGTTGAGAGCGACGAAGGGGAGACCGTAAAAAATCCTAATTGCTCAACTAGCGTAGTAGAAAGCGGCGAGACTTGCGCGGAGAAGACGGTAGATCTAGAAAACGAGAAGACGGAAGAAGTAGTAGTGAATAGTGCGTTAAGTAGTGACGAACGCGCCGTGGATTCTTTAACGGAGGACAAAAGTGCTATTATTAATGATAGCGAAAACGCGAAGGTAAATGAGGAACACTCAAGGGAGCCGTCCACTATTTCTACTAGCGTAAGTGATAATAAGTCAGACGTTCCGGCGACGACCGGCGAGGTAGAAGTAACAGATAGTGTTTGTAGTAATAGCGATGTTCAAAGTTCTGTAGATAATGTGACGCAAGTGCCAAATCCTAAGCAGCAAATCCCAACAATATCTACGGTCTGTGATGCAACTAAAAGTTTATCCGACGGTGTGCCTCAAATCGTTAGTTCTAATGTGGTTGCCAGGGACAATGCGTTATTGAATGACTTACCTCCAGATCACGTAGACGCCCATCGCAGATCCAGCCTGCCGATTGTATCCTCGGAAACGGTCGCGGACGATAATGGTCACGAGCCACCCTCCTTGCCTGTGCCCTTACGAAAGACATCGTCGCCCCAGAAACGACCAAGGAGTGCCTCAACGTCCACGCAGGTGGATCCTAATCATTTCGGTACGTTACAAAATCGAAACTAATTATTCATTACAATTTAGCATAAATGCATCTACTTTTTATATCTTTCGTATTCTTCGGCATCGCAGAAGCCAAAAGGTCGAAGCAAGGAAATCCTTCCACGCGACCAATGTTCAGTCCAGGTCCGACGCGACCTCCATTCAGAATACCGGAATTTAAATGGTCTTACATACATCAACGGCTATTGTCGGACGTTCTATTCTCCTTGGAAACGGACATTCAAGTGTGGAGAAGGTACGAAATACAATACTGCATACTAACGTAATGTTTTAACTTTGTCGGAATTCTATGTTAATCTCTGCATTGTAGTCACTCGACGAAGTCTGTATTGGATTTCGTGAACAGCAGCGAAAATGCTATTTTCGTGGTGAATACTGTCCATCTAATTTCGCAGTTAGCCGACAATCTCATAATAGCCTGCGGTGGTTTGTTGCCCTTATTAGCGTCTGCCACCTCGCCGAATGTATGTAAACTATTACCGCATATGCGATTAAGAAATTTTTTACGATCCGTTTTTAATCAATATCTCTATCTATATTTCTCTATCTCTATCTCTATTTATTTCTTTATCTGTATCACTATCTCTATATATCTATATTTCTAGAGCGAATTGGATGTAATCGAGCCAACTCAGGGGATGCCAATCGAGGTGGCAGTTTCTTTTTTGCAAAGATTAGTCAACATGGCCGATGTACTTATATTCGCTAGCTCGTTAAACTTTGGAGAACTGGAGGCTGAGAAAAATATGTCGAGTGGTGGCATACTGCGACAATGCTTACGACTGGTTTGTATTACTGTATATAAGATATTTTTTTGTGGATTCAGAACGAAATGATAATACGAATGTTTAGAATAGATAAATAGTTTTGATTTCGTTATTTTATTATGCAGTTTATAAATCTACAATTTTTACAAATTATTTGTGTGGATCTATTTAGGAAGATATACTAATATTTAGTGCACATTTATGTTTAATTTCTGCATTGATGGAATTATAGAATTTGTATAACATAAAGAAAGGTTTGTTTTAGAAAGAAATTTACTAAGAGTTTAGAAAATTACAAACTTAAAGAATTATTATATCGATATAAGAATTATTTTTTTAGTTCTGCTTTACACAACGTCGTATTATCTGTGTCGTATTTTTGAATAAACAAAAATACGAGATATACAAAAATTACTTGAATATATAAATAATTTAATGTAATACACGAATAAGAAAATGCAGTTGCAATATAGTATAGTTTGTGTTCATCTTTATTTATTTTTATTTTAGTGAGAATAGGTGGCATGCACAAAACTATACAGTACAACTAATACACTTTGAAAATACAAGATATATTATATAAAAAACTTGCATACTCAATCTCACATGCAAATAAAATTATTTCAAAAATTGAGTCCTTCGAATAAATTACAATATAAAACTTGATAAAAATAATTATAATATTTTATAGATAAACAGTTACAATTTAAATAAAATTAAATATTTTATTCATTTGTACATGTGATATATATTTAGACGAAAGATTGATGTGTAAATCCGCGATATCAAATGTAGTAACGTAATGACACATTTCATAGTTCTTGAAATGTTATGTAGGAGATAATTCTAATCTATGTTCTTAGCTTCAAGATATACTCCAGTTAAAGATTTAATATGTTCAGCCACACGACATCTCTTATTATATTTACCTAATAAACTGCTTCTATAGGTCTGTACATGTGCCGTTAGAAACTGCTTAGAGTGTAAAGAACGTGGCAGATCGTACAGCATGTTAGGTCGGCAAATTGGTTCTAGTAATAAATCACAGCACATACAATCGCTTATACGCGGAGCTCAAACATCGCCTAAGGTATGTTTCATCCGATCGAACTTATTTTAATGACTATAATATACTATTAATAAGGATAATAAACACATTATATTTTTATTGCTTAAAACACCAATTCCTGTTTGCTAAAGAAAAATTGTTTTGTTCGTGTAGCTCTACTCTCTAATATATTAAATATTATATTAAAATATTTTTCATTTGTATAGAACATCGTGGATAACCTTACGCATCAATTAAGCCCTGTGAAGGATCCCGAGAAATTGTTGCAAGATATGGATGTAAATCGTTTGAGAGCTGTAATATACAGAGATGTTGTAAGTATACGAAATTTTATTGCAACAATATGAATAAAAAATGATTATATGTATAATACATAAGATGCGAAA
Source organism: Lasius platythorax (assembly GCA_963971435.1). Lineage (NCBI taxonomy): Eukaryota > Metazoa > Arthropoda > Insecta > Hymenoptera > Formicidae > Lasius > Lasius platythorax. The sequence goes on along the minus strand of OZ020536.1, from coordinate 3,406,306 downwards.
ACTAAACCGCTTATATCAATTTCAGGAAGAAACCAAGCAGGCACAGTTTCTGTCTCTAGCTATAGTTTACTTCATCTCTGTATTAATGGTTTCGAAATATCGCGATATATTGGAACCACCAATATCGCAGCGTCCACCGAGTCCAGTGCAAACAATACAGACGAATGGTGCCGGTCTCAGGCCAGGTAGTCCTTCAGGTGAGATCCTCGTATCATATTAACATTGCTAACAGTAAGGTAAAAAAATAATCGGTATAAATATATATCAATACGGAAAAGACCCAATAAAGTATTTTTAATAAAATCTCACATGCGAAAAACGATAACAGTTAAATATTATGTTATAATTTATAAATTATTGTTACAAGGTACTATATATATATACATATATATGTGAAATTATTGTTTTCGCCATAGTTTCAACAAATTCTATTACAAGGCCTATTCCTGAGAGTATATGCACTCTGCAAAGAACTTATAAATTATAGTAATAACAAAATAATATAAGAGAGAAAAACAGAGAGAGGGAGAAGAGTAATACAATAATATGCTATTTTATGTTAATAGCATGTATATGCTTTTATATTATAATTTTTAAAAAATTTTAAAAGTTTAATAATTATTCGATATTTTTAATTATGCTTATTAGATAATTCTCTATTATTTAATTAAGAAATTATAAAAGATTAAACATAATTATCTTTATCATAATCTTCATATGCTATTTTATATACTATGATTTGCACATTGAACATTTATTCAACGAGGAGAGGGTATCGTTTCTCTAAAAAAATTGAAAATTTTTAGGGAATTTTCTGTTTACACAAAACTCTTACGTGTCAGATATATATTCTCTTATCTTTCTTTTTAGAGATCGTAATATATGAATTCAATTCAATAAGTGAACGTTAGTACATATTTTCGATATTATAGCATGTCTGCAACTATACGAAACGTAAAAGAGAAATGTATCTCATAAAAATATAGCTATATGCTTATAATTAGATAAAACGTAGAATTGTCTTCTTTGAAATTTTAATTAATATTGGTACATTGCAATAAAAAAATTATTATGTCATTGTTTAGTAAATTTACAGCTGACTAAAGAATTCTAAGTTACAATAATATTATAAATGAATGAAATATGATGAATGGTATAAATAGCTTATATGTACAAATATGTAGCTATTGTGTTGAACACTGTGCACCAAAACGATGTAGCTGCAACTAAACAACAGCACATGACACCAAGTAGAACGCATGTGTTATTGCACTGTATGAAATAAATATCTTATATGTATCTGACAGTGAGAGTTTTGATGTTTGCCGAATGTGTTTGCACTTTCTTTTGCGTTATAAATATACTATTGTTATATAATTGTGGTTGTATTCTCGTGGATGTGGAACTTCTTTTATGTGGGACATTTAAAAAAATAGATGTCTCTATATATGACTGCTGTTATACGATTAATATTTAGATGTTTAAAAAACCAACAAATTTTGTATTTCATATATATATATATATATATATATGTGTGTATATATATATATATATATATATATATATATATATGTATATATATATATATATATATGTATATATATATGTATATATGAGAGAGAGAAAGAAATAAGTTCTTTTAGAATGTTATACTCCGCGCTTATTAAATATTATATTGATAATATATTACAAGGATTGATATTCTTATTGCTACTATTATATCAATTCTTTCTCGTTAAAATCTACGTTATAGAACAAATTAAAAAGCATTATTAATCTATTATTATTTGGAAAACTTACACACACAAGATGGTACATATTTAATATATAATCAAAATTTACTTACTGAATTTCACTCTATGATTTAATTAATTATAATTATAATTATAATTGACACTTAAAATTTTTTTAAAGGTGCTTTCCTTGATCTTTAAATGCATACAACAAAAAAGTGGAAATTATTTTAACAGTTGTTTATAACTTATGTGGATACGTTAAAATTTAAACATTTATGTTATACTTTGCAGAAGGGACTTTTCTAAAAACATTTAGAATTACATACTTAAAAAAATCATATTGAGATTATTTTTAAGTTTTTCTTATATAAGAAGCGCTTAGCATTCGATATATATATTGCTACTAATTTTTTACAAGTCATCTTTTTACAAAAGTGCTGACACGATTCGCAATGGCATAATTTCGTATATCTTCAAACTCCGATCGTGATTATACTGTTCGGTTTTGATTTTACTCATCGAGTACATATAGAGTGAAAGACAGTATCAAGAATACGTTATGGATAGCGCAAGAGATAAAGATGATAGTGCACACGATTCGATAACGTGGTAAATGTGGTTCCTCGGCAGATGGGAATGGTGGTGGAGAAGGGCGGCCCCTATTTCCACAGTGGTCTCACCACGTGTATCCACAGTTCCTCCCAGGATCTCACCCTAACGCCAATACGAATGTCAATGCCAATCACCACATCAACCAGCACCATCACCAGCACCCGCTACCGGCTGCCAGGCACTCTAATCGCCAGCCACCCTCTAACTATTATCTCCCGAATCACCATAACAATCACTACAACCATCATCCGAATAACCATAACTATCATCGTCATCATCACTATCATCATCACAATAACAACAACCATCACCATACGCTTCAAAAGCATATCGATCAGCCCCGAAATCTCTGTCATAGAAACTCCGGTGTTGGTCTGCAAGGTAACTTGAAAGCCCGAAAGTTGTTTCACAGAATGCCCGAGTTCTTTTTGGCCTGATTTATTGCGCAATTCCTGTTCGTCCGCTGACTTGCAATCTGCATGACGCTTATCGGTATATGAACGAGTTCTTGCCCTTCCATGCGCAATTTCCTCCATGTTTTCTCGATGTTATATATAAATGTTTCGGACCCTTTTCATATTAAGAACCTGTTTAATCTTAAAAAAAAAAGTATATACTATACAGTCAGCTTCTAAAGAATCAAAACAATAATTTAGTTAATTAATTGATTTTCTATTTCAGAGAAAGATTTTCTTTTGTAGTCATCATTTATATTGAATGTCCAGTTGATCAATTATTAGGATTATTTTTATTATATTGTTATTGAAAATAAAGATATTTATTTATATCGTTTAGTTAACAGTTTGAGAGATACACACTGCATGTGTTAGCACAAAGAGTTATTTTGAATCATCAGCATATTGTGGAAAAAAAGAATTTTGGAAATGCCTTATAGCATGTATTTTAAATATGCATTTCCATTGTGAGAAATATTGTGTATATTATTTATTTATTTATTGTTAATGAAAACGCATGAATGTATACAAAAATATTATTTTCTACAAGTTAATGAATAATTAATGATGCGAATAAAATACGCAGTTATTAAAAAAATAATTTGCTGTAGTTGATGTTCCTTTTATGTATATTAAAAACAAATTTTACTTTTATACAATTATTTAATCAGTGATTATATTTTTTATTGTTTTATAGATCTGATTCAAAATTTAAAGAACACTGGCTATGTTGAAAATGAAAGATTTTTTAATACAAGTAAATCTATACTATTAAGAATACATTACAAATACATTACAGACAATATTAAAGCTTGTGTTCCTTATTCTCAAATCGATTGACCGGAACTTATAAGTATTATTTTATGATTTAATTTTCAAGTAATTATCTCTCTTTGTATCTATGTAACATTTATGTAAATCAATGTAAAAGCATTTTGTTTTTTTTGTTATTTATTATACACAAATATTGCAGTCCACTAATCTTGTACATTTGTTGTACATTTTTTACATTAATAAATTGCAAATTCTAGACAAGATAATATTATTTTATACACAAAATGTGCATACAAAAAAGTGTTATATTATGTTGAAATTGTTGTACGCATGTGTATCAATGGTCTGGCAAAAAAAGAAAAGTTGTCTATATTTTTCGATTTTTAATATCACATCTTATTCTCGTGTTTTCAGGTAGCGGAGGTATAATGAGTCAATCGGGTTCTCAAGATGACGGGGAATACGAAGTCATCATTGTCGACGAGAATAATTCTTCGATTTTGGCCGATCACGACGTTACATCGTCAGGTCCGCCATCGACCAAGGTAAGCTAGCTTCGCGAAAAACTTGCAACGTTATCCGAAATTTCAATACGATTTGAAAAAATGCGACAGACAATTGTCCTCTACCGAACAAATTCGAAAGAAGTGTACAGCGAGAATTATAGAACCGAAAATCTCAGGTAAAAGTCTTGTAAATTCCGTTTCACGTATGAAACTCAATTCAATATAGTTACAGCAGAAACTGATATAAAACAGTATTCGGCTCTACGAGATCATGATTAATGATTTTACTTGAGACTGCATGCATTTCGATAGATCGAGAACGTAGACAAGAGATGTTTCAATCTGTCGCTTTACACAGCTCTGAGTAGCGAGTGCGGGTCTTTCTATAACGTTATAAATTGAACGTTCGTTTCTTTCAATACTGTCCTATACGTATCTTTCTTTTTGTATTTGATAGTTTCAAGTGATATTGATAGCAGCGAGACTATTAGCACTTTTTTATTACGCACGATCTTACGGGATATTCACCGCAGTAATGACGAGATTTGCGATATCGCACAATGCTTTGCATTAGTTTATCACATGCATTGTTCGTCACGCGATAATGAGTTACGAAGTTTTTATGCCAAATTATTCGATATATCCTATGCAATTACAATAGATCAGCAGTTACTAATAACTCAAAGGTAGTTACATTAGATTTACACAAATTAAAACTCGATAAGGTAAATCGATAGATATTCTTTTACCATTAAATGTTAATTTCACATTAGCACAATTTTAAACTTAATATAATCTTCTTTATTAGATATCTATCAACCATTCGATTCTGAAGTATCCTTAACCATTTGAGTTTTAAGTGTAATTACCTGTGAATTAATCCTGATACAGTTATTAATTATTAATTGATTTATTAGATTAATCGAGATCTTGATTTTTCGAGATCTGTCGTAGTTGAAGATTTCTTGCAACATCCAGCATGTAGTGTTTACTTATCCAATTGGTGTCTTGCATCTACGTAGTCCCAACGTAACAACCGTTCTATTAATTACAATCTCTCGTAACTATCTCTCTCGCACGTAATATGTATCTTATTATAAATTTTGAAATTCGAGCGAGTTTATATCAAAGCGCGAATTTCGGGCACACACTCGCATCACCGAAACGTTCGTATCACGTATTTTATCTCTAATCCTATCGAGCATGCGATACTTTGACTCTCGAATTTCTCTCATTGTTAACTTCCTCTGCTTGCATTGCTATGCGTACTAACTACTGGTTCTGAAGGGAGGTCACAGTGGTGTACCTCGGCCGCGGACTATTCTCGAGGATTACACCTCATCAGAACCAACGCTTGGCACTTCTACAAGGTCCGAACCACTGCCACGAAATCTGCAGGTAAAATTTGATTTGAGTACAGATCCGGAGATGGGAATTCGTTTCCCGCGAATTATATCGCCACACGACCGGCCGTATTTTGGGAGCGATTAAAGAAATGTATTTTTAATTTTCTTAAATTGTAATCTCTTACATCGTAAAAGAATGCGAGAAGATACGCAAGAATGCCCATTTGACGGGTGATAAGAAAGAGAGAGCGATACACTTGACTTGATTTATCATCCTTTTCGATGCTTACGTAACGTTATTATAATGTAATATGTAGCGGCTCTTACACGTGTACAACCATTTGATCTTAATCTGCGTAGGATCACTAATTTTGCTATTGAAGCTTACACATATGAATAATAGGCTTGGTTCTTTCTTTCTATGATACATTAGTTGATTGCGTAGTAATGGTATATTACTAATTGCATGTAATGAAGTAAGTACATGGCACGCGAGAGTTTATTATAAAGTGTGATTGTATGAAATTATCCTATAAAACGTTTCTATAAAAATATATAGCTAGATTCTCGTTAGTAAAAGACTTCAGTACCGTAGTAATATCAGTATTTCTAGATCTGAAAGTATATTTGAATAGATTTACACAATAATTAACATTAAGGAGTTCTTTGAAATCCAATAAAATTTAACAGAGCGCGATAAATAAAAAGATCTCTTGAGTGTTATCATATATATTCAGATTAGCAAAAGATAATTTATTGCAAATTTATTTCTCAATCGATGCTTTCTATCTAAAATCCCCTAATATTCTTCTAACGATTTATGGTCGGTTTAATCGAAGTGGATATAAAAACTTCGATGTCTCATGTTTCTCCTTGTTTTGATCGACTTTCTCCTAGAGCAACGATTCCAGCGAGGAGACAGTACATCGCAGCAATGTCACCGCGGACGCGAGTCCTTCTGAAATTACTACCGATAACGAGAATAAGCACAATTCGTCCGAAGAAGCCTGGACAGACGTAAACCTCAATGAAGATGGCGATACGATGCCGATTACGAATCCAAGAGAAGACCCGCGAAATATCCACAATATCGCCCATTCGCGTGGTAAGAGTCAACTGTAGCGTCATCGCTTGCGAGCTTATTAAATGAATCGTCATTAATTCGTTACGTAAAAGGCAAGACATACATATTGCGAAATTCATAGGTGACATGCAAGACAGCGAGGGCAACGTTCTGGAACAAGAAATGCTCGGCAACGCGGAACGGGGGGAAAAACCGTCGGCGGAAATCTCGGTGGTACGAGTTCCCGATCGACTGGTAGTAACAGCAGCATCCCCGAGAGCCGAAGAATTGCCGATCAAGGGTCTGGTCGATCATTTACCGGTACCGACACCTTCCCGCGAGGCTTCGCTCACGCAAAAGCTGGAAATGGCCTTGGGTTCGGTTTGTCCTCTCTTACGAGAGATCATGGTGGATTTTGCCCCCTTCCTGTCCAAAACACTCGTTGGCTCCCATGGTCAAGAATTATTAATGGAAGGAAAAGGTACGAGCTGCAAGGGTATGTCGAACGTACGGTTATTTTTCTATGTTCAGTGTGTGCATGTTGCATATGAATCTGTTAAGAAAACATCTCTAAATTCATCTTAAAATTCAGTGTTTTTGAAATAGCGTTTATAAATTGCATCGTAATAATACGGGGATATTATTACGCTTGTAAAATCAAATCAAAAGGAAACACGTTCTGCGTTTTATGCGTGTACAATATAGAATATCTGAAGCTCGATAAATAAAGAGGACATATTTTACGTTAGATTTTATTATACGGGGAACAGTCGTAACATGGTCTGTTTTCTAAGCGATGCCGAGATATATCACGCCCACGGATAAAAAAGGAATCGTAAAGGATTAGGAAATTAAACTTCAACCAAATTCGTGTGGATACAATATTTTCCCATACGTTAAATAAAGATATATACTCCTTTTTATTTATTTTTTATTTTATCGCGGTATAAAATATTTATCGAAAAAATATGTAGCATAGCTCAATATACTTTTTTCTTGTCTCTTACACTTTTGTTGATTATTTAATATAATTATCATCACTTCTAAAAGGTATGCGTTATTTTGAAAAAAATTATTATTCGAATCATAAACGCGCGTGCCTCCAAAAAAATATTTTAAAAAATATGGGAAAACCTTCGTAATCGATATATTATGTGCTCATTAATAGATAAAAAGATAGATAATGATAAAAATTCAACTATCGCCGTGTAAAATATTTAAAATTGTACATTTTAAAATATGTTCGCGTGATAAATTAAAATTTAGAGTCCACTCACAGATGGGCATATTTGGCGGAAACTTTTGTCACTTTTATGGTTTAAGCATTTCTGCCATCTTACACCGAGTATTCAAATTAGTCACTTTATGATTTCACTTTAGGAAGATGGCCAGCGTATTCTGAGTTATCGCTCACCATTAGTATTCAACATGTAGAAAGCCGCGATGACTCTCGCAGATTTTATATTCAAGAAACGTGGCGTTTGATAGTTCTACAACGTATCGATGCACTTTATTTTTAACAACACTCGATACACCCGACGATCTTTTGTAAATCACGGCATTGTACATTTTTTCCGTCCGTCACATTCTTTCACTGTCTCATTGTTATTTACCTACCGTTTATCGCTCTTTCGTTTAAAAAGTCTCTATTTCTAATTTGTCCAGGTTTGACCACATTTAAAAACAGCAACTCCGTCGTGGAATTGGTTATGCTCCTCTGCTCTCAGGAGTGGCAAAACTCCCTGCAGAAGCACGCGGGTCTCGCTTTCATCGAGCTCATTAACGAGGGAAGGTAAAACGTTTATTACCGCTAGAACGCGTGCAAACAAAACGAAATCAAACTCTTCTCGTTTCCCTTCATGAAAATGCTTTCTTGCGTTTACACAGATTGCTATCTCACGCTATGAAGGATCACATAGTAAGAGTCGCAAACGAGGCAGAGTTTATTTTAAACAGGATGAGAGCGGATGACGTGCTGAAGCATGCTGACTTTGAGGTACTGCATTTCTTCTCTCTCGATTTTATTTCACTGTAAATAGATCCAACCAGTTTTTGTTGCCTGAAGATTCGCGCGAGTTCTTTAGTACCGTAGATACAACAATCCTTTTGCATAATTATATACTTGATTAATTACATAAAAAAAAGTTACAAAAAGTAATAACACGGTTTTTTTTTGTGGTTTTAGTCTCAGTGCGCGCAGACATTACTGGACCGTCGAGAGGAAGAGCGTATGTGCGATCATTTGATTACCGCAGCACGAAGGCGCGATAATGTGATCGCTAGCAGATTGCTAGAGAAAGTTCGTAATATCTTGTCCAATAAGCACGGCGCATGGGGATACATGGATCCAATGGCTGCAAAGTAAATGCAAACATAAGTTACCTCTTAATTGTTTTCTACACTAAACGTACGTTACTCTACACGTTGCGTATTTTACTGTTCACAGATTAGCCGAGTATTGGAAACTGGATGCTTGGGAGGATGATGCACGTAGACGCAAGCGTTTCGTGCACAATCCACTAGGCTCGAGCCACCCCGAGGCTACTCTCAAGGCGGCTCTAGAACACGGTGCACCCGAGGATGCGATACTTCAAGCGCGTGAAGAATTTCACGCGCATCTCGCAGCCTCGCGTGCACACCAACAGCAATTGCAGTCGGCGGATCTTTTAGATGACAGTGAATTGCTGTCGGACGACAGGGATCTCGACAACGACTTGACAGGTTGGTCAACGTACCGTTTCTGATAAACGAGGAGCGACACTTTAATGGCATATCACAGGCCAGACAGACCGGTTTTATTTCATGATTTTGCGTTGCTTTTTTCGTTGAATTCGTTATTTAAATATCGGTCGTCAATTGTTATTTGTTATTTTAATTTCTGCTTTTAATTTCCAATTTCTATGCGCCATATATTGCGAAAATAGCATGTTACTGATAATTTGCAAGATGCATGAGTTAAGAAAAAAAAAAAAGAATTTTTATATTCATTTTTATAATTAAATAAAAATTGTTACACACACGCATGCAGGCAGTATATTTTTTACTGTATTGTTATTCGCGTGCATCAATTTGACTGTTCATATTTTATCACAGGTCCGGTGAACATCAGCACGAAAGGCAGATTAATCGCACCCGGTATCGTGGCGCCCGGCATCATTTCCGTTACATCTACAGAGCTGTATTTCGAGGTGGACGAGGACGATCCGGAGTTCAAGAAAATCGACAGTGAGGTAAGTACTTGAGTTAAAAAAAACATATTTGAAAACACACACACACACACACACACACACATTACTTAATGTGTGTTTCTGTTACGGCGCGCGTTGTTTATGTAGTCTACGGTAATTAATTGCTTTACCTTGTTTTTTTCTTCATTAAAATGGAATTGGGGCAACTTGATACATTTACGGTGCTGTCTTTTTGAAATATAGTCGCTGCTTGCCTTAACACGATAAGATTGTTTTTTCAATGAAAAGCTAAAGGTTAACCAAGAATGGGCTAAAATATGTATATTAATGTTTTACAAAGTAAAATACTATATTAAAGAAAGCTTTTAAAATGATGTACGATTGATAAAAAGAATCGATACGAAAGACCACAGTTTCCACGATTTATATAAATTATTTTGAAATTATGTAAATTATCTTCTTCTTTTTTAATTTTATCTTTTCTTCCATTTTTTTTCTATCATCCATCGTGGATGTATCAAAGTGTGTTTATTAGAGTACATGCATTAACACTATTGTATCTACAGTTTAAAAATGTATGTGGTAATAGCGATGCACATTATTTACATATTAAATGTTTGAGATAATATTTTATGCTCCTCTTTCTTAAACTGACGAACGCGAGAGCCTGAGGTAGCCGCTCATAACGAAGAGTATCAATCATTTCGACCGTCGTAGAATTTGAATAAATGTGCGTCGTAAATGATGAGACGTGGCGAAAGCTTCTACAGCATCAGTGGTGGAGGTAGATTCTGGTTAGAATTAGTTCGGACGTGTCCCTGTCTATCAGTGTTTATAAGGCATCCTATATTCGTGAAGCTTACACAATTAAAAAAAAAAAAACGGAGATAAAACTGACTGAGATAAAAAACACGAAAAGTAGTCGAGAGAGGGAGAAAGAGAGAGAGAGAGAGAAAGAAACGAACTGGAAGAACTAGAAGGACGATTATCATATATCGGTCGTAGATCTCGCGTTTGTATAACTAGGGAATAAAACAAACAGAGGAGGGCCCCATGTGGTCGACCGATCTTCAGGGTCGGCAATTATGAGCCCCCCGCGGGGCCCGATATCTGCCTGCCCGCTCTTCCGTCTCTCTCCTTCTCCCTATCTTCCATCGCCTCGCCACGCACTGACCACGCATCGGTGGCATAGGTGAACAAACAGCTTCTCAGGAATGTACTGAAACTACCACACTTTCCCACCTAGTCGAGATAAACATCACGCAGTAAAATCGCGTCGTGGAATCTGCGCCTCGATGGCGCATATCAATGATGTAAATACGTAATACGTTACTCGTTAGACCCGATCATATTTTAGAAACGATAATTGACATTCTCCAAATTGCCAAGGAAACAAAATTCTCTATTGTGCGTTTGTGTAATAAACATTATCACGAATCTTACCGATGCTAATACAAGATCGGATTCTTTTTTTAAAGTCTGCCGACACCGACGTCTCTCGTTACTTATACGCAGTGTTCTTCGAAAGTTTCAATAATCGCTCATCAACGACCCTATCGCCGTGTTTCTCGGGGGTCATGTCTAAGGATTTCACCGTGTCCACCTGTCGTCCCCGTTACATCTCGACAGACCTGCTCGTGAATAGGACGTACGAACTCATTCGGGTTCTCTTAATTGGAATCCTTTTTAAGAAAGAACGTTGAGCGCACCTGGAAGTGAGGAGGGAAAGAGCGCGCGCGCGCGCGAGAGAGAGAGAGAAAGACAGGAAGAAAGGAGGAAAAGAGACAGAGAGAAAAGAAGAAGGTGGAGATGAGAATAACGGAGAGAAAGAGAGAGAGAGAGAGAAAGAGAGACTGGTCGTTCGCGATCGAGACACGCTCATTAGTCGAGGATGTCCCGAGGGTAGGCGGGAGGCTTCGTCGAATTCGTAGGCGATGGATCACTCGATAGTCGAGCCGAGACTTAAGCGATCGTAATGCGCGGCCGTAGAAGAGGATGCATCCAGGAGTGGCCTAAGGAGAGACTGCATCTCGGACCGCGCGCTGCTGCACCCCTTTGTGCATATCTCCTCTGCTGACCCTCTCCTTGCCGATCGCGCGTCGATTCCTCCCCGTTCTTCTTCCTCCGCCTTTTATAATGGTCCAGGCAAACGTATTTATCGTGATTTATCGTTTACACGGGTCTCTCCTTTCTCTCCCCCCCCCCCTCCACCCCCCTCCGCCGTTTCCCTCTCCATCTTCCTTTCTTTGTCTGTTCTGTAGCATCGTACGTTAAAGATAGAGGATGCACATCGTGCGATTACGTCGAGAATGAATTATTGATAATCTATAAGAAGTCTATAAGAAGTATCAATATCTAAAACAAATAATTAACGATATGGTACACAAATAGGGTATACATATACTTCGTCTCAAATTTGATGAAAAAAATCGTGTCCTTTTCTACCAAACCAGATACATAAAATCCTGCAGCTATATCTCGTAGCGAATAAATGGCTATTCATGTCGCACATCTTATTTGTATTATTTTGAAAAAATTTATCATGTCATGTAATTGCTCGTAATGATGTGTAATAATGATACACCGTCGTCGCGACTGCATACGTTGAAAATGGAGTCGCCACTCGGGTTATTCGCGGGGACAGCAATGCGGAATGAGATCGTAAAATAATAATTGATTTTCTGCCTTCCTTATTAGCATATCACCGTATAAGCTCGGAAGTCCCATAAGACATAATCTATTAGTGAAAGATCAGTAAAGATAGATACTTAAGTATGATACGATAAAAAAAAAAAAAAACGAAAGGTATCGTAAAACAAAAATTAGATTTCGTCTTGAAAAAGTATAAAATCATGTTGAAAAATGTTTGCAAAAAATACATTGTTAATTTTTCTGTCTTATCCGCGTATATTCCATGGATTTATTTGATCTCATATTCAAAGAGGGAAAAGCAGATTCGTCTTTAGGTGAATCTAACGGACTGTTCGTCGCGCGCGCGCACTTCGGAAAGGGTAGGTCACACGGGACATTAAACTCTGCCGTGTCGCAGCGGATCGGGTAGCTCGCATTTTTATGGAAACCTGCTCTGTGGCGCCTAAAGCCCCCCTTTCCTACGTGGTATAGTTATCGCAGACACATGCTGCGAGTATCCCCATGGGACGCCCGGTACGGAAGAGAGAGAGAGAAGAGAGAGAGAGAGAGAGAGAGAGAGAGAGAGAGAGAGAGAGAGAGAGAGAGAGAGAGAGAGAGAGAGAGAGAGAGAGAACAAATGGGTGGAAAGGAGCGAGGGATACAAACCGGACAGGTGGTCTGTGCTATACGTTAGTGCACGCTCATTCGCAAAGAAGATACCATTAACGAGGGATATGTGAGCGCTATGAAAAGTCCGAGACATCGGGCCGTTTATCAGCGATCGCAAATAGAAACTTCCTCGTAGATCATGCAATGCCAGAGATTCCCAGGTTCACATAGCTAGAGATATTCCTGTGACTCATTTTATATTCGAGATTATTAATATCATTTTATTATTCATACGTAAGTATACATTGTGTAAATGTGTAATGTATGATTATGCAGTCGATATGATCTCTCTCTCTCTCTCTCTCTCTTTCTTTCTTTATATCCTTCTCTATGAGATATCAATGTAAAAAAATTTTCTATCGGGAACACTTACGTATAAAAGACTAAACGAGAATGACAGGAGGGCGGACTGTGACCGAGCACCGGTTTAATGTTATGCGGCCTTCTTAGACGATGCATATGTATGATATCGGTTTAATATAGTGCAAGTGACGTTATAATAATGCAACTGTAATTATTTTGCAGTCTTGTCGCTCCGATATGTCGTACCGACAGTGCAAAGTTCCTGTCCACTTCGCTTTAAACACAGCCATTGGACCGTATCTCGTTCCATTAATTTTACCGCGTTATCTTTGCATCTTGCGATTATAAACATGTATCGATAAATAATAAAGCCTGTCAGAGCTACTTGCGGCAGATTGCCATGCTGTCAATAACTTCTTCGATAAAGAGAGAGATCCGCTTTTCCTCTCCCAAACGTGATACGTTCGTAGTCTTTCTTTGAATTATGTATCGGGAATTTCGAAATAATAACTCTCGCCGAGTTTGATAAATAAGCGCATAACTCTCGATCGGATCTAATGCCTCGTGCTCGCGTATACATCACTAGCGTTATTATTAATAAAAAATGCATCGGAGAATCGAGAGGCAATAATTACTCTTCCAACAGTCTCGTTGCGCCGATTTTCTGCCGATCGCTCGGGGTGCGCGGACGCGTATCGACACAAATTTGCATATTCCGCATAATTTAATCGATCCACGCTTTCGATGGGATTCGACGTTGTGGTAGCCAATGACCAGGGGGCAGTTTGCGCGAAAAGGATGCAGTTAGTTTGGTAAACATTCATCAATTCGTGGGCAGGGCGCAGCGCGAGGTAGAACGGGGCAGAACCCGAAGAGCAGGCAGGCTGGAAGGAGCAGGCGGGTTCATTCTCAACAAGGCAGGGGTAATCACTGCTATTAGTGCGGACATTACTCCGGTGGTCCGCCAATCTCCGTAACACTCCATCATATCGATGCCCCAAGATCTTTTAGTGGTGTAGAAAATGAATTTTCCTACAGATTATACAGATCGCCGCCGCGCAACGTTTTATCCGCTAATCATATAAAGTACTCGTACTTGCGTGAAAATAGCTTCATGTTCCAAAAATAGTTCTGCAATGTTATATTATTAATCAGAACATATTTAAGCAATTGGATATATTTAAGCATATTTAACCAATTAATCGAAGCATTTAATTGAAATTTCTGTGTACCATGATTATTTATTCGACGCTATTTCTTTTCAAGTGCAAAGTATATATGTGCGACGAATGTATATGCGTATTTCTAAATCGGCGACACCTCGATGAATCGCGGAAGTCGAAACGTGTCATCCTCATCCATAAAAGTGCCAACGACAAATGAGCATCCAAAATCCTCTCGTACTGTAGCAAATGATTTCTCTCGCGGTGCCGGTTTCTTCGGCGGTCGTTATAGGCGTGACGACCGATTATCCTTGAAAGGTATGATGATGGATATCATAGGCAACTGTCTCGTGCCACATCAGTTCTGTCAGCGACTGCAGGTAGGCGGAAAGCTCGTGGGTGTATCCGTTCTATAGATACGCGAACCCAGCTCAGTGTTGAGAGTTTGCCGGAAGGCATGTATACAGGGTGTCTCAAAAGCATTACTTTGCCTCTTAATAACAGGTTACCGTGTACCGAGTTTCAATCCCATACGTCGCTGTTTGTTCATGTCACATACATAATTGCTACGAATGCGTGCATTTCAGATCGTTCTCTGTACTGATATAATACAAAGCTATTACGTACTTCCCTTGTATTCTTCTGACACACCCTATATATGCATACGTACGAAGGATACGATACGTATCAAGGGACGATGTTGCCACAGCGTTAGACGTTGATCAAGAATGGCGCAATTTAGGCAGTCGCGTTATGACTAAGAATGTGAGGAGTTAATTACTGGCTTCAGCGACGTCGATTCAACGCAGAGAGAGACAGGGAGAGAGAGAGAGAGAGAGAGAGAGGACACTGTTTCGGATTCTTTTTCGAGAAGTGATGTTATAGCACTATTTCTTCGTCTCAATATTAAAAAGAGTTACAACATTATTGTCTCGTCTCGAATAAATATTGAAAATCTTTCGTCGCGTTGAGCCGCAACGTGTAATCACGAAATCGGATTGCGTCGTCGATTATACTTGCCATTCTGGATCACGGGTTCCTTCGTTGCCCCATCAATACGGACCTGGAAGAGAACTAGTCGCTTGCAATATAGGCGGGGCAAGGCTGGATCCGATTCAGAGTGTGACGGATGGCGCCCACCTGTGGATTCATTCACTAATCTGCTCGCTAAGCAAACAGCCTGAACACACCCCGTCATTATCGCTGACGGCGTAAGTAGCGCCCGATCTCGTCCTTACCCGATATTTATTATGCCTTCTCCGGTTCTCCTTCTTGTTTCTCTCTCTCTATCTCTCTCTTTCTCTCTTTCTATTTATCTCTCGTTCTCTCTTCACTTCCTGTACGATCCCCTACAACAGGCCGCGGATCGAGCCCATTTTCGCATCACCCTTTCGCCACATTGATTTTCGAGCTCTACGGGTGCACGTTGCCCCGCAATTATCGATGGGCGCCCGGTGTATCGGTGGTCGCGTGTGCCATCTGGATACGTGTCTGGAATGGAATTTCAGGGCTATACGTCGCGCAAATAGCTACTTTTGATTCCGCGTGTGTATGGAAGCGAGCTCGTCTATTGATTGTTTCGCGATACGTGCACATTCACGTTCTTCTCCTTGTAATCCGCGTGAAGATTATTTTAAGACATCCACCAGATATCTACAAAATAACATTTATAATATTTTATAATATTTATAATATTTTTATACAATACAACGCAATGAGAAAACTGTAAACTATTTTCAGATTAATGTATATATTATTTTGGTAAAAATTATCTATGGAAGGCTACCGCTAAGTAACATATAATTAGTGACCGTAATTCATCCGCAGAAACAAAATGAATCGTAATTAACGGATTACCGGTGGTGCGCGGAAATGTCCTATGCTTCGCGCGGAATACGTTTTCTAATACTATTCCGCAAATTATAACGAGCTTCATGAGCGGTGCAAGAAGAAAATTCAGCTACTTACGCGCGCAGTCCATAACAGCATATGAATTTGATCTGACGATTTCCTCGTCGCGTGCGCGACGGCGGTGTCTAATTATTTCTGTCTCTATTGCCTGAAATCGTTCACGATGATAAGTAAGCTCATAGGCAGAGTTAAGGGAAAACCTCTATCCCTCTATCTGAGGCATCCCGTGCCTCTTTCCCGCCTTTCCTGCCATTAATCACCGGCGTGTCTCGCGCGAGGACACGCGGCGGGGGCCCGAGGCGTATTTTCAAGCGCGTTGTAAAATAAGCGCGAGCCGCGACGCTCTAGTATACGACAAATCGATTAATATTAATGAAACCGACAACGCGAGCGCGCAAATCACGCATGAAAGAAGATAAGCGCGCGACAAAAATATATTTATCGCATAATACCAATGCCATGTGATGATCGCCATACGTTGTCGGAGCGTGAGCGCGAGGAAAGAACGCGACATTATTCCGGACGAACTGGTCGTATCGATTCATCGATTACGTTTCGTCGACCGTGACGATGTCGTGTTGCCCTAGATCGGACGGACAAATCTGTAAAAGGAGATGCGAATAAATGCTTCCCGCCAGAACTTCGCGTGCTCGGATCGCACATCTGACGGTGGAATATACACACTCAGTTCCAGACATAAATTTGTACTGTACGTTATCGAGATGCCTTTTCGACCGTTTCGTGGAGTATTCGGCCGATAAGCGTACGAGAGAGAGGAGAGATCTGCATACCTGCAATAATCTTAAATTGGTCATCATCGTCTCGATAGAACGAGACACGGACAGAGTGTAGCGTGAAATCATCGGTATTGCGTATCCGGTTTTGCCTTTAGAAGTGCTGTTCGACGGAGCGTGTAATTTGTCGCTCGCGGAGAGGCAGGTTTTATTTCTCAATTATGCAAAAATGGGGCCGGACAACACGGAGAAAGGATCGATAATGCGGAACGAAATAATAGTTTGCGATAAATCGCCGTATTTAATACATTGATAATTGCGTAACGCGATAATTACGTAGCGTGTCGTTGTCATAATCGTTGTCTCTACTCTATCGCATTCCGTGCTAATTCTAATCTGCAAGACGGAGATGTTTTCGAGTTCTCGTTAGTTCTCGATAGTTAGATCTATCATAACGAGCGAAGCGATGAAAGCCGTAGAGATAGATCCTGATGAGTGCCCGATGTCATCGTGAGAAACTGATGAAAATTAATGACCGCACGTCCGGTCGTGTGCCCCGTCGAAAATTTCGAAATAAACGTAAACTATTAGTACGCATCGCGCACGCCGATCGCTCGTTTTCGAGCAATTTTTATTATCCCATTAATCATGCATAAACTGATGACGTTGGGAACGGACGCGTCAGCTGTCCCATACGATTTTCATTCACGGCATGCGTGCCTGTCGATTCCAGTGCGGCGAAAAGAACGCTGCAAAAAGAAGGAGAAACAGAAAAGGCTAGTTATATATCGACGAGAGACCAAGATGGGACGAGCGGATAGGCAGGAAACGGGAATGTGTTACTGACCCGGGAGAGCGGGCTGGTAGTTAAAACTGTACGCATCCCATAATTTAGCGATTATTTTGACAAGGGTATGATCTCCTGACAGGTTGTTGGCCTTATGGCTACGCTCTGAAATATAGCTATTTAAATGGGCACTTAGAGATTCCATAACGAAATACATACTTTCGAGGAAAACGTCGCGAATTGTAGCGAAGTGACCGCGCACTTTTTTTAATTCTTGCTGAATTTCTTTTTTAGAAAAAAAATTATTGACAACAATGAGAGAGAGAGAGAGAAACATCGAAATAATATCGGTAAAATCAGTTGACTCGTGCAAGCAATGCGTAAACCGATGAATTAACAGTTGATTATATACACATATACAATTATCGATAATTCACAAGAGCGTGCGTGAAGTAATTTATAAACTATGGCATGCATTTTGCAAGCTCCGTGTAGATAATGACACGGTTGATTACAGTCGCGTGACCGAAGGCAAGGAGTGAGAAAACGGGCAAACGCGGAGCAAAAATGCGCAAATTATTATTCTAAGTATAATTTATAATTTTTCAAATATACAGATGAATATATAATGTCCTTGAACATATTTGTTCTCTTACCTGTGATCGGATAACATTATTCCTCGATAGTAAGTAGAAGCAAAATCGAAAAACGTTCTTATTAATTTCTAGTTTACGTTTAATTCGCATTATTCGTTCCTATAAATCGACACTGAGAGAAGAAATACGAGAGTACGCAATTCATGTCAATGCTCAAAGAATAACGCGGCTTGCGATCGTTACGCATCTTACCTTCGATTAATCCTCGTTACACGAGATTATTCCTGGCTGATGAGTCGTTTTAAAACGGCAATCGCGAGCGAATTAATATTTGACACGCATAAATCATACGACGTTGTGTATGCTCAACGGGATACGGATGGCAGGCAGGCGAGCTCACAAAAGAGTACTTCTTAGCAACCATAAAAACGCCATGAGCTATACCGCTCGCAGATTATGGGATTTGTACTGAAGTCGTTTAGTGCAGAACGGTGTAAACGCGTGATGAAAAAAGATAGAGAGAGAGATAGAGAAAGAGAGAGAAAGAGAAAGGGAGTTTCGTTGGACTTTGCCAAGAGATGCCGGTGAAGCAAAAGATTGCCTCTCGGCTCCTACGGCAACGATTATCCGGTTGTTAGTCGGCCGCACGAATCGATGGAAGAGAACGTTGTTCTCCGAGTCTGCTTTCGGCACGCTGTCATGCAACATGCAAAATCAGTTCTCTTCAGCCATGAGTCAATTAACTGCAATAATCGAACCTGCGTCTCATGCTTTATCCATATGTTAAAGAACCTTCTCTTTTTTCATTAGCTCCGTCGAATCTGCGTGTTGAATTTAATTTCATTTTTTCAAATCCGTTTTTTTCATCCACTTGAATTTACGCTAAATACTTGAATAGCCAATGAATCAAAATCCAAAGTATCGTATTACGTTATTCACACTATATCACTGCATCGTGCATGTGGATTTTGTGGCGACAGGTTGCGTTTTACGTCGCTGCGCGTATTCGGTAAACCGCCGAACGGGTTGCGGCATCTTTATTCATGCACGTCGTTACAATGTTTGCTTTTAATGGTATTTGAAGGAGCGGTAATATACCACACTGTGAGAGCGGGCCCACATTCGTGAATACACAAATACCTTCCCCGTGAGTGTAAGTGCATGCGTGTAGAAGAAGGGAGGTCCGCCCGCGGCTGGAGGCGCGACGTATGTTGAGTTATGGCGCAGGTTAATTATACAAAACATTCAATTATACTTCCCCACGAAAACCCACACGAGCCCGGCTCTATCTACATGGATTTTTGCACACCGACACGTGTACGTTATCCTAAAACGCCAGTTTGCCGGGCAGATTGCGGACGACGTTATAGATTCTCAAAAAATCGAATCGCGGCTGTGCGAAAACAGATGAATCAAATCGCGATTCTTGAACTCCGTTAACTGCAGGAATCCGTTATCGACGAACATCGAACTCTCCGCGAAAGCTAAACATACTTTCCAAGTGGCGAGTGCAAATCTCACCTTCCTACCTCTTCTCGCCGTGTCGTCTAAAAATTAAAAAAAAAAAAAAAAAAAATGCGCCAAGAAAAAGCGCGCGGCGAACCTCGTCTCGTTTTACGCTCATCTCGGGAACCGATCTCGTTCGAAGCCGACGAAATTCTGTCACGGCCGGGGAATGTGTCGCCGTGTATATAGTTGCGCGTAGTTTATCGATTGATCCCGTCCCGAAGGGTACCATTTATCACGACCGCTAGATCCTTGGGATGCCTTAAAACAAAAGCCACGGGAGGAGTAGCGGCGTATCCTCCTAAGGTGGAGAACGACGAGGCGCGCGAGAGACGAGATGGCGGACCGAGGTGGTTGCCGGGGCCCCGACGTGGCGTGGGGCCCCCACGACGGGTCCGATCGTCGGGGGTGCGCGGCAAGGGGGCACTCATAACGCAGAGATTTTACGCGCCGGCGCCGGCGCCCCCCGCGGTCTCAGACGCCGCGATCATAATGCCGAAGCCGAACGAACGACGGGTATCTCCGAGAGACTATCACTGGCGACCCCCGAGGCGCCCCCCCCAGCTTCTCTCTCTCTTCCCCCGACATTTAGCTGTTTTTATCGATATGTTTGTTACATAATGTCCGTATCGCGGGACTCTATTTCGATCGAGCTCACGAAAATTCAGTAATAACAATATATCTTCGCTGATTTAAGCAAAATTAAAATAACGCCGTTTTTGATATCTTTTATATACTTCCGATCTTTTATTATTTAATGATGATATATCTCATCCGTAAATTTTCTTCCTCGACAATTTTTGATTTTTTATCGTTCGGATTAGAGCGCTGCTCTGTGAATGATTGCCGATGAACGCAACTATTTTCCTCGTCGGGAATACCGATCACACAGCATGATCGGTTGTCATATATCTATCAATCGTGCATAACGGTCCGAAGAAATCGTAATTGAAATGATCGTGGTCGATCATTAATTACCTGAGTTTATTAATGGCATGCGTGAGCAGTATCATTGTACAAATCGCGTCACGACTGGTTTTCTTGGTTATACGATTGATTTATTTTTTGACCTTGAATTTTTTCATGTCGTGGTAGGTCGGAAGAACGCGAAGAAGCGTTCGGTATAAGTTTGGTCATTGTTGCCGTGACTACTGGATTCGAAGAATGGTTACGAGACAAAATCTAATAATAACCCCGATCTTATAAACGCGCTACATTAATATCAGTCGTTTTTGCGCCGTTATATATGGCTTTAATTAATAATATAAGAACATTTCCGTAAAAGTCACGGAGCTAGAATAAATGATTTGCTTCGTGAACGTGGCCCAGCATTACTTCGTAATACTTCGAAGATACTTTGTAACATCATCGAAAATATTAAAAAATCTACGTAATGGGATGTATGTGTGTGTGTGTATCTGTGTGTGTATATATATATTGTGCATGTCTTTCTTGGCAATGTCAGAAAATTATGGACGCAACTCTATCCCGAAAAATTATGATATATACATATGCTATATGTCTCTACGTTTAATTTACCGCGAAGCTCTTAGGAATCCCGCTATCAAAATATATCTTCGTCGCGTCGCGCGAACGCAAAAGCAGGTAAATTGCATACGCTCGCAAGGCGGAAGATTGAGGATATTAATTTCGCAAACGAGAGCCCGCGGTATAAAATTTGTAAACGCCGACGGTACACGATGGTACCGCGCAAATTACCACGCAAATCTCCGCCGATAGACAATTATGTACGTCGTCGTTCTCCGCGCGTATAATAGGAATATATTCGCGCGGCGCGATTCGCGACAGGATCGAGTCCGGATAAGGGGATCGTCCTGGGATCCTTGTACATACATACAACCGAACCTCCGACCGTAAACTATGTTTTCCGAGCGGAGCGCGTACGTATATATGTATGTGTCCTGCGACCAACGGGCCTTGTTTTCGCCTCGATTTGCGTGCGCGGTCTCCACCCATTACCATGAAACATTCTCCGTCTGGAAACAGGTAGAATACGGGCGAAGAAGTACTCTCGACGCTCAAGAGGGTCGATGCGTCTCGGGTTTCCGCAGGCTCGGAACAGAAACGGGCTCCGGGAATGGACATTCCCGGTTGTCCGACCCCGACCGGAATGCAGCGCTCGTCGCACGAGGACTGACGCAATCGCGCTGCATCGCGCGGAACCCACGAATCAGGGGGGCAGCTCGGTGCGCAACCCCGACACCGTAAACATGATATATACCGCGGTCTCGGTCGGATACACCGATACGACGACGACGACGACGACGACGATGACCGGGACCATTTCTGCGGGCACGATTTCCCCGTATCTCCTTCTCTCGCATTCGAAATATACCTACCTATTCATTGTTTTATAGGGGTCGTAAAGATGTCCGGCAATTAAAAGATTCGCTTGATTTGTTGCGTGGGCGCGGTACGGTGTCGACAGTACGGTAGATACGTCTCTCGAATAGCGACGATGATGGTGGTGGTGATGGGGGTGATGGTCGACGTGTGAGTGGGTGATTCGAGGAGGTAGACGAGCGCTCCGAGAAAACGACGGTGTTCACGTCCACGTGTCGCGAGGACAACTGATATTGTACCGTCGTTGTTCTACAAAAGACGCCTTTAGCTACACTCATAAACGTTCCGTCGTGATATATCGCGAGCTGTACATTATGTCTGTAATATACAACGGTTTCGGGATAAACAACCATCGTCATCTGTATGTTCCGCTTTGATATTGCTTAGTAGTCTTTCGCGACCCACGTGCCCGATCATAGATACCTCGACGCGAACGCGATAACGGGATAAGCAGCGAGATTCTCTAGCATTTTCATTTAATTTACGTACGCTTGTAAAGTCATTAATCAGCTATTAAATAATGATGAACAATAAGTACCCTTGGATATGTGGATATTCTTCTTCTTGGCTATATTAAAAATGTAATTTGCGAAAAAATTGTATTGCACACATGAAATTTGCAGTTATCAAGCAAGAGATCTTTTCATGAAAAGGCAAAACATAATTGAGATTCCATTACGAGTTACGGCAGAAAAGTGTAGTATAACAAGTTTTTAATGAATCTTTCTGCAAACGATGATTTTTTTTTCAACAACTAAATCTTTAACGATCATTTAATGGTTCTTATCATGGTGCCAACACACAGATACTCTAATATCGCGGGAACCTCGTAAGTTCCCATTGCAAGATTAGGTAGAAAGATCCCGTGACCAGACCCGCCACGTCGCCGACGAATGAAACCATCGCGTGGGTTATTTAATTCTCGGATGGCGACGTAATCAATCTCCGCGGCGGACAACAGGCCGCATCTTTGCCTGCCACCGATGTCTCTAACCAGAAACCGCCGATGGTATCTCACGGGAAGAGTTCGTGGTTACCCGTCCGCCGTCGGCGACGACGGGGACGACGAGAACGACGGCAAGATAGCAAGGTTGGTCGCGACGTTGTAAGCTGCATAGTAGAGAGAGCCCGAAGTAAGAGAATGAGAAAGGAGGGACAACGACAACGACGACGATGACGATGTTTTGGTAGGAGATTAAAACAATGCGGTCGCGGTCAGAGAAAGAGAGAGAGAGAGAGAGAGGGAGGAAGAGGGAGAGGGAGAGAGATAACGCGGGTGTGACAGCTCTCCGCTGTATCCGTGGACTCGGATGGACCTTAACGAGAACCTCCTAATAAATAACCGGCAAGTTTGAGCTCGTTTTCGTCTCCTTTTCCTGCGCTATATTCCTCTCTCTTTCTGCCTCCTTTTCTCTCCGGACTCTTCGTGTTTCGAGAGCCGCACGAGGATGGAAGGCCGAAGGGATGGACCCAAACAGGCCCCGAACATGAAGATGGATGTGGTCCGAGGCGCCGCCGTCACCTGGCAGGCCTTCCACCAGACTTCCAGTTGTAGTTCGTGGCGAACGGAGAACGGCTCAGCTGCGACACCTTGCATCGAGGAAAAAAATTGTCGAATGAATTTGAACGCTCGTATTAGTTAGATTTCTTTGGAAAAGGATGCCGATCGACGGTGTGAATTATATAAAGAAGTTACTATTTATTTAAAGCGCTGCTTCTCTCTCTCTCTCTCTCTTTGTCTTCATAACTTAACGCATCTCAAATTCTTTAATTTCCACGGGTAAATTTTATAAAGTCCGACAAATATGTTATTGTTTTCTAACTTGACGGCAACATTTTATTTTCTCTAATTAAATTGTTTAACTATTTAGTTGTACTTACTCTTTTTTCTTTTACGACGTCGACCTTGGCTACTGACGATGCGCGCATCGTACGTTGTCGGTGCATTTTCGATACCTGCTTGACTCGGTAACCCAAGGGATTCACTTATCTTCCACCCGATCGTCTTC
Source organism: Lasius platythorax (assembly GCA_963971435.1). Lineage (NCBI taxonomy): Eukaryota > Metazoa > Arthropoda > Insecta > Hymenoptera > Formicidae > Lasius > Lasius platythorax. Next base: position 3,381,953 of record OZ020536.1, on the reverse strand, counting down.
ACGCATATTACACTCCGAGGAAAACAGCGCGAGTAAAAAGAAGGGATGGCCACATCCTGCACGGCAACTCGTGAGTTCTGCCGCGCGAGTAACAGGATCAGGTTACTCTGTTGGAAAAAGGAAAAGGGTCGAGTGGTGTTTTTTAGGAGATCCCGACTGGCGGCGGTAGCTCAAAAAGATCTTGGCAAAGAAAGGGTTAACCTATCGTTTTCCGCGAGATTGCACGCGAAACATTTCTCGATAATTTTCTTTCGCTTTTTCTTCGTGCGTTTTTCTTTTACACGCTATAAAATAAACGCAACATTCGCAGGCGTTTGACAGCGTTGTGTCGATCGCGATGCGTTGCTTAATGACAACGCTGTTAAGTAAATTATATAGTAACAACATTGAGATAATCGTTTCTAAACATTCAAATAGCGAAGGCAATAATTGGATAATAGTGGGACAAAACTAAAAGAGGAAATTCCTAAAAAAAAAATATCCCGTTCGTTTTTTCGAAGGATGACTGTGGCATCCGCGACTCCGCGGCACACACCGTTATTAAAAATCATGTCTCTCCGCTTCGGGCCACCCTGTCTACCGATAGGAAGCATAAATCTTCGCCGGATCGGATGATTGACGTCTATTTAATAGAAACGCAACTATACAAGGATGATGTGGAATAACATTAACTTGTTCGGGAGTCGAGGGGGCTGGTCTCGCCGCGACGGGTGGTCATTGTACCTCGTGGACCCCTGCGAGCTTCGGCCTTTCTCCCATTCTTATGCCTGCCAGCTCCCTCGTAAAGTCAAACGTTGACACTAGCCGCGGGACACCGACTTCACGGCCCGAAACTCTCTCTTTCTCTCTTTCTCTTTTTCTTATATCTCTCGTATACTTTTCTTCTGTTATTCACTTCCCTTTCGCGCAAGCTCTCTCATTCTCTCTCTCTCTTTCTTTCGCGTGTTATCCTTATATTATTATTACTAAACTCGCGAGCGTCAACGAAGAAGAAACGAGCGCGACATCGCATCGATTTACTATAAAGAATCACGGATTACTTTGCTTGTGTGTGAAAGTATCGCTCGGATATTATTGAACATATTTTCTAATAATGATAAAACCCTCTCTTATCATTATTGGAAAATATATTTAATAATACCCGAGCAATGTAGAAATTCATACTTTGTAGCAGCTGTGGGAAATAATATTTCATTGTCGTTTGATTTAATGACATGTAAAATAGGCTCTTCGTGTCTATGCATACATTGAACGATAAGTAAAAGTGAATAAATAAGAAAGAGAAACGCTGAGATTGCGTGTATATCAAGTTTATAAGTTGCAAGTTGGAGGAATAATTTTAATAATAATTATGTGAGCGATTTTTCTTTTTTGCCTGTCATCATTGCTTTCTTCTCGACGTTTTGTTGCTATCATTTTCTTGATTCTATTTTTACCAAATTTTTTTCTTTGTTTTATAAATTACAATGAGTAAACGCTGCTATAAAAACGGCATGCAACTTTGTGTGCGAAACTTCAAGAAAATCTTAAAAATAAATCGCGCGGTTGGTTTGTCGCGCTACGCACGTGGATGAGGCATTTCGGCATCGTTCGTTAAATTAGGAAGTTTACGGGTGCATTAGCAAACTTAACGATCTAATCAGAGCAGCGCGGCATCAGAGGAGCCGCGATGGAATTGACGTGAGCATCTTGACGCGGGCTCGACGCCTCGGGCCAAGTCAACAATGCCTTTTATCTTTTCCGATCCGTTATACGACCTTGGAAAATTATTTTTTATAAATGTAGCTCAAAACATATTACGTTCTCTGGTTCTCTCACACCTTTCCGTTTAAAATCATAAAAATTTCTCCAAATTAACGCGCATCGTTTTCAAGTGATTGAAAAATACGCGCCAACGTATTGAATTTAATATATGAAACGTTCGCGTGTCTTATGTGCATTTGAAAAAAAATTTCCCTTTCTCAAACCTGCTCCAATAAAGTACTCGGTAACATGATATCGGTCAATGTGGTTCCGCGTAATCCTAGTTGTACTTTAACGTCAGCTGCCCTGCCCGGAGGAGCTACGGGCGGGAGAATGGAGATCGCCTTAAAAACAAGAGGAATATGAGATGCGAATAAGACGAGGCGAAGAGGTAAAGCAAAAAGAGCACGGCTGAGGAGGAAGCGAAGGAAGGGATTTGCTTTTCGCTTCGTCGGCGAGATCAAGACGGCGCCACGCCTTCGGACCGCCTCCTCTAATCATCGACTCATTACTCATTAGTACTAATGAGCCACGCGTACCATCCATACCCTACCTGCCTAGATACAATACATCTAGGAAATCGTTCGTGTACCTGGCACAATAGCTCCCGCCGGAGTAACCCAGCCACGTCTGGGAGCACCTCTCTCTCGTCGCGCGACGATAACGTGCACGCAACCCAGCTAAAACGTGCACGATCCATCCTCGGGGATCGATAAGGCCGCAACATCGGTTACGTCGTGAAATGGAGCCGCCTTGCGGACGGTCAGGTGACGATGATTAACGACAAAGCTAATGGAAAAACGTCTCCGTCCGTTTATTACGGAGATCCGGTCGACTCTCGATATCTATGCGTTTCAACGCATGCTTGAAATTCCTGGGGAGATAATCGCAGATACGTTTCTATAAAACACGTATGACCCACTCGTGTAAAATCTCGCTACCGATGATTCCGGATTCGGAGTAACACGGTTATCCGTGAAAGTTGCATCATTGCGCGAGCGGAGGTCTCGAGAGATCAATGTAAACGCAAGCATCATCATACAATCATTAAAAATACAGACACAATTTTTTTAATTGGAGAAAATTTTTCACATGTGATTAAATTTGTTGTATTCTGAAAAATTTTTTTAAGACAAAATGATATGGTTTTCATAAACTACGAGCAAATTTTTCAGATATATTAATGGAATTACATAATGCTCAAGTAAAATGATGGTCATTCTTTATATATATGTTTATCCAGAACTTATGTTTTTAATCTTGCGAGTATACGCGTGATCCTTTGCTGCGTGATGCGACGAAGGGGATGATTTTCGATCCTCTCAGCATCCCCAGTTTCCCATAAAACAAGCCGTAACATCGTGCCCAGCGAAGCGACCACGTGTGACGAACGCTCACGCAGAATGCTCTCAGAGCTGCGTCTCGTTACATCCGTCACAGCCGTCGGCCCGTAAAATTGGCGCCACCTGCCACCCTCTCAGAATCCGGCTTCCCGTTGCTGGTGGAGATTCTGACTCATCCCATCGCCTCCAAGTATTTAATGCATTTATAATACGCGACTTAATGATCCTTAGCCTAACCCGTCATCTTCAGCGAAATTTATTACGAATCCAACAACCGCCTTGTGCGCGCAAGGAACTCGCTTATTCATTGATTCGACCCGTTCCCTCCTATATGCCCCATGGCTGGCGAAAATGGCCCCCATGGCTGCGATTTCTTTTTTCACTTTCAAAAATATGCGCGTGTGCGATTATTTTGAATCTATTTTGAATCTATGGGATCGAGAGTGTCGAACGCGTATCTCTGATTAAACGAAAACGGCAAATTCTTGAAAAGAAATTCTTGAAAATAAAGATAGAGAAAGAGTTTCCGTGCTTTATCTGTGATGCAGAAAACGACTTAATTAAAGTAACCGAATTTAGACGTTCATTTGTTCCTAGCTTAAAGGAATAAGGGATCATTACATTACATTAGTCCGGCGAGTCGGAGGGGAATCTGATGTCGCGCAGTTGCGAGGGTAGACAGGACTTGATGTACAAAATATAATGTGATTGTTTCCGAACCAACGGTCGAGTTGGGGATGCTCTGCTGACGATGACTTCATCCCCATTTGATCGTCGTTTTCTGTCCGTCTCAGAAAGCCAGTGGACCGATGCTAAAAACGAGAAAGATAATGGCAAATCCAAATTTATTTCGATCACATATGAGTTTTACAACATTGAAACAATATTTTATGCACGAGCTGTCGAAAAATTTAGTAAAACAAAAAAAAATAGAAAATGATATTCAATATTAAAAATAAAATATAATGAAATCGTGTGCGCATTTGCACCGTTTACTTGAGATAACATGATGACATTTGTACTTATACATACATATATATATATTAAAAATATAACAATGTTGTTTTATTCTACATTTTACATTTAACGACCATTTTAAATGTAATGTTATCACAACCTAAATCAATACCGGAAGCGTGATGTTCGTACTTTGCTTAGAGCCGCGATGTAAAAACACATGTATAGGCTATGCTAGAGAGGACTCAACTAAGATCGGCAAGAACACAGCTCGAAGATAGGCCTGCATTGTCCCGTGGTTGTTTGCGTCTATTTGTCCCGGAACATTTGTCCGGTGCGCATTGTGCTATTCGATGTTCTCGCCGTGCAGCATTGGCTCCTCTCGCCAACTGCGAGGAAAGGATTACTGGAGAAATCCTTTAATGGCATTGTTGGCATTTGAATAACACGAAATATGATACGAGATCAGGCCTAGCTCCGCGTCCGCTTCTCCGCCTCCCTCATCCCGCTTCTGCTCTCTAAACTCGAGCTTGGGGGTCTTTAGGTGTAGGGTTACACTACTCTAGATTGTTATTCTCCTGGATTAATTGTTGGCAGCTTGTCGATGAACGTCGTCGCAGCATATAATGGCGAAAAATATTTGTGAAATACTAGCAAAGCACTAGCATTGTTCGGTCGATCGCGATAATGCAATGTATTCCTGTAATACACGCTAGAAGAGTTGAAGTCTCTCTCACAAGATCTCGATAATTATATAACTAAATTCGAGTAAAATGCAGGGAAAGTTTATTTAATCCAGCAGTAAGATAGAATCGAACGTTGGTAGAAATCGACGTTAATTTAATCTCCTGTCGCCTCAGGCTCCATTTTGCCGCGCACCGCCCATTCCTCGAAGAACAATACTAATGTTTTTATAATATACGTTCATTTAGATTCTATCCTATGGTTGAATTTTTATCACACGAGCCTTTGCCACACCTAATCTTGCAAATAATAATTGGTTTTAAGAGGGTATAGCTTATATTTAATTTAATTAAATTACAGTTTTTACCGTAGGGAACTATTATTTTATCATAACGTATTAGGTAATAACTTTTGCAGCAACCTATCCTATTGTATCGCAATGTTGTTTCTTCTGTTTAATTCTTATACACTTTAAATTAAAAAAAAAAAATAATTTTACATTTTACATATTTTTTATAGTATTTATATAATAAGATATTATATGGACAATCTTGTTAAGTAAAGATTCTAATATTGGAATAATTGACAAAAGAGATCATATATGAAACGAGTCACGGATTTGGTGAGAGTTTGCGTAACCAAAAGCTTGGTTGTTTAAATTACTTGCAGAGAAGCATTAACTTGTTAACGTCGTCTCGTACGTGAGCGACTACCGGTCACTCCGTCGCATTCTGCATGACTATTATTTCTCTTAAAGAACGTTCATAAACCGAACACTTTAGACATTTAGCAGGTATCACGATTCTGTTTGGTATTCACGGTATTGCGGAACGCGGGAACGTGAAACGAATACGAATATTTCGTTGCGATTATAAGGTTTGCTTTTACTAGTCACGAGAGAAAGGATTGATGAGGTGACTCGCGCTGAAAGACGGATCTCGTTGAGAAGGTTACTCGAATGAGCGACGCGTGTGAAATATTTCAGAGATGGAGATTCAAGATTTAAATCTCTATCCAAACACTTATACTACAAATTTTAAACGAACAATTCAGCAAATAGCTTGTAATCAAATTTAATAGAGAACCGTCAGTAAAATTTTATTTTTTTCTACTTGCAGGTGAGTACATAGACATGATACAACAATCAATCGTTCTCTCGAGCCCTGTTCTCTGCAGCTATCGGTGAGTACTTTAGTTATCGCAAAACGAGGCGACGATAATAACTAGTCGCGACGCGTAGAGAGAGTCAAGCACGTGTGCTACGCAGATATAACTAACACTTAAAGCGTAGCCAAGGCATGCCCTTGCAAAGGATGCTCCGTAAAATAGCTCGACAGTCGCCGTCTTTGAAGATACGAGCGTAAACAGACGATATACTTGACATTATTGGAGAATGGCGGTGGTCGGAGGCGCGAAAAGGTCGTGGAAAAAGACGGAAGGTAGCGCGAAGAGGGGGTAGGAGGGGGACGAAGAAAGTCGTAGGACCTACGGCGATAATTCAAGCAAAAGGATGCATCAATCCTACGGGCCCTTCGCCCCTCTCACATCCCGTGGCACTCCCCTGCCCAGAAATAGAGTGATGTTCGTGAGCGCTGTTTCTCTCGCCTGTTCCTCCTCTCGTCGGCGTTCCCACAAACTCGCGCCCAGTCTCCCTCGGGAAAAGCCGGCTGACTGCCGCCGCGGAACATCCCCTCCTTCTGCTTCATCGTGCAACGTGCACTTTACAAACATAAATCTCCGCTCGCACGCGCAGGGGTCGACGCCACCCCCGGAAACTAATCGAATTCGGATTCGCGTCGATTTGACGTGATGTATCCCGGTTCGTTCAAACGCGACAGGTTGTCATGGATTTTGCGGAGAAAAAAAAAACATTATTATACGTGTAACATGGCTTGCGTCCAAATTTTGAATTAAATATCTAAAAAAAATTAATTAACGCGACTTCTTACGCACGATGATATATATTAATCCAGCACTTCTATCGTTAAAATCAAGAATCGTTTTGCAACGCGTATTATTAATGTAATATAGTAATTTATCAGAAAAAAAAAAGTAAAGACTGAATCTCTAGATTGATAAATCAGAATATTGCAGAATGGTGCGAGAATTGAACGGCGTAATTGAAAAGCAAATGGGTTTAATGCGCGCGACGTGAATTAAAAGAAATTAATTTATCGTGATGATAAATTGTGTCTCGCGTGCACTTAGACCGTTCTTTACCCCTTTCAGTATTAACGATATTACCGAGGTCGCAGTAGTTCGGGGAGAACGATTAAATTTCTTCGCCCTGAATTACGGGTAAAGGCACAAAATGTTTTAGCACAACGTCTATTAACGTCGCGAATATGAAGGCCGAGTATATTATGAATATACTCTGTTTTATACTCGTTTACTCTCGGAATTATTTATCTTTTAATCTCGCGTGAAAGCTTTGCTTATTGGCAAAGTGCTCTCTGTACGATAAAACTTTTCTCGTTGTGCAGACCGCTATCATAAAATTTTTGTCCCCGGGCGCATTTTATCGGATTGAGAGCCACGTCGAGGTGGCAATCGTTTGTATCAATTTGCCGCGACTTACAAGAATCTACTCGTGAAATATAGCGATCGCGGGTTCCTTCAAGTTTTTACGAAATTACGTTCTTCTACAAATTACAGAGCCACGTGACGAAGTCGTTTGCAATTCCTCTTCCGTATTCCTTTGTAAAACTAATGTGTTCGGTGATTAATAAAAACAGTGAACAATTTCTGCGTAAAAGAAATCACAAATTATTGCCGAAAATTTAGCGTTTAAACAAAAGCCAAACTCTTTGAAGACAAAATCTAAAATCTTTGATTTTAATATTGCTACTCTCGTGTAAAAGGGAGAAAAGAAAGAGAAGCGCCGATGTGTTTCTTTCGGAAGTAGCAGCACTTAATAGCGCGTACGGCTCGTTCGGAAGGTCACAACAAAGTTACCACTTACAGATTTAAAGCCAGCGCTCGGAGATTCTCGCTTTCCATCCTCCCATTTGATTTAGTAAAACGCGTCTCAAGACATTTTCGGCCTAATACATTTTGGACGGCAATGCTTATAGTAGAGAGAACACCCGAATCCGTAGAAGAAGCCACTTCTCCTAAAACAAAGCTCGCCGCCTTTACAGGCGTCGGGGATCTCCTGCACTCTCTCTTACTCTCTCTATCTTTCTGCATTCGGACGGATGGCTCTCTCCCTCTCCCTCTTTCTCTCTCTCTCACACTCACTAGGATGTTAACCAGATCACCGGATGCCCGGGACACTTTTCTCACCCACTCGACGTCGTTATCTGCGCCATTGGGAGCGGGACGGCCATAAAACGAGACCTGTTTCGTGCCCGGATCTTATTGAAAAGTCCCATTAATTTCGCATTCTTTAGGGCAATAAAGAACACGTCTATCGACGAACGAATTCGATATAACGTACCGTTGTATTGCGAGATAGACCCCGAGACGCAATAAGGAGGAGGGGACGAACTGACATCGATGGACCGCAAGAAAGTCATTTATCGCGGTTACTTTGTAGTTTTACCGTCCGACGACTCTGTCTCGCGGTATAACCGATGCTCGTTAAGCCCGTACGCAAAGTGGTGCGATTATTGCTACCGCGATAACACCTCCCGTCGAACTTCATAAAGAAGAGATTACCTAACGGCTTAGCTTATCTTATTAACTCTCGATATACCCTCCGTCGCTCGTTCCGCTTATCTTCTATGTTAATATCGAACCACTTATGCCAGATGCAAATCTCTCGTCGCGCTCTCGTATATATAGGTGATTATGCGTCTCTCTCGCTGTATTCGCGCGCAAGCGGGCATAATAACGCAGTTGCAGTAGCGTAAAAGTGAGCTTTAATAGTCGACCATTGAATTCTTTTTGCTCGATTCCATCGGTGATTTTGGAAGTTCAGTTTCAAAGATTAATTCTCTGCGTGCATTGTATTTTTTTTTTTTTTTTTCCACAAGTAAATCTCGTCGTTACGTTAAAAGTCGGGCGAAACGCAACTTTGTCTCTCCCCTTAAAGTCCGTCTCTCCGTAAAGCCATCCTTGCGACCAGAAAGGCTTCTTCGGAAGGATTGTACACATGTATAGACTGACGTAAGAAGCGCGCCAGATTGGTACCTCGATTCCTCGTTGCACGAAACGCTACCCTTCACGATGATCTCGCGTGTCGACGTTGCGACGCACATTCGGGGCGTGCGACGGTTCCCTCGCCGTTCTCATTAATGTTGCAGATCAGCACGCAATGGCCCTAACCGACACGGGCGCGATACACTAAGTGGTTTTGCTCATAAAGCTGTAACGGCTCCGTAAGATAATGCCGTTAGTAAGTGCTCCTAAGTACGGGAATGAGTACCACGGGTACAAGAGCGCACATGCGACCCGGGTCTCATCGCAATCGAGATTACTTTCGTCGCGAACAGGTCAGACTATCATGAATCTCTTTACGGTTTAAACGTTCGACAAAATAAACCGAGCGATATAAAAATTTGAAAAATTAAAAAAAAATGGATATATTTAAAAAGAAAGTATCTGCGTAATATTTCTTATTTTTATAATATTTGAATTATTATATAGTATCTCTCTTTATTTTTAGCATCTCTTTTTTGTGAAGCTTGCACGTGCAGCTCGTTACACCACGTACGAGATTTATCGTAGCACTGTGTTAATAGATTCTTTTGTCTACATCGTCATCGAATTTCAAAATTTATAAATAATTTTTATGAATGTGTGTTAAATGTAAATACATTAGAGTGACAGCTATTCGTACACATTACTAAAAGGTATAAAGGCGATAACAATCTATAAATTCGAACGATTTATGCAAAAGGTTTTATTTCGCCGTCTCTCTGATGTAAATTGCGCGGTCTTCTACAATTTATTGAATGCAGAAGAATACTTCACAATTCTCCAAACGATATTTACATTTTTCTCCTGACGCGATTTGCGAGCACAGTTTAGATGGGGTCAACTAACGCTCTCGCGTTATTTTTACAATCTCGTTTCGGCGCCTCCATCGCGACAGCTTTCGTGATCTTACAAACTCACGCGTGCATAAAGAGAAGAAAAAGTTCGACGAGTGGTATCACATTACGGGTAGGTAAGATGCTTTTCTCTGCCTTTTTTTCACGTTGGGAGGAACGCTTGGTCGAGGGTCTAATAAAATTGAGACACACCAAGAGTATGATGAATTGCTCAAAATTCGAGCTGATATATAAGCTCTCATGCTTTGAAGGTTGAGGTCTAAAATATAAATGGTTGTATCCTTTCGTGAATTAAGAATTCCAGCGTCGTTGAAAAGAGAAAGAAAAAAATTGATGTACGGAACGTAATTGGATCAGTAGGCCAAAATTCGCAGGCGTATTTCTCGATTGGTTTCAATTTCTTTTGCAACAAAAATTTGTGATCGATTGGATATTATTTTTAAAAGATCATAGAATAAAGACAGAGAGAATCGATTATTATTTGTAACATCCGTTCACCGCTCGAAAAAGTCGATCTAGAAAATTTGCATTGTGTACGTACATACAATCACGAGGAAAAAAAGATACTCCGCGATCTCGAAGAAGAGATCCGCTCGTTATTTCTCTATAGAAATCGTCGAGAGACAAACGGCAATCGTATGGCGCGTGTACGTATCTCAATGTTACGATAAATGTAAAAATTACGAATACATAATGCACAGTAATCTCGCGCGACAAGGAGAATCGTCCACGAATCCTTATAGCCGATCGAGCCTATACAGAGAGGAGATTCTAATGAGAACTCGCTCATTCTCTCGCAAGATAAGCGTCGCGGTTGGGTAACCCGTAACACGACGCATTCGTCCGTGCATTCCTGTCCGGTTTCCTTCTTTTCTGGTCCTCCCTCTACACCCTTCGTCCCCTACCGTCCGTTTCGTACGCCGCACAGCATCCACCAGCAATACGGCTCTTCTCCCCATCCTGCCCCGATCGCACGGGCCTATCTCTTCAGCGTTCGTTTTCTCTCCTCGCTCTTTCTTTCCTCTTTCGTTCTTACCTGAGAGATCGCGGGCTCTCTTCCCCGCTTCTTTTCCTTCTCCATCCTACCTTCCTTCGCCTCGCCGTCGTCCACCCCCGGCATCTTTTGTCTTATTATTTTGTCGGCGCGCGCGGCCGGCAGGTATATCTCTCCTTCTACACGGCACTTCTCGTTCTTTCTCTTTCTTTTCTCCGCGCGCTCCCCGCATATAAACATCGCGGTTTTATCTGAACGTTTTATAGCGGAGAGGTCCCTGCCGAAGGGGCCGGGATCACCCCGAAGAAGGAGGAGGAGAGGCCGGATCGGTGCCGGCTTTCTCGTAGCGCGCGGAGAGGAGAACACGGATCCACAGCCTACGCTCTTCCTCGACTCCTTCGCGATCCTCTCTCTCTCTCTCTCTCTGTCCCTGTCTGTCACCGTCTTCCCTCTTGTCCCCCCGCCAATTACAATGTTCGCTTTCGCGGATTCTCTGCCTTTGTCTCGCGCTGCCTGGCGCGATCTGCGCTGAATCCGAGGGACGGGCGCCGTTCTTAAAGGACCCGATGCAATGATAAAGCGTCCTCGTGGCCCCCCTTGCAGGACATCGCCGTAAGGAAAAGGAAAGAAACGACCAAAGTTATTTGCATACTGCGGCCGAGTCTCTTTCCCTTCATTCTCTTCGTTCTTTCTTTGCTCTTCTTACTGATTTTTTCTACATGCAATACTTAAAACGATCACACTTCGATCCGCTAAAATAATGAGGAAACAACGTTGGATATTCTGTCCATTTTTTTGAACATGATAAAATTTGGTTGATTCAGCGATGCAATTTTTTTTTATTTCATTTTTTTTCAAATTTAATTTTATCAGTGGAGTGCGTAGATTTTTTCACGGATCTCGAAAATCAATTCTATCATTGGGCGACACTATTTTTACTAATAGATAGCGATTGAATTGCGAAATAAATTCGAGATCGATCGCGGATGCAGAATATTAATAAGTTCGCGTGTACCATATCATTTAATTGACGGTATTTTATCATGTTACCAGCAAACGATTAAGTTTATTATTACGGAAAATAATTTATTGTAATTATCTTGTTTCTAATCAGTGTCATGCCGCTTTCTTGTTGTTCTTGCGATTTACGAAGCGGTTGCCTATCAGCTGCCTTGAAAGTTGCAATGATAAGCATGTAAATTCGTACAACTCGTCGCGACGGTCTCGCCAAGTTACATGATATGCAATCAGCGCATGATGTTCGAAATTTTAAAACTTTGCGTTTGCGTGAGGTGTATTTCTAAAAAGTGTTTTATAATCTTCCGTTGTGTCGGGAGGCGTAAAATAAATCTAATAATAATGTCGCATCTCGAAATATTTATTTTTTTGTCTCGTGCATCGATGTATAATACTTGAAGAGCTGATACGGAATATCATAAAAAACTGTAATACTGGCAAATTAGTGATTTCTCGTAAAAATATATTACAGATTAAATTACAGAATATTTTTTTCTCTTGAACAACATTCTGCATATATTCAATGATGCACGCGAAATTGCTATCAATGTAAATTTCATTTCCTTGCATATTATCGGATAAATCAACATATCTTTTTAATATGTTTCCGTGTTTTTGAAAAATAATTCCAGTGTAATTTGCGCGAGTGACTCGCTTTACTGGTTTAATTAGTGCTAGTTAATTACTCTTGCATCCATTAAAAGCCAAAAAAGTTACTGCATATTAGAGAGCAAGAAAGACCTCATAATACTTTCTTTCATTACAATTACATGATTTACAATATACCTCTCTCTCTATATATATACATATATATATATATATATATATATATATATATATATATATATATATATGTACACATAAATAGCGTTTTAAACATTACTTAATTTTTTCATGTTTTTATGTACTCGTGTTAGTATCATTTATAACTGATATTTAATTTTTTTGACTGCATTATGCATATGATATATGCAATCTGTTTATACTATATAGCAGATTAATTCAGATATCAATGTCTCTCGGATCGAAAGATTAGCGTTGGCACTTGAACATTTATGTCAAAAAAGCGAGAGGATTCGCGTCCATTACTTAGAGATACTATCCTCAAAGAGCGCGCGCAAAGACGAAGATATTTGAAGTCTCTTTGATACGTATGGTAAACACGGTTATTAGTAATTGTTGTTTGAATGGATGCCAGTTGTATGCTCGTTTATGCCAGTTGAAATGAGTCTTTTACCACTGACGCGCGGTTTCAAATCTATTATGCGTGCAAAACCATTTGTTACTTCCGTTTAGTCTTTGAATAAAGTGTCTTTGAAACACGTGCTAGCGCAGCGGCTGCTCACGTTACGTCGTAATGTCCATTAATTGAAAATGATCCAGTACGAGTCTTTCGTTTCACAAAACCGCTACGTTACATGTTAGCTATCGTTGTGCATTTAATTAGTCGTCTAACAAATTCAATTCCGCCTAAGAGATTACAGCTATTATTTAAAAAAACGCAATTACTTTTGCTTAATAAAAAATTAATTAAATATTTTTGGTCACCACACTGTATCTTTGAGAGAGAAAATATATATTGGATCTTTATACATATGTATATACAATGATATATCTGTTATTATTTATTATCAATTTACAATCATTAATTGCAATGGAAATTTAATATAATATCCGGAAAATGTGAAATTAATATCACAGTATATTCGCGATTGTTTTTAAAAGAAATATATATATCTTTTGTTCGTGTAACACGACTTTATCCTTGCGTTTATAACACTTAAAAATTGCATAAAGCATTTGAAAATAATAATATAATCTTTATAGGCCCTCGTTTAATTATCACCATAATGCATTTTTTTTTTTTTTTGCACAATATACGCTTCTTCTGTACGACGACGGTGTTCTTCTTCTACGTGTTAGGAGCAGCTGTTTAAAACCCGTCTGGCTCGCCGCAAATTATTACATAGGCCGTCGCGCGTATAAGTAACGTTTGCAGTAAAACATTGAGATAAGATCCAATTAGCTTATCAATAAGGAAGGTAGGTCAAAAAAACAACGTACAACAGTAATTGCATTTCTATGTCGAAAGGAAACGAAATCGACAAAAAGATACTAAAGAACTTTACGCGTGTATCACCCTTTTGTCACTGACTCATAAATAATTATTAATAATAGCCGGGTTCGACAATTTGCATTTGGTGCATGTCTTGGTGCGTTACTTAAGCAAGACTGTTTTTCGAGTGCTGTGAAACGACAATAGCGAATTGTCTCGAGCAACACAGTAAAATGCGCGAGAGAACTAAATATAAAAATACCGTTTTTCCGCGACAGTCCTCGAGTAGATCTCCTTGCGATACTCTACCGTCGCTAGGCTTCGTAACGCAAAGAAAGATGTGCGTGCGCGATGTTCCTCCGCGACTCTCTTTACGTTCCTCTCTCTCTCTCTCTCTCTCTCTCTCTCTTTATTTTCAATGGCGACGCAAAGAATAAAAAAGTGCGAAAGCGACTGTAAAATTTATGAGGCCTAACTCGATCTCCGCGCGACACGTTCATCGGGCGAAACGTTTAACGATCGTCGCACGGCGACTATCAACGAGATTCGGCGATATTTACGACGACCGATTTTTCGGACAGCACATTGTGTGTCGGGATAAGGAGTGGGTGTGCATGATGTGTCATCAACCGAACACGCGTATGTATATCAGGCTTCCATATAAATAGTATTATATTTCACATTTCATTACAGTTCAATAAATATCTTTCAAATTTTATTTACATAGGCGGCGGGGTTTACGCGAGGGAGTTAATAAGAGAGAAACGTCGAACCTTTAACCGTGGTCGCGATCAAACTTTATCAAAACTGCGGGGTAAAATTACTAATCGATATACATTGAAAGTTTCACGTGAAAAGTGTCATTAATGATAAAATTTATCTCGCGTTATAACTCTTTAAGTGCTGAATTGGCGATGCTTGGAATCCCAGATTTGAGAATTCGTGAAACTGTCGAAATAAAGCACTATACTTAAAAATAATTAAAAACACATTGTAAAGGAGAATTTTTGTTATTTGGAATTTGTATTCTTTCAAATAATCGCTCGATGTAGATTTAAAGCTCTTAAAGAGTTAAACGCGAAAAATAATTCTGTCTTTTCACTCGGTAAAATTTGACAAGATTTTTGTACCACAGATTAAAGATTATTTCACACGCATCGGTACAGCGTTGTAATCCGACGTTACAACGAACTGGCCATGTGCAATGATATTCTCTGCTGCTATCTATATAATTAACAAATATTTCGCGCCGACAATAGAAACGAAACTTGTCTCTAACGTCGAAGTATTTATGGCACTAATTCGATCGTCTGCGAGCAATCACGTGTTCACCAAACATCACATACACGCGTAGTTATTCGCGTGAAAATTGCTTCTGGCACACACTAAACATTTTTTGGGATATCGGAAACGGGATATATAATCTCCAGAATTCGTGATTCCGCGAAATCCAAAAAAAATGTAGACCGAACTTGTCGATGACTTGGCAGTGTGTTACGATGACAGCAAAAACCAAGGGAAACGTAAATCCTTTCACATTACTAGTCTTTAGTCAACGATGATATTCTCGCGCAGTTCTTACATAATCGCGTTATATGATTAAAGATATTTTATTCGCGCGTTGAAATAAGCGATACTGCAATCGCGGGAACGTGCGATGAGTTTGCGAGATCAGTTCACGAATTCATATGACGAGCACTCGTACCGTCGGTCATTACAGCTTCTCGAGCGCGCGGCTATTCGTCAGCAATTCCCTGGTGAGTCTCCACACTTGCTTCGCGGCGTTCTCCAGACCGCTGGGCGATTTCCCCTTGAAGAGATCGAGATTCGGTAGAAAGTAGTGCGGGCACCTGCGGCACTGCAAGCAGGAAATCAACTGCAGAAAGATACCGTTTATCCTCTCGGCCAGACAACCCTCGTCCCACTCTGCCTCGTGAGGATGTTTCTCGCACTCGTAGAGCAGAAGAGTTTTCATGTGATAGCTAGTGACCGGATTTCCCGGCAGATCGAGATGCCGGTCCCTCAGAGTCTTCAATATACTCAGGCAACGTTTCCTGCTCGCGCCTTGCAACAGTCGGTTCTCCGCGTCGATGAACGACAACGCCCAGGCGTCGCCCTCCATGGCAGATTGCTTGCCCTGCAGACCTATGCATTCCTTCGAGAGCATGTCGAAGCCCTCTGCTTTCACCTCGGCGACGATATTCGGATGCGGCCAGGGTATGTGCGCGATAGGCCAATGAGAGGCCGATCTCGGCCAGAGCCCGGCGCACTTGAAGGCCGGTGTAATTTGCACCACGTAACGCTCTCGTATCCGCAGCTTCACTTCAGTAGTGTCGGCGATCATCTTCACCGAATCCCGATACGTGCACTTGTCGCAGGCCTGCGCCACTAGAGTCTGGAATCTCGAGCGTATCTTTCGGGCTGACAGATAGCCGGAGGCGGTGATGAACTCAACCCAGAGGGACATGGATCGCTTGCGGCCGTCGCTGAGCTTCAATACGGCGCAGCCCGGCAGGGTGCCGTCGTCCACGAAGTTCAGCACGCCCATCTGATTTAGATAAATGACAATCTCGAACTCCGTAGGCGAGATGACATCGAGGCCGTCGAACCGGCCGTTGTAGTCCGTCAAGGACGAGATGAAGCGAGGCTCTTGCACTTCCACCTCTTTCAGAACGTCCTGCACCACTCGGCATACTTCCTGAATGGTCTTCGCCACCTGGCTTTTTCTGTTCATCACCCGTTCGCTGAAGTACTTGTTGAATTGATAGACCATCCTGGAGTGGGACGAAATCATATCAGGCGGTACCAGCATTGTGGACCGCCTGTAAGTCCGCTGGATGGTTATTATGCGGCTTTTCAGCTTCTTCTTCGGATCATTGCGTCCTTATATCCGGGTCCTCCTCATCCGCTGCTTCCTGGCCTGGGTGTCATTGAGTCGTCTCGCACGCATCTAACGCATTGCGGGAAATGCGCGAGATCTGTGGACTGGCGTTAGATTTTTGACCTTGTCTCGTGCGTCACCGGGATACAGCAGACACACCTGGATGTCGGAAACACCGTCGAAGTGAGAGAAAGAGTTATCACGAGCGTCTCCGTGCAGGAGCGGATTGCCGACTGCGCTGATGTCTACCTTCTCCGCATCATTCACCCTCCGTGGCAAGCACGGGCGTACAATGTTGTCGGCACGCCTTCTCCAACGGATTACGCCTCTCGGCAAGATTTTTAGACCAATCGGAGGCTCGCCATGCTGTTCAAGCGGGGGTTAGCTGTGCCAGACCGACAGAATCGATCCGTCGTGGGCACACGAGGCGCGCTCCGGCAGCGTTTATGTATAGTGTGCACGATATAGGAACCAAGGTAACGCGAGGCAACCCTTGTGGTAGCTGGTAGCCCTTCTTCCTCCCCATGAATTATGCAGGAACTGCTTAGTTTATTTCCCATCCGCAAGGGCTCGATCCCTCCCTCCTCCCAGCAGCTCCTTTAGTTACTCCGAAATTTTCGACATGGTGGACCTCGATCGTGCCGCCGGATAGAGTTACCTCAAATTTTTTTCATGTCAAGGATATTTTGTTTCCAATGAGAGTTAGCTTCGAATCGACTTTGGAAGTCGATAGACCGCAATAATTATTCTTCATTATTGTAGCTGGTTGATCAATATTAGAATCACCAAGAGAAATGTTGCTTTTCGGAGCACAAATGTATATAAATTGACTTAAATATTTCTTGATACAAAACAATTTAAAAATGGAAAAACAGTTAATATACATATAGTTAATATTTAAATTAAAAAATTACAATAAATGCCATTCTCATAGCAACAGCAATTACAAAAAATAGCATTCGGATATGAAAAGGGCTAATAAGAGTAAGGCGCAGATATTAGGCGCAACAAACTTGTTCTTCTCTACTTATATTGTTATTATTATTATAATTGATACAAATTATACAATTTATTATTACAACAAATAATATGGCATTAGTTGATAATGCAGTTATTTTTTCCATGTATTATATCTATATGATTAATGGAATTAATTAATTATATAAATATAATCTTAATATTTTGAATATTGTAATTCTTTATGTTGTGTTTTTAAGTTGTAAGAGACAAATTGAAAAATTGAATACACAAGCAATTAAATAGCTATTCGTGATGTTTATAATGTCTGCAGTAAATAATATCATCGATTTTGCATAATATGAAATAGAGAAATTAAATTGTTAGAGAAAATAATGAAGAATATCATAAAAGATATAGAAACGTTAATGTTATCTTGATATACATAATAATAAAAATATTATAGTTTCTCTTGCAGTGGAGAATATCCATTAGTTTGAGATTCCATAGTCAATAGAGATCTTTACTGTTCGTGTTAGAGTGCAATAACAATTATCGTATACATTTGGAAGTGGTCGAATGTGTAGTAAAGCAAGGAAAGTGAATGGCATCGGTTAACGAATGTCATCGCCAGGAAAGGAAGACGTGGAACGTTAAGGATAAAATTAAGATAAGGACGTGATATTCTATGTAGGCGTATAATGATTGTTCGCCTCGCTGCCAGCGAGTTATTTCAGGCTCTTATACATACAAGCTAAATACAAGTCGGCATAATAATTGGACACTCATTATAATCTAATATACAACATATTATGCGGAACATTTCTGTACTAGAAGAGCGGTTCCATAGAAAAATAATTAGAGAAGAAATATATGCACATATTTCATCATTTATTACGAAACATGGTTTACAAACCATATAAGTAACGTTTCAGCAATTCTTATAAGAGTTTGTCGAATTAAGCAATATTTGGTAAAACAGAAATACAAGTGTTTCTTTATGATAACTACAAATAATTGAATAATTTTGATATACCATAAATACACCATAGATACACCATTATTTATGCCGGATGTAATTAATTAACATATTTAAAAAAATTATATAAATTCTATTATATACGGCATACTTTATCGATTAATATTAGTATGATAAATATAGATATACATAAAACTTCTTAATTGCAATTGGATATAATTTCAAGATAGGACTTTACCTGTTTCAAGAATAGATAGTCAATTAATTGATAGTAATAAATGCATTTATTTATTATTTACATTTTACATGTTTTAAATAATGACCTAAAATTATAAAAAAAATAAATATTACTTAAATAATATAAAAGTATCTATATACTACATATATGTATATACATATAACAATGATTTCAAACTACCGTCGGAAGCTTGCTCTCTGCTAACCGATTATAAATATTAGATCAATAAAGATAACAAATGACATTATATGCTATGTATAGATGAACAGATACTTACAGTAATAGTCAAAATAAATTACATATTATATATGATTTTGCAAGTTAAAATGCTAAAATGTAAATTAAGATGCTTTCATTAAAATATACATATGTTCAAAGTTTAGAAATTCGTTTTTATAAAGAGTTTTATACAAAGCGTTGTTAAACTTATAAAGTATATTAAAAATTGAAAACAGCATGCGTCTTAAGAATTTATCTTTTTATTTTATTGCGATTATAGTTTGGATACTCGTTATTTGATAATTGAGATAAAATAATTATTATCACACACTAAACACTCATACGAGATATTCTGTTTCGACAGAATTAATTGCACAATTCGTATGTATTGCAACGTGACGCATTATAATAACTATCGAGATATGCTATGTACTTAATATTTATTTAGTCGCGCGAGATAGCTATCGTGACACTGCTTATCTTACAGCAATATAAATTATTTGGAGTAAAGCATTCATACATATTATTTTTGTGAGAGACCTCGCAACTTGCCGAAATCTAAGACGGAATCGCCGTGCTGTACGTATATTTCACGGTATGTTCAATTGCAAAGTTCAGTTAATCATACCTTTCTCTTTTTTTGGATATTTACAATTCGCATAAGTCTATTTATCTATCTGTATGGATACTAATCCTCGCCAATCAATCAGCCTGTTAAATAATAAATAAATAAATTTTGTTTTATTTTCACAGTTTGCTAAAGTATAAGCTTAGTTTAATTTCTGCATTTAATCGGCAAAATTTTTGAACATAAATAATATAATCTATTTTAAGAAAAGCAAAATATAATAACTCAATATGAAAACAAAATATGTAATATTTAAATATTTAATTGCAGACTTATTAGACTACTTGAATATTAAATTAAAAAATAAATAAATACGCGATTATTTACCTAAGAATTATTATTATTGTTTGAATCATTATTATTTGAATCGCGATTGTTACTAAAAGAAAGCAAATACAAAATTAAAATGGCTTACATATTAAGAATCATTTGTAACAATGCATCATCTCTAAGCCCTCGAGAACGCAAGAGCGTGTATTAAATAATAACTAACTGTTCGTGTATAGTATCGGATAAACGCGTAATACCATACGGTGGCAACAACGTTTTGTTACACGTGTCATCGAGCGATTTCTCGCTCTTCATTATCGCGCGTTTTCTGATGTTCTCGAGATGGAAGACGCTAAAGCTTCTCTAACGCGCGGCTGTTCGTGAGCAACTCCCTTGTAAGTCTCCAAACTTGCTTCGCAGCATTCTCTAGACCGCTAGGCGATTTTCCCTTGAAAAGATCGAGATTCGGCAGGAAGTAATGCGGACATCGTCGACATTGCAGGCAGGAAATCAACTGCAGGAAGATGCCGTTGATACGATCGGCCAGGCATCCCTCGTCCCACTCGGTCTCGAGGGGATGTTTCTCGCATTCGTGCAGCAGTAGTGTTTTCATGTGATAGCTGGTGACCGGATTCCCCGGCAGGTCGAGATGTCGATCCCTCAGGGTTTTTAGTATACTGAGACATTTTCGGCGACAGCCGCCCTGCAGCAGCCTGGTTTCCGCTTCTGTGAAGGACAGTACCCAGGCGTCGCCCTCCATCGCTGATTGCTTCCCTTGCAGCGCGACGCTCTCCTTCGATAGCAGGTCGAAGCCCTCCGTCTTGACCTCTGCCACCAGGTTCGGATGCGGCCAAGGGATATGCGGTATCGGCCAGTGGGCGGCGGATCGCGGCCACACGCCGGAACATTTAAACGCCGGTGTGATTTGCACGACGTATCGCTCGCGTATACGCAGCTTCACCTCGGTGGTGTCGGCAATCATCTTCACCGAGTCTCTGTAGTTGCACTTGTCGCAGGCCTGCGCCACCAGGGTCTGAAATCGCGAGCGTATCTTCCTAGCCGACAGATAGCCGGACGCGGTGATGAACTCCACCCAGAGGGACATTGACCTCTTGCGTCCGTCACTGAGTTTCAGCACGGCGCAGCCCGGCAGTGTACCGTCGTCGACGAAGTTGAAGACACCCATTTGATTCAGGTAGAGGACCACCTCGAATTCACCCGGCGAGATTACCTCGAGACCCTCGTAGCGGCCATTGCACTCGGTCAGCGAGGAGATGAAGCGCGGTTCCTGCACCTCGACCTCCTTCAGCACGTCCTGCACGACCTTACACACCTCTCGTATAGTCTTTTGCACCTGGCTCATGCGAGCTTGCACCCGCTCGGCGTAATACTTGTTCATTTGGTACAGCATCTTCGATGGACCACCCATGATATCTTGTGGAACCAACATCATGACGAGACTGTCCGCTTCCGACGATCCTGAGGATGTTCTTCCGCCTTGGATGAACGAGCCTCATTCTCTCATACGCATATTCACTCACGGATCAACATACTATCGGTGTTGTTGTTATTATCGTCAATCGTTTTTCCGTGCATGATTTTGACAGCGCTAGCGCTACGTCGATCTCGCCTCGATTTTTCGAGTCAGGGGTAGTACGGGGGACCGCACGAAACTCGCAGCCTTAAAAAAGGTCGCCGGAACGGGTTACGGATAAACGAATCGTGCGTGCCTAATCGTGTGGCAGGTGTTGTACGTGCAACGAGGTATCGGTTCGAGGTATCCGGCGCGCGCGACGACAGAGAGAACGCCGCTGACCACCGGCTGGTTCCACTTCTGTTGTAGTTGTGTTCCTAAAGTCCCGCCTCTAGAAAGACAGAGTTACATGGAGCGTGCGCGTTGGTACCACGCCTCCCTGTACCTTTCCTCCTCCACTGCTCCTTCTTCTGGTCGCCGCACCGTCGCTATCGACGGACAGCGATAAACTAAGCTATGCGGGTTACGGAACCGTATGATGTTCCGTCACTAGTAAGTCGATTGGTAGTGTGTCAATTTTGGGGATATTTCAATCAAATTATTATAATTTCCGCACGAAATTGCGAATTTTTTAAATAAATTAAAATGTAAAAATTATCACCCCACACTAAGACACCATACATAGAACTAGATCATGATGATGATGATGATGACGGTGTTAGAGCAGCAGAAATATTATCTTAAATCGAATTAGCCAATTCAAAATTCTTTTAAATTTAAATTTTTTTTTGTTAATCGAGACATTGTTACATAAGGCGACAATACAAATTGATAGTTTGCAAAATAAATTTACAGCTATTCATTGTATTTAAATCAGTATAGTCGGTGTTACTTTCACATGCCATGTAGTTGAGACATTCTCCGCGAATGGGTGAGCCCGATTTCATGGTACGATAATTCCAGACACGACCAAGTGATACGAATAGATACGATAATACTCTGTTGAAAGGATCATTTGAATATTGAACACTGGCGTGTGTGTGTGTGTGTGTGTGTGTGTATGTGAAAAACGGAAAGTGTCAACGAATGTTTCCCGCTCTCATTCGCGCACGCGAACGCAAATGTGCAGCTTCAATTTCGATGAGACGCGCGCACACATACACACACACATACCGTAGAGGCAGGTGTGCGCGACGAAAAATAGCTTACAAACACGAGATACTAAAGAACCTCCCTTTTATACTACGATCGTAAAAATTCACGCCATACAAATATCCACCGAAGAATACCGATCGACCAGACGGATACGTCAGATATTCAGTGCGCAAGATTTCGCCGATTAGAACCTCCATATCGTCGGCAAACATCGTTTTCCGCCCGATCGATCTTTTAAATCCTTTACTACGATAGAAAAGAAAAACAATCATATTGTTGTCAACATGTATGCAGATACATTTTTCTATCCGTTACCGTGAAAAATAGACCGCGACATTTTTTTATCACTTGTTAACTTTTTTCACTTTCATCATTTTATGCTTAATTATGAAAAATACAATTTTGTATTTTACGATGTATTTTAAACGCTAGAAAAATAGCGGTACTTTTATTCGATTTACTCTCTTACGCCGCTCATCATTGTCCGACTCGTTGTTTATACTCCGATTGCTAAAGCTGCGAAGCGAAACGGCGAGTTATGCCAGAGAGTCGCGCCACGTTCAATTCGTGCTCCTCGTTCGTGGATAATCGAATAAAGCTCGGGAATCCAATCTACTTCAAGTTGGAGTGGTAGATTGGTACCCGGTGGTCCCTACTTCGCTTTCGCTAATACGACTTGATTCATGAGCCGAGCACGTGTGTCATACTCGCGCTCTCTGTCTCGCTCTCCGTGTTTCGCTCTCCCATCTTGCGTCGGTGAGTCGAGGGGTCAAACGTTCTGCTACATCAGCCCTCGCATTAAGGCAGAACCCGGGCTCCTTCCGCCCTAAATGTGCCTTTCATCATCCCATTTCGACTTAATTCGTTTATCATCTGAATTATTTGTACACCGATGTTCTCGCAGCCTCGCTGGGAGATGACGCTCTGCGAAATCATCTTTCGATCGGAAGCTACTGGATACCTGAAAGATGGAAAATTTAAATAACGTCTCGAATATAAATTTGTTAATATAAAAATAATATTAATTTTTTCTTATAAAAAAAAAATTAGACTTATCAGAGTTTGCAATCGGCGATGACTCGGGATCATCATTGTGCATAAGAGAGCAAGTTCGGGCAATCGATGCGTGCCAAAATATTTCGCTCGATATTGTATATGTTCGTACAACAGACGTAAGGGCACTTCCATTGCGTAGACTCTCTCGTGTTTCCATTGTGTAATATTTCTATCGGGGATCGTGACATATCTTCTGGAAACGGTCGCTCCGGTCTATGCAGACGGCACGCCGAGTCGACCTTGTAAATCAGCTCGGATGAACATCCCCGCGTAATCCCGAGTAATCCGGGACCTCGCTCGTTGAGCTTCGGCAGCCGGTAGAGAAACGATGGAGCCGAAGTACGTATTTCACGGTTTCTTTGTCAAATGGCACGGAAAAGAGATCGTTCCAAATGTCGAGATCTCATCTCGAAAAAATCGCCCCAATCATTACGTAAATCCATCACTGGGAGAACCGCGCAAATCAGTTGATCGAATAATATAGAATTCGCTTTGTGTATTTTATAATTTGTATTTTTCATTAAAAGTCACGAAACGATTATATCCAGTCACATTAGTTGCGGTAGAGTTATCATAAATACTTGAGGTGGTCGAGCGTAACATTTAAACGCCGATTACTGCAATTATTAATAGCAGCGATGACGACGCAGGCTGTATCTCCTTAGCGTACACGGACTAGTAGTGTAGCCGAGCCGTTTGACGCGACAGCCGGCTCGCTCGTTCGCATCTGTTTCACCGGAAGTAAGTCGCATTATCTACTATTTTATGATACTCTTTTATGGGAAAAACTCGCGGGTACGGGTTAATTAAATGGGAAAACATCGTTCTTCGCTTCGTGTATTGGGCGTCATTAGCTTCGTCGGCTCGTTGCCATCGCGTTCTGTCCGTCTTTCGTGCTCGTCGACGATTTCCTCGTTACGCATGTGAAATATATACGCGTGCGATGCGCCTTTTATTTTTCCTTTTGTTCGCGCTGCGGCAAATTTAATGGAACGCGGGACGAGTCACGCCGTGCAGCCGTCCTTTGTGCATTACACGCCGCGGTGTGCGTTATCTCCCAGAGATGCTGCGGTAATAAAGGTATGAGAACGCGCACGTGTCACACATAACTCATCGTCGCTTGGGATCGCCGAATGTCTCGAGCATTAGCCGAGAACATCCACGGAAACAGATGCCGTCTGTTTCCGTCAGCGCGATGATCTTCGACGAGTATGGTTTTGTAAAATTCGATGTTCATTTTTACCATGATTTACTTCCAACATTGAATTTGCATACGAATTTATATCTTGCTTCTCTAAAACATTGCAAAAAATTTAGATAAATAAATACGAAAAAAAAAAAAATTAAATACGCCGTTAATGTATGTGTGTGTTACAAAGCAAAGATACGATTTTTAGACTGCCTCATACATCGTTTTATTCAAAACATTTTAAGCTATTAATAATTAGGTTTATTATGCTCTATTTTATACGAATTATCAATTTATCAATTTTTATTAAAATGGCGGACACAAAATAAAAATGGCATGCAAATTTGATGAACAACTGAGATGTATACACAAACATAACATTTTCTCCTACACCAATCATTCATGCGCTACACTTCACTTTGCCATTTGTATCGTGATTTCAAGAGAAGTAGCGCTCGAAGCTCGGGGAGGGTTCTCGTAGGCGTCCAAGTGAGCCCGACGAGTGGAGCGCGGCGGGTCCATTATTGTCCGGCGCTTAATCTGTTTGTTGTATACCGCCGGCGGGCTGCTAAGTGGTATCCCATTCTATGGTACCCCTACGGTGTACGTAGGAGAGGCGGTGGCGGCGAAGGGGCCCCCCTTGCGAACGCGACACATGTTGTTACATCACGTCGCCCATTGTCGTCGCGATGCAACCCCGGCGCTCCGCTGCGTTCGGGACGGTTTCGGTTGGTGAGAGATGAGCACGGAGACATGGGGAGCTCTAATCGCGTATCACTTGACACTCCATGACCAGGACCTCTCTAACCGCGTGTGGTCTCTCCGCCACCCGGTCGCTGGTTCGTTCTTTGCGACGTGTAAACGTATTACTTTTTACGTTCTATCGTATGCGATGCGCATTTTGAGATGCGATCACATCTCACAAGCAGAATGTCGGGAGATGAATATGCGTAGCATATATATATATATATATGTATACCTACGTATACATCTAACGGATGCGCGCAGAAATATCTCGCATTTATTCTATGGAATACAATAATCATGCAAACATATATTTTATAAATGTTTTAATTTTATATATAGAGAGAGACTGTGTATTGTCAGAATTTTATATTTCTTACATGCATAATTATCATTTATCCGTCTTTCTTTTATATTCCATGTTTCCATGTTTTATGATATATTAAAAATGATGAATATTATGTGTTTTACAAAATATTATGTTTTTTTTAAAAGCTATTTAATGATTCTGCTAACTAAAACACGCGTGAATGTCGTAGCAAAATTTGTTTCGTTAAAGGACCGTCAGATGTTTCGTCGATTAACGCGGTCGCAACAAGAAGGCGGAACAATACGTTGTATCTTGCGTGCACGAGGGTTGAACGACGGATGAGCCTATCAAATCCTTGACAAGATTTAATGCAGCGTACGTGATATATCTGTAACTGCGGCAGCAGGTATCCAAATAATGGATTCTGAGCCGCGACGCGGCCGTTATCAATCTTGAACAGTGTTTGCGGAGAGCTTGCGCAGATCGCTCTAGGGGTTGGCTTTGTGCGTTCGCTCCCCAACTTCGCCCCGATCTTGCGCGTTGCGTTCACCGCGCACGACGTTTTCAGTAAGATCGCCGCATGACTTTCAAAATCGCGAAAAATAAGAATAAGGAGGATAAATATGTCGCGTACCTTTTACAATAATTTTACAATAATAATTGCATTTCCCTTAACAATAATTGTAGAAAGCGTTATCCGTGTTTCCACCCCCAATTCTCGCCGACACTCGATACTCGTTACAAGTCAATCTTGTTACAAGTCAATGTGACATTTATAATTCCGACGAGATTCCAAGCTGCTTACAGACATGTAATTTTGACATGCGTGTGGCACATCATCGTTAGCGTTTAATATGCTGCTGATTCAGAACATGTTTCGACATATTCCCTCTTTTTCTTCGTTAACGATGTTGAGTTGTTTTTCGCGCTCATCCGACATTATCATCATCATCATGCAAGGAATTTACTTTGCGGTTGGTTTATTGCGATTTTTGCATGAAAATATTAAAAAATATATTAACATAAGGCGTAGGAATATTGGATTCGGGAATCTTTCGGAGCCATATAAAGTACCGCACTTTATTAGTAATATCGTTCTTTATTGACGATGGTTTGTTTATTAACTGAGACAGTTATGTTTATTAAAGATATAAAACCGCTTCTCAAACTGAATGCTACCTGTTTCGCTTTGTTAAGATGATAATTATCTCATTAAAAAATTTTAATATTTATTTTAACATTTTTCTTTTTACATTTTTTATATAAGATACATTTTTTATATAAGACAATGTATATTTATATATATTTATATATGTATATATAATATATGTGATGCGCGTTTGGTCGGAATCTCTGATCGCTAATGTTATAAAATTTATCAAGATATTTGTAAAACATACATTTAACTCAGGGTGATCAAAAGCGCTTTCAAATTAAAGAATAGTAAAATAATCATATATAAACACGATTATTTAATATATTTTCTATATCTATGGATTTTAAACATTAACAATATGACATAAAGATATATTTTTTTAGGGTATTTAGATATATTAAAATTAATTCCGTAATTGTCATTCTCTTAAACGGATCGCAAATTGAATAACAAAACGAATATAATTATCTATTGATTTTATATTTATTGCAACAATTATAGACGAATAGCCTTCAGACTCGGCATTCGGTGTCTAATTGTATTCCGGCAATATCATGATTTCTATTTAAATTGATATTGAGATATGTTCGGCTCATGATGCTATTGCCATCTTTTTTTTCCATCAAAGCGTAGTTGGAAAAATTGATATTAAGATGTTTTCGAATACCGATGTGTCGGCTTCGATAAGTCCAATAACAACATTTCTGTGATTACGTTTACATTTACAATAGTCACGCTTTTAACAGCTTTAACAAGATTGCAGATAGGATCTTATTGGCATTTTTTGATCACAAACTTTTCGTAATCAGCTGAATGGATCATTTCGGCGGATTATTTCGAGGATAATTTCATTCGCCGCGCGTAAGGACATTGCGGCGGCACGGTACGTCCTCATTAAGAGGCAAAAATTGAAGGCCCTTGTTAGGGGTGGTAAATCGGGATCCTTTATTTTTTGTCCCTCTCCTTCCTCCTTTCTTTCTTTTACCGTGTTCGCCGATCTTTTTCCTTCCATCCTGCTCGTTCTTTCGCCAAATCTTGTTCTTTTTGTTCTCCACCTCTCCCTCTTTTGCCAACGAGATGTTCACGACTCGTTCGAGAGCGCAAGTCCATGAGGTCCTGGGATCGATTCTCGGCTCAGCAGGGGAGGCTCCTCCTACCATGACGGCCATCTTGCAACCGGCAAGTCTCACTATATCACATCACACTTCACTGCATCGAAGTTGCATACTTATATCCAGCCATGCACTCGTATCCTCGGACCATCCCGTTTTGGTCCCCAATCAGCATTTCCCTAGTGATGTCCATGTACGCTATTATATCTTTGTCGGAAAATGCTCGTTTAATTAAGAAAGGTATTATTGCAATAAATAATTAATTGTTAGGACATATAAATATTTTTTAATTTAACATCTTATAGAAATGATAGTAAATAGTTCGACAAGATCTCCACAAAGATCGTTTCCGCAAAATATGTAAGTTAACTGCTACATATGCAAAATGAATTTAATATTATAAATAAATGTAATTGTAAGTAACACACAGTCGTAATATCATAGATAAATAGAAACAGGTATATAATTATTTGTCTTTTTAAACTTCGATCTGATGGGATTGATAAAAGAAGCGCGTTCTTATTTTTGTTACAGGTGCTCAAGTATTGCGACCATTTACACGGAAAATGGTACTTTTCCGAAGTACGCGCAATCTTCTCGCGACGTTACCTGCTGCAAAATATGGCCATCGAAATCTTTCTCGCCAGCAGAAGTAAGTAATTCCTTTCGTTTCGCTCGTCCTCAATCAGCGCGCCGCTTTCGAACGAGAGCGCATTCCGTTTCTTGTTCAAACTCCGAGCCCTTCTGCGTTATTTCGCGCGACGAAGACACGGTTTAATCTGCCGAATAGCGGCGGAATCCCGAGCTCGCCGCAAGGTGTGCGCGCGAGCATTACTTTTTACATAATAAATATCTCGCCCGCATTACGGTATGCCTTTTTATAAGATCGTTTTATTATTCAATCCCATAAGCGCACCTGCTGCCGTTGCTATACTTCGCGCAGCATTACATCGTAAATGTAATTTAACATATAATGAAGTTTGGTACCTCTATATTTTTCGGCAAATACCGTCATCTTTAATTAATATAAAGCCGCTAAATTTATATATATATATATATATATATATATATATATATCATACTAATTTAATAATAAATATTTAAGATTATAAAATTTCGCGTGTTAACAAAGTTATTAAATTCGCATCGAAGTATTAATGACCAATAATGACATTTTTAACAAGTCTTTGTTTATCCGAGGCAGATCGCCGTATCCTATAACACACAAGCTATATGCGAGAGAATTATTTATACCTGCCTCTCGAGGACTCCACTATCCCGCTGATTATTTCTCCGAGGCGCAGATAAATTCCCAGGCCTTCTCCGATTCTAATCTGATCTCGACTTTCGATGCGTCGCGCGGAGACGTTAGCGGTGGAATGTCATCCCTGCGAGGAGCCTTCGTCGTTCATTAAAAAATCAGTTGAAACGCGCGTTCATTAGCCCGATGTCGGAGAACACGTTGGATCGCGTCTTTTCTCGCGATAAATCGTCAAACAATAAAATCGAGAATGAGTTACTTTATACCGCGGTCGCGATGCAACTTTCGTTCGCCGGACCACCATGTGTCTGTGACCACGCTATGGTCACTCAAAATTATTAATTATTTATGAAGAGATTTTCTTGTTTTCGAACGTAGTAGCTGTTAATCCTGCAAAATAATTCTCACGATTGCCGCTTCTGGACACACTATCTTATGTCCGCTCACATATCTTGCGTTATATCAGACTTTCGAGATGTCATTGGGAATAAGGATAGTTTCTGTGATAAAGTGCATGATTGCGTTCGATGCTGGAGCATCTGCGCATATTGGCAATATGTGCAATACCAGCATGAATTTAAAGAAGAACAGCTGAAGAGGGTACTAATATCGAATACTTTATAAACAAGCGTGCATAAGAAATATCATAAAAATTTAATGCATATGAAGATGTCAGAAAAGTCGATTTAGGTTACTTAAAAATGCTTATACGACATTTATTAAAATTATTAATATAAGCTAACTTCTTTTATTTGTTTAAAAGAAAGATATCGACTTTTTGTAAAATAAGAACGTTCGTTTATGTTTAATTTACTGCGTATAGGGTAGAGCGGGGTCGAAAGTAACAATTTGACTTTAGAACTCGATTATGGAAAAACTGTTACAGTACTGTTGATACCCTAAGCTAACATATTCATTTCACTTTATGGAAATCATAACATTTGAGCCTTGTGATAAATATAATCAAAATTATCAATCAAAAATCGAAACGAGAGCAAATGTTACAATCGCCCCCGACTCCGGGTCGGTTGTAACACTATAGGGGGTCAATAGTAACAATTTTAAATAATCAAAATCAAAAGTATTTATTCAACGAATTTAAATAATTTTTCTTATATTAGCAAAAGTAAACTAAAATATTCTTATACAAATAAAAAAAAAAGGAAAATAAAGTCTTATTCTTTTAAAATTCATATAAACCTTTTCATACTAATTATAGAAAACATTGTAGAACAAAACAATTATAGAACAACTTTGTTAACTCCAATTATAACAAAATATAAACTTTTTTTAAATAGAGATTACTCTAAATCACAATTGTGACAAATATATAAGTCATTTAACTCAAATTATAACAAAACTAAACTTTTTTTTAATAGAGATTACTCTGAATCACACAGTTGTGACAAATATATGTCATTTAACTCAAATTATAACAAAATATAAACTTTTTTTTAATAGAGATTACTCTGAATCACAATTATGACAAATATATAAATCATTTAACTCAAATTATAACAAAACTAAACTTTAAAAAAAAAAATATCTTTTGTACCTCTGTCAGTCTTTCTAATCTTGGTACGAGGCATTCTAAAATAGAAATAGTTCAGTTATGATCTAAAATGAAACAAATTGCATCAGCCGGGGTCGGTTGTAACGTTACATTCGACCCCAGACAATGATGTTACAATGGTCCCCGACTATGTTTTTGAACTTTGATTAAAAATTTTTAATGATAAAATGTCAAAAATGGATAAGCAACAATCATTATAATATGCAAAAATAACTAAATTTAAATATAAATGAAAGAAAAAATACTTATTTGCAGTGGAAATATTTATATTAAAAGTTTAACACGCTTGGAAAAACCTACTTTAGGGCCTCGAAAACGTATTTTGGTCGCTGCGCACGTCCACTCAGTACCTAGACCGCAGACGTACTGAGATAAGTTGTAGCTTGTTTAGCTTCATGTGATAACCGACGCACGCGTATATATCTACTATATATTTATAGATATTTGAGTTGTTACTTTCGCCCCCTGTTACTTTTGACCTCGCTCTACCCTACATATAAGAGTTGAATGATAAAAAAAAGTCTCCTTTATTTTTAATTAAAATTAAATCACACATATTACTTTCTTATGCAAACAATTTAATTAAATTACAAATATTTATGGTAATCGTCTTCTCGCACACTACTCTTCGAACTCTCGAGAGAACGTCGCGAACGCATTCTAAACGATTGAATCCTCTTCTTGCTTTCTAATATCATTCGGTAGATACAAGTTAATCGAATCTACAAATTTATTGCAAATGTTATTATACAACAAATTACACATTTATACTTATCATTGCAGCATGAAATCTTAATAGTATTAGCATAATTATAATTGAATAATGATAGTCTTGTGACATCCAAAAGACTAATATTATCGCTTTATATCTTTGTCATATATAATGTCTTCATTAAACTATAACTTTTATTATTCTCATAAATATATGTCAAACTCAGAAATTGAAAAAATATATTATAAGAAGAGGAACTCTCTCTCATTCATCCACTAAATGATTGACATAGCTAGGAAATCGGGCTCTCTTATAAATCGCCTTTTAACGCCTTTTTGTCCACAGCCTCGATCCTGTTTGCGTTCTCGGACCAGGCGACGGTGAAAAAGATGATCAAGGCGCTACCGCGAGTCGGCGTTGGCATCAAATACGGGATACCCCAGACTAGGTAAGCGATAACTGCCTAGAGACGCGAGGAAGGAAGCGCTTCTGTCATTCCATAGGGATCCGAGGATCTCGAGGAGTCTGTTCCCAAACATGTTCGTCACATTCCCCCGTTTCTTTGTCCTTTTCGGTAAAACGATTCTACCCAGGGACGGATTCTCTCCAGAAGTGCTTCTTTCTACAATATATTTATCGTCTCCGAAGACTACAGTAGCATATAAATACGAATGTTTAAATTACTCACAGTCAGTGGATCGAGTGAGAAGAAAGTTAGGATGGAGAATATTATTATATTAGGTTTATTATATTATTATATTAAGTAATGCTTCAGCGTGTTGACTTTCGAAAGTGATAATAAAAATATCGGCTATAATAAATGCTAAACTAAACGATAATATTCAAAACTATATTTATGCACAAAAGTGTGCTTTTACAATATTTTAATTACATGTGCTGCATATTTATATATTATATATATCTCTGCTACATTCGTAAAAATATTTTTTGCTTAGCATAGTATTTTTCTACGCGATACGTGAAATAATGTATTATTTATTAGGCACATATATTATCTCTACTACTTTGCTAAGCATCGCTAGGCATGCAGGTATCGCTGAATTTGTAAACTAAATATACATTGAGAAATCAAACTATTTGTATGTAGCAACAGCGAAGTTTATATTTGCGTCACAAATTTATACATATTTTCAAATTTTTATTTTATATCTTATATCTATTTATACTTTTCTCATAAGACGTTAAATACTTATTGCGTCTGAAAGAACGAAAGTATGACAACATAAGCGAGTATAATGAAAGACAACAAGAGTGCGAAATTCGTCCCTGCAAAACGTTGTTCTCGTATCGTGAACATCCGAAGAGAGAGAAAGATTCTCGCAGGATACCAAGCCTTCTATAGGTCGGCAAGAGTTGGCGGCGACAACAGAGGTTCGCGTATCCTTGCTTCGACTCATCCATTAGAGCTCTCCTACATACGAGATAGTCGGCGAGAAAGATACATCGGCCATAAATATACGACGGCGAACTCTGACGTTTCTGATCTGAGGAGAGAATTCCTGGCTAAGAAAAAAAAAATAATCCGTCGGTATATAAAACGCGAATCCGCGCTTCGTAATGCAGCAAAAATTGCGCTGCATGGAAATAAATTCGTAAATAAGAAAAGTCTCTTAATTAATATTTAATTTAACGCGCCGCATTATTTGATATCTTGAAGAAACATTACACTTATCGTTCAGTTAATTATAAAATTGCAATCTAATAGAAGCTCAAAGTAAAATTTTATCACTCTTTTCTCAATTTTATCAATCTTAATTATTGAAATATGTGAGTTTTTAATATTAAAAACTGGAATGTCGCGCAAATGTTGGAAGTTAAATGATCGAAATATAACAAAATTTTTTTATTAAAATTTGATGAGACGAGCATATAAAGCGCTCTGCATAAGAGTAGCAGCTTTCCATTTCCAAATGCAATATAATCGATAAGAGAATTGTTTATTTACAGTGGCGGATCCTGACGTCGATAATGGGGGGGGGGGGAGGGGTGGGTTGCAAAATTATTTGGTTTGATATTTTTCTTGGTTTCACGCTTAGCTTTTACTCCAGGATCAACGACGAGGATGTGATGAAACTTCTGTGATCCCATTTTTACTTTTTTAAAATTGCATTTTTTTTACTTACATTTTTTAAACGGATCCAGCAAATCTGATTTCTTTTAATTTGGAGGGGGGGGGGGAGTTTAACCCCAAAACCCCCTCCTAGGATCCGCCACTGGTTTATTATATATTGTATAATGGTATACCGTTATATATGTATAACGGTGTATTTAAATATGACATAAATTAGTTTATGTAATAGCTTCGGGAGAATCATCATGTCGAAAAGTGTGCTGACATGCAACGGTAAAGAGTTATATTTAATTTATCTTCGCCTTGAAGTCATGAATTAGTATACCGTCTTAATTGGTAAACGAGATTCTACTACGATTATATATTTACAAAAGCATCGGAATTTTTAGCAGTGGTAAAAATATCAAGGATATAATTTCGGTCTAAAAACATAGTGTTTATCTTTATTTATTAACATCGTCATAAATCGATAATAATTAGGCATTTCCTTTAGCAGTTACATGTTAATTTACATCTACTGGCCTTGCTGCGAACATTAATCTACTCCACAGGCAGCGCGAATAGGATGTAGAATCTTGTAATCAAGCCTCATCCAGGCGCGACACACACACAACTCGTCTTCCCATATATTTATTCCAATTACGTTCTTTTATTCTATAGAAAAATCTAAAATATACTTGAAATCTTTTCACATTAGAGAGAGAGAGAGGGAGAGAGAGGGGGGGGGGAGAGAGAGAGAGAGAGAAAGAGAGAGAAAAAGAAAGAGATTACATCTCGACAGTTATGCTTTAAGAATTGCAGTCGGTATTTCGCCGATCGCCGATTGCAATGGAAGTTTTCACGCTTGCATGAAATTTACGCGAGATGCGTCCCAAGGGTTGAATTTATGCGTCCGGTCGTCATCGTGCGCGCTCTTTTAACGTATCCCAAGGATGCACGCCCGTTAAAGTCTCCGTATAAATCCTAAATCAACGATCTCCGCGTTCATAAAGTCGCGCGACAAGCTTTATGGCGCGAACGCAAAGTGCGGCGAACGCGTTCTAACGTAATTGCTCTTATGAATTGAGACCGACTGCCGTCTTAATTGCGTATCAAAGCCGATGCACTGCTCGTTTGATTCGGCAATTAAAGCGCGCGGCAAGATGCCGAGGAGCAACACGTCTCGCACTGTGGTCTGCAATTTGGCATGTAATTATGCCAGTTTCGCGCTAAACTATAAGTCCTCCAGTCGTTTCGATTATGGATACTTCATTGTCGGCACGTGCAGCATCGGTGCATCTAATTACATGCATATGGATGCTCTTATTTCCATGCGTCTACGTAATCTTTTACGCTTCGGTTTAATGAGCAGACGTTTTAGAGCAGACGTTGTTAAAATTATGCATTAATAGTTTATAGGTTTGAATGTATTATATAGATATTATAATTTGTAAAATTTAATTCATTTTACAGACGAGCATCGTTGATGTCACCGCGACAATTGATGAGAAGCTCTAATATGACTCAAAAGTGGCAGCGTCGAGAAATATCGAACTTTGAATATCTAATGTTCCTGAACACAATTGCCGGTAAGTATCTTTACCATAAATGTGTAAATCGCGATTGAGAGAAATAATCGACCGGTAGTCGATTGATTTTGTTCGGATACCGATAGAGAAATTTCGAGTTAGAGTAGCGAAGATGTCGGGTTTTTTTTTTATGGTTGCACACGGACGGATGGAGACTGTCGCGCCGCATTAGGGATGTTCTCAATCAGCCCTGTGTTCCGTTAGCTACCCCATGCGAGTAATCCCAACCTCGTGGGCCCCGGTAATCCTCTCCCAAGGGACCCACCACCACCGCCCCTCCTGCCCCGCTTTTGCTGAGGGCGAAATGGAGGCGCGCTCTTTGTTTCTCTTCGGTTTAATATCCGCTCCCTCGCGCGCTCATCGAACCAAATCACGAAATTCGAGACGCCGCCGGTCTCGTGCACTTTTTAATGGGACAACTTGGACGCCCCTTCACAGATCACGACGGAACCCAGCCAAGCGCATCGCCACGGTATTCCAATCACCTTGTTGGTATTTCTTTTTTTTTTTTTTTTTTCATCGAAGCGCGTTCTTTTTCTCGAATACTTATCGAAGATTTAATGATATTTACGCGCAATATAAGTTTACTCGTCGTGCTTTTATCATCTCGTATGCGTGCATGATGGGAGAATTTATCTTTTATTTCACGGAAGAGAGAAGATTCAACGCGCGCATCATTTGTCTTTTATATTACGCGCGGGAAGCTTAGGAGAAACAAACGTATCATCAAACGATTCTCTTCACGTGCCGCGAGGTTCATCGACTCCCGGGAGTGATCGATCTCTCACTGCCCTCCTCTCCCCAGGCGAAGTTTCTTCGATAATAATCGTCGGCGCGCACGCACGATAGTGTTCCGGGCGGCATCGTCGCTGATCGCAAGGGATGTTAACCGGCTATCGGCCGCGATTTTTGTAAACGAGAGTCCGGTGGTTTTGGGCGCTCTCTCTCTCTCGCCCGTTGTAAGTTATACTGTCCGCGTGGGATTTATGCGCGCCCACGCACGCACACGGTGCTTAATGACGGCGATGAGCACGGACGCGTAATTATTCGCATTTTGGCGCAGCGCGCCGCGATTGCTCGGGGGTGGCCGCGCCGCGTATTTACGACGGTTATATATTAATTGCTTGAATAAATAGCCGTGGGTAGCGATCCTGCCCGCAACGTCGAGAACGGTCGGATCTCTGCCGCCGCAGCGGCGGCGGCGAAGGTAAGAGAATCGAATGCGAAAACGAACCGGTCGGACGCGCCGCGCCGCGCTCCCGCATCCCGATCGCGAGGTTTATTTGCTTGCGCCCGCGCATCGGTTTATTAAAAATTAATGACAGTGAATCCGATGTAAATACGATAGCTCGCACCGGCGGGCTGCGCGCGTGTACAGGGTGGACCACGAAGAGCGATCGTCGAAGACGGCGGCGATCGATGTTTCTCTGTGAGAGAGAGAGAGAGAGAGAGCGCCGTTGCTTGAAACTCGAACGAGATGCGTTATCGGAGAAAGAATGACAAATGGTTTTTGCATAAAAAATATCTTGAAAGATATTCCGGTTTTAATTGTTCTTGATTTGAAATGTTTGAGAAACCTCTCATGCTTGGAGAATATTTTTCTAAGAATGATACCGAGTACCATTATATTCACATTTCGTAAAAATGCGAGAAGCAGAGAACAATATTAATTGGTTTTATTCTTTTATTATACAAAACTGCATGCGGATCGCAATTCTGATTTTAATTCTTTTCGATATATGCAATTTCTTTAAGTGCATTTTGCAATGATTTTTAATCTCTTTGTATTTATTTTATATATATAATTACATCTCGTAGATCAATTTTTGCATTTAATAAAAAAATCTGCTACTTCTATTTTTTCAAATAATTATTAAATAGAAAAATAAAACGTGTAGATATAACGTGGGCCATTAGTTGATTGATATTATAATGGTACAATGTACAATAAACAGTATATTGACGTACCAATACTATACATCTGTGTATAACTGCCGCATTTATTTCCCAAAATGTATGCGGTTCGTTTCATATACGCCGAATCAGGAACCTTTTCTTCCCAGGTAGTTGCCAACAGGTCGTCGCCTTCGTTTTCGATCGTATCTAGGCTGGTTCTGGTTTGCAGTGAATTATTACCAAGGATGCAGTGACAGCGAGATAAAACGACCGACCCACCGAATCATTAGTACACATATGTCTATAATTACGATGCACAAAAGCAGTTTACTCCAATCGAAGTAAACTTAACGGCCTAATTTTACGATTCTCTCGCTACTACTCTCGTTAAATTACGCGTGATGTGTTACGCTAATTAAAAAAAAATTGAAGATAAATTCGAAGAATTATTTATCGATAATTTATTGATAATTATAAGGATTATATGCCAAGTTATGTATCTCGTTTGGTAAAATCTTTTCGAATATCGTTCGTATTTCTTCCGGAGCGGGGGACAAGGAGGGGAGAGTAAGGGTAAGATCCGAATCCCTAGAACGAGAGAAGCGAGGGGACAGAGGGGGTGTGTATGTGTCGCGAACATTCCGCTGTCGAGGCGCGTTCCACGAGCGCTCACTCATGCCGACGCTACCATTAATAATCACTTTGATGCATAACGCGGCCTCGCTATTATTTACGCTCGGCCGTCGCTCGCGCGGCCTCCACGATTTACAGGCGTATTGTAGAGACAGCGGGACTTATGTAGCGGCCGGTGCGCGGTACGACTTTGCCGTTGCATCGCCTTTTTTTCGTCGCGGGAATTAAGTATCCGACGAGTTCGTTCTTGGAGATGGTTTAGCCTAGCAGTTCCCGTCAGTTCGCGATGTCGCAGCTCGGTGATAAACGCAGAGTCGATACCTCGAAATACGCTCTAGTGAAAGCTCTAGTAAAAGATCGACGCGCATTAACAAATAGGTTGAGCGGCTTTTTTTCCGAAAAAAAGTAAAAAAATAAACTGCACATTGTTGCCTTAAGCTTCTATCTTACACATATCGTATCTCTATTTTCCATTACATTTGTTAAACAATATATTGCATTTAAAGAGTTTCTAATGCAAGTCAATTTTTTCGGCTCGCTTAATTATTTAATCACTTCTCTCGCGCGATTATCGCGAATAAGAACTTTCGCCGAATAGGATCATTTCTTCACAAAAGAAAACGAAGTAACGGAGCGAGGGAGGAGACGGTAACACACGTGTATCCGTCATGAGGGCGCCGAGTGACAAACTCGCTGACGTGCTTTAATTAGCGACAGGGAAAGAGATTAGAACTCAGCCTTGGGACCGGCGTTGCCGTCACTAATGCACCTCGGGATGGGATTCCGTGGAGCTCGGGAGGGGAACGAGCACGAGTGAGATCTCTGGGAGTGACAATTTCAGGAGCGATTAGCCGTCACGCTCTGAGTTATGCGCTTACTAAACGGCGCGCCGCGCCCCATTGAACCGCACGGCGCGTTTTTCTTAAAAATAGAATTACGATCTCGTGGCCGCTTTCATCGCTCCTTAGTTAACGGCGGGGGTTGCGCGGAATGGAGAGAAGTGACCGTGGTTGAGACGCAGGGTCAAGTCGAGGAAAAAAGTAGGCCGGCGATTATCCGCATTAAAAGCCAAATGCGCAATCTTCTCGTCTATTCTTGGCAATATGTACGAGAAATTTAATTTAAGCGCTTTTATATACTACCCGTCCTATGACTTTTTCGTTCTCTTTTTTTTGCCCGAGACGCCGAGCGATGATTTAGATCGTGTGAGAAGAAAAAGCACATATGTGATCTTAGCCTCGTTGGAGTGTTGAAAGAATCTTGCACTTCTGTTAATCAATATTTATCGACAATGTGAAACAAATTGCATAATGCAAGCGAAGAAGTAATATTTTACTCTTAATTTTAAGGAAAATACACTTGTATTTTTCAGGTCGCACGTACAATGATTTGAATCAGTATCCTGTATTTCCTTGGGTGTTGACAAACTACGAGACGAAGGAACTTGATCTCAGCTTACCGAGTAATTATCGAGATTTGTCAAAGGTATAGTTCAACAACTCTTCGCAAATTTACATATGCACATTTTATACGACAATGAGAAAGATATTCTATCGATTTTATTCTTTTCATGAATGTCGTATTGAAAATACATCGATGCCTAAAATATTGCGGCAAGATTTTATGTAAGAACGTTCACGTTTTTTTTTTTTTTACAGCCGATTGGCGCATTGAATCCAAACAGAAGAGCTTATTTCGAGGAGCGCTTTCAAGGCTGGGAACACGACTCTATACCACCTTTCCATTATGGCACGCATTATTCTACGGCGGCCTTTGTTTTAAATTGGATGATACGTGTGGTAAGTATTTTATTTTATGAAAGTTATATATGGTTCGACAAAACATTACTTAACTTCGCTTCGCCCACTTATATCTTGCGAAAAACAGATAGCATATTTTTACAACAATTATCATTCAAATATTTAATCGATAGAATAAATTTATTACATCTATTAAAATGCTCGTTGAATGAAAATATTTTCTGATCAACACTATCACGTCAGTTCATTTATAAATGTTAAATTAAAGTTTAATTTAACGATATAAAATCGGGTCTTTATTTATGTAATGGGCGTATAATTAACTTTCAATCGCTGATTTTTGGTCTTTCCACTTACGAAGCGTGTCCAGTCTGCACCATAAATTTAAGCGACACTTTTAGTACTGCGAGCACACTAATTTGGGGTCGTCGAAACGCCCTCGTGCCAACGACGCCCGCCTTCTCGTTAAATATACACATTTGTTTTCTGCTGCATTTCCTCGTTCACTTAAAGTTCAGGACGTAACTGGAAAACGTCTTCATCTTCCTTTGTTCTTTCTAAAATAGCGTATGTTTATGCAACAATGTTATTTCACTGCATATAAATTATCAAACGTCATTTTCAATTATGGTTTCATATATCGTCGGTTTATCAATCATTACAATAATTCCTATGAGCATACCGCTTTTGAATTTATATTTAATCGGCTTTATATATATATATATGTATATATAAATAACGCGTTTGAACCGGTTTAATTGTTTATTTGCTGATCAATGTTCCAGCATACTAGCGTGTTAGAAGATTACCTCATAAACAATTTATTTATCTATAACTGCTGTGTTTGTCATTATGCCGTTTGTCCGCCGGAGAGACACGTTAACGATCTTGTTATATCCTTATTATATAATTATATATCTCGGGGTCTTATAAAGGAATAGTTGTAGACTTGGTATGTAACGCGGACCGCTGCCTTTTAGTTGCAAAAATCTGTTTTATGCCCCCGCATTCGCGTGCCGCAACACAAAAGTGCATCGATTATGTGTGTGGCCTCTCATTAGCGTTTGTTCGCCCTGTCAACGGCACGGATGACTGACCGGGAACGAGAAGGGCTCCGTAAGAGCCTGTGCACACAAAGGGCCTTCAAAGTGTCTCTAAGTGGCGGTTTAGAACTACGCCGCCTTTTCTACGCCCCTATCACACTTTATGCTTCTACGTTTATCGTTATTGACGTTCTGCGGAATTTGTGTGCTCGATATTTTGCGAGAGGCTCGATTTAATCTCTGTAAAATGCTCTTGCCCTGTTTGTAAATAAGTTATTCTTTACACATATACGCAGGAACCGATGACAACTATGTTCTTGGCGTTGCAAGGCGGCAAATTCGATCACCCTAACAGGCTTTTTTCGTCTATCGCGCTTTCGTGGAAGAACTGCCAGCGTGATACGTCCGACGTCAAGGTTCGTTGCATTTAATTAAGATACTCGT
The DNA here is from genome assembly GCA_963971435.1 of Lasius platythorax. NCBI lineage: Eukaryota > Metazoa > Arthropoda > Insecta > Hymenoptera > Formicidae > Lasius > Lasius platythorax. Next base: position 3,340,812 of record OZ020536.1, on the reverse strand, counting down.
AGAATTTACATTTTAGCCACGCCTCGGTGCGTCTAGTCGCATCACCATTGTTATCCTCGTTGCATAAATTTTCTATCGTACGCGTCGCTATACGCGGAGATATACCGGAGATTTATTGGCGGAGCCATAAATTCGTTTCTTCTCATTAACAGGAGTTAATTCCGGAATTCTTCTTTCTGCCGGAAATGCTAGTAAATAGCAATCACTATCGTTTGGGCAGGCAGGAGGATGGTAGCGCGGTCGGCGATGTTGAATTGCCACCTTGGGCATCGTCTCCTGAAGAATTTATACGTATAAATCGAATGGTATGGAATTATCTTTTTTAAAGTTTATGTGTTAAGATTAAATGATTGTTACAAATTGAGTTAAAAATAATATTTAAGTATACATATTTTTTTTTTACAATACGTCTCATTTTCTTCAGGCACTCGAGTCCGAGTTCGTATCTTGTCAATTACATCAATGGATCGATCTGATATTTGGTTATAAGCAGAAAGGTAAGATTAATTTTAAAATTGATTATGATAATTTACAAAATTTCCTACAATTTATTAAAAATTACGCTTTTTCTATAAATATATGTAAGTCCATTGCATCTGACGTTTACATCGAATACCGAAATAAAGAGAGTTTCTGTCGTTTCATATAAAATAATAGAATTTTATTGAGATATATCTACCCCGATCGCGAAATCGTTTTTGGCGTCAAGTTCGGACAATAACCCATGAATTGAGTCAATAGCGTTCGCACAATGGCAGGCGCCGTTCGGTTCGCGAATACCCTAGGATTGCGCCTTGGGTGTTGAGACAGAGGCAGTCGAGTCAAATTAGATTTCCACCGATGGTAATTGCGGATGGCGCCTCTATATCCGGCGCTTCCCCGAAGATGCTGTCCCGGCATCGGGAGGGCGCGGGAACGAGGGAAGGTGCTTGGCACTGGGCGCGTATGGAAGGAATTAGTTTTTAGTTAGCTTCCTCTCTCGGGCCCTGTCCCGACCAATTAGGCACGTGTGCCGAGCGTGACAATGCGTCCCACCCATAATATGCAACACGTTTACGCGAGCAGCCGGTAGCAGCACGAAAGTAGAGTCAACCGGAAATACCGGCCACAAGCAATCGCCGGGAGACTCTCAGAACCGCTCTCGAGAAATGCATCATGTCGCGCGTTGTGGCGACCGAACAAATCATAAAATTGTAACGAAAGGCAACGCGTTAGAAACTTCGTATAACATTTCGATTATCCTGTTCTTCTCGCAGGCCCGGAAGCCGTGCGTGCGACCAACGTTTTCTATTATTTGACGTACGAGGGTAACGTGGAATTGGACACGATCAGCGATGTATTGATAAGGGAAGCTATAGAAAATCAAATTAAGAATTTCGGACAGACGCCGTCGCAGCTCTTGATGGAACCACACCCTCCGAGGAGTTCAGCGATGCACTTGGTGAGAGATTACTTAATTTATATTAAGTATATTATATATGTACTTTATATATATACGAAATATTATATATGTACTTTATATGTATATATGTACGAAAAATTTGACATGGTCTCAAAAAATGGAAAATATTCTTCCAGTCACCAATGATGTTCTCGAGCATTCCGGACGACGTGTGCATGACCATCAAGTTCCCGTCTAATTCGCCGATCTGTCACATCTCGGCTAACACTTATCCCCAATTGCCACTGCCATCGGTTGTGACGGTAACCACCGGACAACAGTTTGCTGTCAATCGGTGGAATACCAATTATGCAGGTAAAGTAATTTTCCACACGCTTCAGTATTTAAGTCGATCTCCATCGTCTTTTTCTTACCGTAATTTCAATTTTTCATAGCCTCTGTGCAATCTCCGAGCTATGCAGACACACCTCAGGCTCAGGCTGCCAACCAACCATTATCTATGGATCCTGTTCTCTGTAAATATATAATATATATATACATGTATATATACATATAAATATATATGTATAAATATATATATAAATTAAGTAATATTATGTATATATGTGAGACTGAAAATACTATTTTATATATTTCCAGCTCAAGCGGCAAACAGCTCAAATCCAATGTTACAACGTCGACATCTAGGCGATAACTTCAGCCAGAAACTAAAAATTCGCAGCAATTGTTTCGTCACCACTGTGGACAGTCGATTTTTGGTGGCCTGTGGATTTTGGGATAACAGTTTCCGCGTCTTTTCGACCGAAACAGGTGAATCTTGATGTCCCATGATTGATTAATCGTGCTAAGCACGCGATAAATGAATAATAAATAAATAGGCAATAGTCGTTTGCATATGGCAGAGCTGTAGAAAGTAGGAAATTGTCTTTTGCAGCGAAAATCGTCCAGATAGTCTTCGGTCATTACGGCGTCGTCACTTGCTTATCGCGCAGCGAGTGCAACATCACTTCCGACTGCTACATCGCATCCGGAAGCGCGGATTGTACCGTCCTTCTCTGGCATTGGAACGCCAGAACTCAGACCATCGTCGGCGAGGGTGAAGCACCGGCACCACGTGCCACCCTCACAGGTCACGAACAGCCTGTGACAGCCGTCGTCATATCTGCCGAATTGGGTTTAGTTGTCTCGGGATCGCATTGTACGTATCCGAAAAATTAAAAAAAAAAAAAATGTAAATCCTAAAAAGAAGTGATAGAAAAATATATATTTCTTCGAAAAAATTCTCTATAATTGTTGATTCACACGTGAACTGTTTAATTCATGCATATGATTTTGATATCTGGTGTTATAGTCGGCCCAGTACTTGTTCATACTACTTTCGGCGATCTCCTGAGATCGCTCGAAGCACCGAACGGATTTTCGTCACCCGAAAACATCGCTATGTCACGCGAGGGCGTCATTGTGGTGAATTATGAGCGCGGGCACATAGCGGCGTTTACCATAAACGGAAAGCGTCTTCGTCACGAGTCTCACAACGATAATTTACAAGTAACTTTCGATTGCTTGTTTTTTTTTTTAATAATTTATGACATGGTAACATTATCATTTTTTTTTATTTTCAGTGCCTACTACTGAGCAGGGACGGCGAATACTTGATGACAGGAGGGGATAAGGGTATCGTGGAAGTTTGGCGAACTTTCAATCTTGCTCTACTTTATGCTTTCCCTGCATGCGAAAGCAGCGTGCGTTCTCTCGCGCTCGCTCATGATCAAAAGTGAGTATAATTCGACATCTTAAAGATATCTCTTCCTGAAATTGTTTAGCGATGTGATACAATGTTTGAATACATTTTACAAATTTCACTGTAAAATCAAGTGCTCTATTCCTAATAACAAGCATCAATGCATTTTGTTTTATAGGTTTCTTCTAGCTGGTCTGGCAAATGGATCCATTGTGATATTCCACATCGACTTCAACAGATGGCATCATGAATTCCAGCAGCGTTACTGAAATTACGATTTTCTCTTCGCCTAAGAAAGTAAGGCGCATCCCATAAAATGTTAAAACAGACTTTTGCGTTTATCTCTTTAAATAATCTGACAATTTTGAACCTACATGTATCTCTCGGACAAATAGCGCTTCGTTCGTGTGATTCCCCGTTGATCGTGGATCATTCACGAGAGTTTACGAATGTGCGATAGAAACGAATATTATTTGCGCGACATTTGTACGGGCCAGCTTCTCGTCAGACACTAGTTTTAGATTCGCCGCAATTTATTCGCAAAATAATGTGTCAGTTGTTTCGGATTAAATGCAATGAGCGGCAATGAAACGAGTGCTGTATTTTTAAGCGTAATATGCTGTGGATTTTAACGTTCAGCAATAAACTCGCTTTTGTGGCTGCGTGCAGTGCTTCCGTAAGGAGAAGTTCGAACGGAGAAAGATATAGGGCGCAGAGATGCAATCAGAGTTTCAAGTTTATCTCTGCGCATAATTACCGAGTCAAACCCACATCACAAACTAATAAAGCGTGAAAATTATACGCGTGTCGCTCGAAACGCTAGTCAATTAACGATGACTCGGATCTACTTATCTACGTTTGCGGCTGTTCGCGTGATTTCGTCTCATGCGAACGTAAAGAAAAAGAGTATTACGCTCTATCGGGGAAAATAACCGCTGATACGAAAAGAGGAACCGCGTCGACGAGACGGCGGAGCTGTGTGAACATACGTTATTTTTATGCCTGAAACTGCACGTGGATTTGGCCACGACACTTTAGCGTTAATGTCCAATGTAAATACGGATATATTCTTCACGTTATACATATATATATATATACACATACACACACGTACATACACATGCGCGCGCGCTTAATTCCGTATATATCAGAGGGGCCGAGGAGGAGATGCGTATTTTATCGCGAGAGATTTGCATTGTATTCTTCGCAGACGTATTAATGTCGCTCACGTCGAACTTTTTGGCTAAGCACCTTGTACGTTCAGTTTGGACTACATGCACTGCGAACGCACTGCGTATCACTGATACCGATGCGCTGGAATGGATGCTGCGCGGAAATACGTCGCTAATCATTCTCCGGATCGCGGTATCAGTCCCCGCTACACTTTCTACACCCTAATATTCGCGTCCTTCAAAAGAGATCCTAATTTTTATCAAAGCCGTCCAGCTTAACTTTTGCGAGGATATTTCTTAGTATTTTCGCACGCGACGTATATTAATCAGCAAAGCAAGTTATTTAGGCTAAAATAACATCCCGAATTCATCCTTAACATTCCGCGACCTGTCGAGGATCGTTTGTGTGTAAATGCGTCATCGGTGATCCCTAGGATGACTCGAGTGACGATAGAGCAGAGTATACGAGAAAGAGAGAGAAAGGAAGAAAGAGAGCGCGTAAATGTGAGTGAGAGAATGCAGACATATACCTTACATCCAACAACGATGGGGAAGAAGATGCTTGATCGTGCATAAGTGGTAGAATTACTGGCTTGATTTTCGTTCGTACGTCATCGTAGAACGTGTGATAGCTGTCTTGTAGGTATTACTACTAAATACTATTGTCATTCTGAGTCTTGTTTTACGAAGAAACCGTAAAACATGGGACATCGTATAGGTATAGCCTTCAGTTGTTTGTACGTATTCTGAATATAGTATCTTGTTGTCATCTCGGTTAATCTTCTGTAACAATTAATTATTTATCTATCTAAGGGAAAATTATTCTGTTGTCACTATTTAATAGCCATATGACTATAACGAATGTATTTCTAAAGTTATCGCAACAGTAGTCAGAAAATCTTCGTGTATACGAGAGAATGATGAGAAGTGCAAGGGCGTGAAGAAAGAAAGATGAGAGAAAGAGAGACAGAGAGAGAAAGGAGAGGAGAGAATACAGGATGATAAGAGGAAAAAGAGAGAGCATAAATGTAATCTATTTGGAACGAATGTTTCACGGATCGCAGTTGATTATCGCGACGATTTAAGAAGATGCCGTAAAATAGATTGTCTATATATTATATATAATTATTATTATATAATTATATTTATATTATACAATTATATTATATAATTGGAGCGTGTGAATCAATCATTATTTGCTTTGCTTAATTGAATGGGTAATGTATTCGATTTTAGCAATTATCTAGTTATCGGACTAGTCGGAAAGTGATTTGACATTTGACAAAATCTGAAATATGCGTGTTGCAATATTAACAAAAGCAGCTCAGAGTTTTTAAAATGCGAAATCTTTCGCATTTTTAACAATTTTAATAAATGACATTTAATAATTGACATTTTCAATGTTGAAAAAAATCAAGTTTTAATGATCAGTATTACGTTTGCTACAACGGCAAGAAATAGATTTTGGATACCTCGATACGTGTTCTAGTCAAGGATTACCGTCGAGTAACTGTCGCGAATCATCTGCGATCCTCAGCATTTATATAGGTATCGATACATTTAAAAGATATGCCGTACTCTGTTTATACGTGTAGGTGTATAAAGTAAAGTAAAGGCATAGTGCCGTCGTTTTCAAGCGATCAATCACCTTGGGTTTGCGAGAGATCACGGTAGCGTTACGATCGTAATATCGATTCCTGCTGTGTACCGGACGATCAGGTGGCAATCCGCTTGCACAACCGATAATCGTACAATTTTTAAGCGTATAGAAGAATGTTACGTGTACAACGTGTTAATAATGGTGTATTGCCACTCTCGTTATGGGCGTGCTTTTGCATGATCGTTAGTACTGTTCTGTTGATTTCATTCGCGCGAGAAAAAAACAAAAAACAAAAATGAATGAACGAGAAAGATGGCAATCGAAGGATAGAATGAAAGGGACAAGAAGCCAAGGGTTGAGGGTTGTGTCTGAGTGCTTTCATTAATATCGCTAACTCTGTCGCATACGTGTGGAAATGAATTTCTGTCACGCATGTAAATGTTTACGTGTATTGATGTATAGGCGCGTAATCTCTATCGACATTTTATTTTCGCTATGAAATACGGTTATAAGCAAGAAAGAGAAACATACGACATTCCAACTGCATTTCCTGCTTTTTGCCAATTGCATTTGTCAATGAATTTGGATTGATTAAACTAAAGAAAGAAGAAATAAAATTGGCGCTCCTTGTTCATGAATACAATCAAATTTGAAAAAAAAATAAGTGCTAATAAAATGGGAACGTTTGAAGACATGTATTTGCAAGTACGATGTGTTCAATTAGGCGGCACCCATTTTTGCATTATTCAATGAGCGCGAAGGCAGCGTAATGGATGAGAATGCATCGTAGTCGATAAGAAGTCGTATAAAAAGAGTTTTTATATTTGTTTATAGATGTGTGAGAATGTGCTGCACTCTTTAAGCAAGTTGTTAGTGAATTCCCTCCATATTGCTAATATACATAAAGGAAGTTAACTCAGATCGATTTCTGTCCGCGTACTTGAACATTTCAGTACATAAAAAAAAAAAGTATCGCTAAATATTTTAAATAACGCTAAGTACAACGCTACAAGAGTTTGCCTATATTATTATTACGATTTATTGTCATTATATTATTATTAATATTCTTATTATTATACGATTGTGTGGTTACACATTAACGTACTTAATATTAACGATTATCTATACAGGAGCATAGATTTGTATATTCGTCGGATAAGGCCCTTAATGTTTGCGTGTTAAGTGATAATAATTTACTTACCCATATTACTATTACGAGGAAGGCGCGAGAAACTGTGAAGTTTTATCCGGTTCGTTCATATTCACATAATATGCTGCGAGCTGCCCGTAGAGAAGTACTTACATCTAGATTAATCAATGCGTCTTTAATGTTTTATAAGCGTAATCACGGGCTGGAAATGAGAGATGAACGACGCTGCAAAACACACGCGACACGGATATAACACTCAAGCGCTTACTTATTAGGCTCGTATTATCTACCTAAGTCTGGTTTAAGCTTTTCAAAAGAGACTGTTTAAGAGTGACGCGGGAGGGAGGGAGAAAGTAGTCAACGTAAAAGCCATAACGAAGAAGCTCAACAGGATGGTAGATCGACATCTCGATTCTCACGAGAGAGTGTGTAAAATCAATCGAAAAAGCTTTTGTCATGTATGATCATTTTTTTACATCACATATGAATAGTCAATATACACCGTAGCCGTGAAAATTGGAGCAACCTCGATCGCGCGGATCCAATGGAGGCTCGCCGTATATCGTTTGTGCCGAATAATGTTTTATAAGCATCGTTGACTCGTTTTTCTGTCTCCGAACAAGCGACGCGATCTAACATTTGCGTCCCATTCGCGCCGCGCGAATCAATGATTGAGCTCTCTTCCGATTTACGGAATAATTAACGCGCGATTACATCTCGCCCGGATCGAGCCTCCTGCCGATACACGGACAATTTCGACGGTGAACGTTTTTGTCATCCCAAATTAGAGACGCGTACGCAACGAAAGTACCAATCGATTGCGTTCGTGAAATTGTAATTAGAGGCCTAATTGTAAGATTGTTTTGCCGGCAATGTTACAGCGCGGTTACAGTAACGGTTCGACGCTCGATCGATGAATGTAAGGATGGCCGGGACGCACCGTCGAAAATGTCTCGACACTTGTATCGTATGATTTTCGACGAAGCCAAATCACGTAATCACGGGCATCGACGATCATCACCTCGTCGATGACGGGATATACACGGTACAGATTTATTCCCGCCACTTTTAAGGAGTACTATTAGGTAGAGAAATACTTAAGTCTCGTTGCTACATACCAGTATAAGCTCTATCGCTTATTTTATACTTAGAAGTATTGTAATGTTTCGATTAGAGGTAATATAATGGGAAAGTTGTATCTTAGCGTAAGCTAGAATAAATCTGTAAAGATAAGTAGTCAAATAAATGAAAAGTACATTTGATGTTGCAGACGATCCTTTTTCTTTATAACTTCGACCGACAAACTCGATATTTTAATTATATGTATAACTTAATATTATTGAAAAAAAAAATTAAGTATTTATAGAGGAGGTAAGAATGGAACGTTAACAATCTGCCTTGTTAAGATTTATTTGTGTCATTCACGAACATAACAGGGAGCACTGCGTGCTCAAATATACAATGTAGATATCTACTCGTTAGAAAAGTATACACATCGTCCATATCGGTATTATTGTTACTTGCCCATAAATTAACTACGTGTGTGCGAACACGATCGCGTTCATAATTAGAGTAGGTTTTAAACAAAGTACGTATTCATCAATTTAAACAATTATATGACAAGTCATCAACATAATTATCAATGTACATGCATTCGTGTGTATATATATATATATAATTTAATTTCTTTATATTTCTAGATACATGAGAGATATGTATTTATTATTTTATAATCCAGCAGGAAGAGAGTTCGCGTACATTTCATTTTATAAATTATAAATCATTCGTGTTTGAGTCAAATAAAAAGCACATTTTTCACTGAAGCGTACGTAATGAAAACTAAACGAAAGCTTACTTTAGCATCGTATCCGGGAGAGATTTAAATAATTTATAACAGCATTAGCATTGGGAGTTCACATTTTACATCGTGTTCTTGTATAAGTACAGGTTTCTCGGACCCGTTTAAGCGCTACTCTCAATATGGAGCGACTGAATTCACTTACTATATGAAGTTTATTTGAGAAAGCTCAGTCCTGTGGTATAGAGTGACCCACTTGTACGAAAAATACAGCGCGTTCTTTTTTTCTATTTTTTTTTTGTCTCCATGGGCATCGCTGGAACAATGGAGTAGATGAAAAGTTTTCAAGGAGATCTAAAAAGACGTTTCTCTTACGGGTTACAGGCAGGCATACAGTCGAAGTATATTGACTTGAAATATAGTTATAGTAGGATATTCTAGAATTACTATAGCGAGCAGACTGAAGTTTCTATATTAAGCATGTGTGATTGGAGAATCTATTACTTTTAATCATACTACTGCTGCTACATCGTTATTTTTTGTTGGCACATTTTCCATTAGTCAATATGTCACTCGAAATATATCACCAGTTTTGATATTATTTTTATCTATAACAGTTTGTATAATATATAATTCTATGTATGTAAATTACGTATATTTTTTCCGTGGTATAACTTACATCTCCCAATTTCTTTATGCGATTGGCAAGAGCTTGATTAAATTTGAATTCAGACACACTTCAATATTTCAATTAATCAAAAGAATGTAAATATATTGTACACAGACCAAGTCCATATATTTTGCCCTTTATAAAATAACTTAACTTATCCAATTTTCAATTTGTCTCATTGTCAGCCATTTTCCAGAAACGCCCATATTTCTTAGTATTCAGATTCTTTTCATACATCATATGTAAACGATTAATCAAATAAATGTACTTAAAAATATATTAAAGTATACAATTCTTTCACAGATCTATTCTCGTTAAACAGGTACATTCGCAGGTATGGCCACAAACGCAATTTTCAAAGAAAAATTAAATAGATTTCTCGCTGGAATTTATTTACACTAAATCTTTATAGAATTATTTCGATTATATTTTTAAACATACACATAAATGATATATTTATAATATATTAAATTATAAGAGGACTGTGTGTGCATCGCGCGCGTTTCCATTCTTTTTTCTTCTACAATATATATAATTCCTTATATGATCTAAATGTATATTATTATTTATTATCAGGTTCACAATCGAATAGTCGCGTCAGTTACAAACGTACATGCGTGTACGAAGCGACTATTGATATATATGATGCCAAAATCACGTTATATATGTTGCTTGTACGTGTATGTATATACACGCCAGTGTTCAGATACATTATCACAAATAGTGCCCGTGGTCGGGCATTATATCTAAACATGTATCGCGTTAATAGAACATTTGCGCAGAAATTGTAGCGAGAGCGTAAAATAATAAACGATGCATGTAGAGATCCAACGCGCGCGTTCGGTATCTGTACTATCTTAGAAATACTATCGGTAGTCAATTGTACTCTGTTGCTAAAGTGATCTGTCGTCTAAATCTTGCCCGTACTCGTTCGGTCTCGCCTTTATCGAGGGTAAGGCCTTATATTCCTCGCGCTCATATTTGTCTTCTATAAAAACTTATGTATATCTGATCTCTCGCGCATTAATCTAAAAACATTTAAGCTATCGTCATGCTCAACATCACGTATGACAGGAAAATTCTACGGGGGATATTGTGAATACAACAATTTGTGTTTGAAATGGTGCGGGACCAGCCTGCACTCTATCGCGAGCATACTATCTCGATAGAAAGACAAAGCCATGCAAATCGATCTCGTTTCCGTCACGATCATCGTAAGATCGTTGGAATTGAGCAACGTATGTTTCGCGAGTGATCGAGCTTTCTACTACATTGGATCGTTTATTATTTTATGCCTGCTGCACGAGGTAAGGTTGCAAAGCACAGAATTCGCCTTCCGGCCTTTTGAGACAGAGATTGTACTTAAGTCAGTCAAGCGATGTGCATTAAATGACGACAGAAGGAGACAATGTCCAAGCCGACGTCCGACAATATTTGCGAGCTTCCGCAGTATTTACTTTCCGCCTCTTGTCTTCATCTGCAATGCAAGCTCTATCAGAATCGTTGAATAACACAATAGAATTTTCATGGTCTTTCATCGTGCGAGAATTTAAATTTCTATTTCTACTAAGAAAAGAGATGTTGAAATAATTTAATTAACTACAAATAACGCAGATGAGATTTAATTAATTCACCTACCTGTTTAAGCAGCTCAAGCTTACTGGAAGTGAGTTCGAATCCACGTTTGGAATATGGCCAGACACGGTCTCCATCAACGGGTACCATTGAGCTACCGGTTTTCTCGGATTATCCAACATCTCTAGCCAGTGATCTCGGCCGATTCCAATGAAGCTCGATCCAATTGCCGTACATCCCATCAATTCATTCGCACCAATCCTAGTGTGTGTTTAAATTATTACATTTGCACAGAAAGAGAATTTACTTTCATATTCAAAAATTTTGCATAATTGAAAAATTTTCTCGTACCTATCGTAATCAATCACTTTCACTATAAGACTGACGTCCTCGATATTGTCCGCGGGAACATCGAAGACAAGTGCCTCATTGTAGATGGGATAAAGAGTATTCTTCTTCACCGTCGTCTTTTTTTTCTTTATCCTTTTACCTTGGCATAGCAGATAGACTTTCACGTAAGGATCTAACGAAGAAATGAAACAAATTTAATCAATGAATAAAATATATTTTCTTCAATTACAAAAAAGAAATAACTAATTTAATAATGAAATATTAAATTTCTAGTAAAGGATTATATTTTAGCAATAATATTGCGAAAAAATATCTGTTCTGATCCAATTTTGTACGCACCTGATTTGCCCGTTATATCCATCGCTTTAAGATTCCTGGCTTTGACTACGGTTAATGTCAACCGACCGGCCGTTGGTAGATAGCATAACGACAACATCAATTCTCCTAGATCTACTTTTTCCTATGAATAATATTGAGAAGTTAAAGTTATCAAGTTGCGATCAAAGTAACTGCTTCTGAATAATTAAGCGTTTATCTCATAAAAGATAAGGCTACCTGCAAGGCGCAGAGAATGTCCATCGTATATTCAATTTCTTGTTCAAGGTCGGTGCAATCTAAGAGTCCTTTAAGAACTACTTGTCCAATGAGATCGTGGCGTGAAAAGCGATCAAAATCGTAGACCGAGAATTGTAGATAACGTTCCCGCAATTCTTCATATGAAACGCTGACAAGATAAATTATACATCAAATTTTTAGCTCGGGTTTTATAATTTTTTTTTTTTTTTTTTTTTGCGTAATTATGTCATTTAGCGTGGATAACAGAATGTTAACGATAAATCTTCTAAGATTCATTGTGTCGTAAATTGTCTTACCTAAAGATAAACGTTTCATTGAATATCGGATTCAAATTCTTTCGATGTACTTTTGTCTGGAATTTTTTCTTTCTATCTGGTAACAGATACACTTTGATGTACGGATCACTGCTACCCGTTACATCCTTTATTGGCAATTCACGAGCTTCCAGAACCTGACATCAAAGAATCAAACATCATTAAACTTGATGGATTCTATATTGAATAGAATAAACGATGATAATATTATGCTTTCAGAGAAAGATACAGATAAAAATAATATTAAATGCTATATTTATTTTGCACATCTAAATTTACAGCTAATAGTAAAAAGATTGATTAATGAAATCTGTTACGTCATCGTAAGTATTATATGATCGGACAAGTTCTGATTCTTACAAATAAACGTACACGCGATAATTTTAAAATATTGTTGTATTTTTATAAAAACTTATGTAATGCAAGAAACGGAAAATGTAACAAAGACCAATAATAGCATCGTATATTTAAATTTATCTACTATGAAGCATAGTCTGTATATATATAACTAATCTTAATGCATTTGAATTCGCCACGTACAGGAATAGCTTAATGTAACTGACATTACCCAACCCGCGTTAATAGCAGTACAGCAGAGACTATGTGTGTCCATCACAAATGCAATATTCTGATACTTCATTATCGTTATCCAATATCTCTCATTTGTGCTGAATATAACCCAGATACATATTTTCAGTTCGCAAACCCAGTTTAGATGTAAACTCATTAAATTCGTATGCGCGGAATGAGAGCTTCTAATTATTATTATTTTTATTAGTTCATCAAAATTTTATAGTGTTAAAAATTAATCTATTTTGTGTAATATTTTTTATATCTTTATATCAAATATTTGTGTTCGTTGTGGTTTTTCTTATTGCCGTGTGCCAATTCGAGTCAGTCGTATTATTTATAATATACTGCTTAACGTTTATTTAAATTTAATTATATTTTGTGATAGTCCTTAAAGAGATATTAGTTTGACTTACTTTAACAACAAGTCCTTCGATTTCCTTGTCATAGCGCAGAGCGAAATGTAATTTTCCGGCATATTCCATCTCTGTTGTACTGGAACTTTCCGCGCTCTCTTGTCTCACGAGCTCTTTTTTGTATAATTCCGGCTGCGATATTAATAGTTTACATCAATATTATACTTCATAAAAATAAAAAATTTGTAAATTATTCAGATATTTACATACTATTGATTAACTACCAACAGTAAACAAGGCGAATAAAAAACGGAACTCTGTATATTATATGGCAAGCTTTTTTCAAAAGAGATCAAATAGCAATGCATTACCGTTTTGCATTTCGACATCTATCATAACAAGAAGGCGGAATATCAGCTAAATACCTTGATAAGACCAAGACTAGAGTCGCTGCGATTTTCGAAGCTACAAATGCTGAACTTAATGTTAGGCAAATCAAGGCGGTGCGATAGTTGGCGTTGGAAGCTTTGATGTCTCATTGGTACGATGGGCAGAGTGGTTTGACGCAACACCTGGCGAAATATTAATATTGAGACAGCCGCGGGATAATATTGAGACAAACTGTGGGCTATTAGAAATGCAAGATGTTATACTGATTTGACTTTGCTGACAATACCTTTTTATTCTCTTTCTGCTCCTGAACATATTCATGAGTGATCGGTTCCGATTGTAGATCCGGAAGAGAATGACTGATGCGAATCGCGTTCTGTTGAGTCTGATCGGTCTCAGTATCCTCGATATTTTCATGTCGAGTCATGTTCATCAACCATCGCCAAGTGGAAGAGCATTGGAAACTCACCGCCGCCAGGAGAACCAGACCAACTAGGGCCACTCCTGCCGCTATCAGTACCTGATAGAGAAAATTCCCGCTCCATTCCTCTGTAAAATGGAGCATTTTAAAATTAGATAAATATTAGTAAAGTAAAGTAAAATAAAGTAAAACAATTACACATAAACATACACAATATATAATTATATATATGTATATATACTGTATATAATTGTATGTGTGTTATTATATAATAATAAAATCAATGTATGATATATTTTTATCTAGCTGTGCTACTTGAAATGGAAAATCATTTAAGCGTTCTACGCAATGATACGTTTGCGTAGGCAGACCGTAACGCAGTGAAAGGGTTAAATAAAATATTCACTCGTGCATTCGTAGCGCTAAGGAAACGTTAAGGAAAGAACACGTGATTTTAATTTGAGATAAAAAAAATCATATTATGTAATTGTTATTAATTATATCAGATATCATATTTAAAATCGCCGTTTGTTGGTAGGTGGAACATCCGTTGCTGAAGAGAATATAGAAATTCCGTATGACTTTATCAGGCTTGCGTAATAAAAAAAAAAGAAAATGCAAATGAGAAAGTATGCTTTAAGTAAATTGCGCGTGTGTGTTTGATGGGGAATACACTATTGTGCGCATCCTACGACAAAGAGAAAGGTATTCTTGGTTTGGCTGGCGCAAATGAAGAGAGGCACACCACAACGCTTCGTGGTTGAACGAGCTTTCCGTTCTCGTTTATGTCAGGAACAATGAGTGTCCTGTTAATGACAAGAATATCTTTGCTTTTACTTTAATATGAAACGACTCACGAGTCACATGTACACAATATATGGTGTATATCCCCTTTTGGAATATTTTACGCTTCGCTTTGAGATCATGCTAAAGGTTGTGCGCTAATGATTATTATAATTATCTTATTTTTTGTGTATTGCTTTTTTCGAAAGCAGATACAATTTCGTGTGCAAACTTAGTTTTTAAATAAGGTTGTTTTTTTCAAATATTTTATTCTGAAAATATTGGGCGTATTTATTCTCTTCCCGTATTTATTCTATATTTCCATTTTCTATTTTGTGACAGATTTACCACAGAAGATTATTTTGCAGAAGTGAGTCACCACGCGTCAAGGATTGTTGAAAATATTACTACATATGTCATATGTGTGTGTGGAAAGTGATAGGAAATCGATGCGCAATTGGTAACACAGTACTTTTGATTGACTAAATTGCGCATGTAGGAGTGCATATTACGTTTTTTTTCCCCTTTGTCCTTTTAACGTATCGTGATTGTAAAAAAGGGAATGATACGCAATATATGTCTTTTATCTTTGAAAACAAAATAAAACCAACAAAACTATGTATATAGATTTTTCGCTTGTGCCACTTGCAACGCATACGAAGCGAAATGCACGGCGAATATACAACGACGCTCGCGCGCGCGCGTCGGTTTATTGTTACGTTGTAAAGTTTTCACTTGTTATTACGATAACAGACGTCTCGTATCGAGTTAACTTTTGCATGCGTTGCGTCGCGTCATTTTCAATTATACCCCGAGTAAAATTGCGCAATTCAACATAGCAATTTTTTTAT
Source organism: Lasius platythorax (assembly GCA_963971435.1). Taxonomy (NCBI): domain Eukaryota; kingdom Metazoa; phylum Arthropoda; class Insecta; order Hymenoptera; family Formicidae; genus Lasius; species Lasius platythorax. The sequence goes on along the minus strand of OZ020536.1, from coordinate 3,325,092 downwards.
AAATATGTTTATTAGCGGAGAGAAAAGAATAAAATATGTTCTCATAATCTCCAAACAATCCAAACTAACAATTAATTACAGTATTACAAGAAAATCTATTTAAATTTTATAATTTAATTTCAATACTTTTAATCCATAATCTATTTTTCAATTTTTTTATATTTTATTATATTTCAACAAATTGTATCCGAAAAATATGTTATGCATCTTTTCATCGTTCTATTTTTTTTTTTTTTTCGTTTTAAAAGCCGTTTTATTATACAGTATACAGTCAACAGGGAGATTAACAACAGCTTTTAACGGCGTTGAAAACGAATGTCATAGTAAGTTACTACGTTGTCCAGTGTGTTTTCACGCTGTGTGTATTTACGTTAGCCCATACTCGCGTGATGAACCCGAAGTTTGCAGTGCGCGTACGATTTACGAGATACTTCTTTGTCTGCGCCGTGCCTAGACGCAACGATGTATACCGTAAAGTGATTGATGAGCTTTAGTGAATTACGGGGTTACTGCCATCATATACAACTTCTAATGCTTGTCTTTCGCGATGGTCAAGTAATAACTAAGTTATGTTTCCTTGATGTCTCAAGAGATTTTTCCTGCCATAATACTTTTCCCGGTATACCTACATGATAAATAAATTACACTAATATATTTTTTCTCTTAATCTTATTTTATATAAAAAGAAACTTATTCAAAACTGAAAAATTTTGAAATATATATAAATGTTAATCTCATTTTTAATACACATTGTTAAATTTAAAAAAGAATCTATAACAATCATTAATAAATCAAAATAGCTATTAATATAAAAAATAGTAATGAATCGTATAATTATTTTAATTAATTAATTTTAATTAATTGTACTCGAATTGAATTTGGGGGGTTTGTCGTCAATTGTTTCAAATATAATCATTGGATTCATCGCACAGATATATCGTTATATAATTAAAAATAATTAAAATAGTTTTTTTATATTATTATCATTTCATTATAATATATTTATTATCAACATGATCTCTGAAGCATGAATTCTAAGGCATAGGCACTTGAATTAGCAATAACTAAAAACAGGTTAAAATCATATTTCTCCATCCTTCCCTATTAACTCTTCTTTTAATCAAATTTTCATAGAGTAATAGACACACTTATCATCTCGTCAAAATATGCCAATATTTTTTTACATTTATCACGCTTTTTCATATTCTGTGTGAGACGCTCGCTGCCCCTGACCCTTTTCCTACATTGCAAGAGCGATATGGAAGCTCGAATAATGGTTCGCGTGCTATGTTAGGATGCTCTTACAAGGCTAACATGGAATTTACATCCTTTGCCTACGTGACTTCACCGAGATAAAGTGAACGACGTTAGATGCTTCTAAGGATTTCTGTTTCTCATGTGAAAATTCAGTGATTAAAGAATCATAGATTTGTTGATAATGGCAACGTGTAAAATTCCGTCCAATCTGTAAATAAGAATATACGTTGCAAATACGAATTTTTACAACCGTGAAAAACATTGTTTCAAAGATATTTTGACGAATGCTGATGGCCTTGACCTTTTCCTTTTGCCTGCAACTTGTTCCAGAGTTTTATACTCTTTATACCCAACCCTCTGTGTCTTTCCCTTTTACCGCGTTTCTTTGTAACAAAAACTCGCTGTTTGTATTATTTCTGAAGTTTTGCACCGTCTAATATATTTATTTTTGTATTACTGTTTCTACTTTATACCCATGCACAATGAGAATTTATTTAATCTATTTGTCAAAGCTGTTCGCGTTCACTTATTATTTACGCAGACGATTAATTCATGACCATATATTCGAGACAGTACTTTAGTTATATTTTTGCGGTACAACATAAAAAATATTTAAAAAAGAATACATACACTTATAGAAAGAACAAATATTAGGACACACATATTATATGTGTGTGTGTGTGTGTGTATAATAAAATTAAAATTAAATTCTGTCTTAAAATATCGCGTGAATTATACATCAACTAAAATAGGCTCCAGTTTTATATAAAATAATTAAATTTTTTTAAATTTTTATTCGTAAACACAGTAGATACTTTTTATGTCTGCTGCTTGTAATTTCAGTTCTCGTCTCGGAAATAGCTTTTCTCAAGGGAGAATTGTCCCAGAATTGAAAACGTACATTTGTCTCAGGTTTATATTAAGGGGATTGACAATCCTCATATTTCCTTTATATGTAGAATATATCTTCTCTACATAAGCTTGCAACGTAGCCGTTATGCTATATATTCATTAATCCCATTGCTAATAATCGCATCTGCAATGTTTGACCTGATTTTGCATATATATATATATATATATATATATATGTGTGTGTGTGTGTGTGTGTGTGTGTGTGTGTGTGTGTGTGTGTGTGTGTCTTGAAATTAGTAATTAAATATTTATTAGCATCAATTAAATCCGTTCTCATTATCGATATATAAGATATCATATATTTTCTCTTGCGTTTTCTCAGTACTCATTAACAAATGGAAATTAAAATCCCCACGTTAGCTTGTAATGTATAATTCATAATAGTACTAATATAAAATTCGGAGCACTCTATATATCATGTATATATAGATGCAATGTATTTTCTTTTGGATTGAAGTTGCAACCAATAATCTAGAAATATCGATTGTAATACATATCTCGCCTCTTATACAACTTAATACATCAAATCATAAAATATTTATATGATACAATAGTTACATGCTTGTTATATTTAACAAGCAACATGGATAGCAAACAAAATATATCAGTAACTGAACCATCTGCGGATACTTTAGACGATCTATTTGGCTTCAAAGCCGCTCAGAAACGACAAAAGGATCGTGATTTGACAACTGAAAATATGAAACCGCATTTTAAGCCCTGGCGTGTTTTTATCAATAATATTGACAGCTATCATGGAAAGATATTAACTGACGTATGTACTGTTTTTAATAATAAAAATAATAAAAATATTAAGAAATCTGATATACATATATATTTTTTTGTTTAAAATTATTTAAGTTTGCATAGAGTAAGCTTTAAACAAAAGTTATAAATATAATACCCATTTCTCTTTCTGTTTACTGTCTTTTCATATTAATTTTATTTCAAAAAGCCACATATGTAAATCCGCAGTATGTTAATTACATTACTATCTCAAAATTAATTACCTAATGTTTGCTTATTTAATAATCTCTTTTTCATCCTCAAAGATGTGTTTCGTTACGTTGTTTTTAACATTAGAAATTACTATTGGAAGAAATATACATTTTTCATATCTATAGAGCATTATTATAACAATCGTATATATTATTCTCTAAAAACAAATACGATTAATAGAAATGGTACTAAATGTATTATTCGAAAAAGTAAAAGACTATATAACGAATATATAACGAATAAAGCATCGGAACAATTCTGTAATTTAAAAAGGGATTTGATGACACAATTTATTGCATGATGCATTCTATTTGCTTCGAATCAAGCGTACTCACTAAAATATGCGAATACTTTATTTGAAATTATTTGATAAAATTACCTTCAAAGACACGGTAAAAAATAAATCTTTGACGTTGAAAATTATAACTCAGTCAAAAGAATGCAAATATAGGTATCTTTGTTTAAAATACATTACATATATATGTATATATATGATTTTACCCGCGTTGGTGTGCAATATGCAAGAGGAAAAAACAATTAGAGAATTTTTCCGCGTCTTAGTTTTAATTATGCCGATTAAGATGATAACGATCATCGTTGCATAAAGCTACTTTATATCACTTTTCATAAAACAGAAATTATATGAAAAAATGATCAGGTGATCATTATTATTCTTGCGATTTATCCGAAGAGATTTTTTATAAACTTTACCTGTGGAAGCTTGTTATTTTTAATCATAATAGTATAGTTTATCTTGTGAAGCAAATATTTTTGTTTGTGGTTCAATAATTAAAATCACATCGGTCGATTGCATCGTTAGAAGGCAGGAAAAATATAAATAAAATATATACGTTGATGCACGTTACAATGTTACAAATAACGCAGCTTTTCAAAAACATGATGTATAAAGCTGATTTTAAGTCGGCTGTACAGGATTGTGAGATGTTCTCTTATTCTGATTTTTCATTTAATATATAACAATAACACTTCTCTTGTTCCATCGCAGAATCTTTAAAGCCTGGTCATAGGATTTGATTGGCACATTTTTTTTCTTCTGTTCATGAAGCGTTTTATAACGAGATATTCAAATCTAGTTTTAATCTAACAGAAACAATACATATATATGCTGTATTTATATTGTATTTGTATACATATATTTTTAAATAATATTGTAAATATGCGAATAGTTTTTAAAAATATAGTTTTTAGATCTTAATTATATTAAGTGTTTTCTTTTGTGAATAACATTAATCTTTCTTGTATTAAATTCTTGTATTAAAACTTGACTATTTTAAAAAATAAAACTTTCAGGTATTATCGGATACTATGTATATCGATCCGCTAACTATAGACACTTTGCCGGATGAAGAGGATGAAGAATTCGAAGATGAATACGTTAAAGAAGAAGAGATGGGAAAAGAAGATCGGTCGAGCAAGGGTGCAAAAATTTCGAGAAAATATGAAGTGATCGGTACAGTTTTGGACAGCAAAGTAACATCTTCAAGTTCCTTTAAAATTTAAGCACCTTCAAGTTTGAAACGATAGCCTCTCTATATTTCGAGATTAACGAATTTTTCTTTATCGCGAACATATTTTCTCTTTTGCACGCGACCGCACGGAAATATTTACTATTTATACTCTGTATATTTTTACCATAAAATCTGAATTTTATTAGCTTTCTTTTTTTATAGATGCTTATATAGAGATTCGATTAATATATATATATATATAAATATTTTTGCTTGTCTTTGCATCTATTGGATGTCATTGTACACCTTATGAACGTGTGTATGTATGTATGTTATGTGATACGAATATCAGTAATAAAACGAGACAGGAGTGCAAAAAATAAAGGAGTCTACGAGGAAAAAACATGTCAGATTTGTTTGCACGTAATACCATTTGTTTTTCATCGCTATTCGACAGTACATATGTCCAGAGAACGCGACGGTGATTAGCTCGCTCGACAAAGACCTTTTTCTATCCGAGTTGATGACCTGTGATACCATTATCTACGACATTACACAGGAGCCAAGTCAAATCAAGGAGATATGTTGGGTCTTGAAAGGTTCATTAATACAAATACAATTTATTCCGTTAACTCTGAGATCGTAGGAAGGGAAATAATCCTTTCATCAAAATTCGTTTTTTATACTAGATGGGCCACGATGTTTCATACAGCCAATATTTCGGAAACGCTTAATAGGACAAAATTTAAATTTGGTAGTTTTATATTATTGATCATGTTGATGTTCATGTTATCATTGATCTTTTTTCACGTACATTTAGATTTTCTTTCCGGTGCCTTATTTTTTTTCGGACATATAATATCAACTTAAAAATGTTAAATGGAACACACCGTATATATTTTTACATTTTTGAGAATGTTCTTTGATGACAAATTCAACAATATTATATTTATTAGGGTTTTTCTGTAAAATAAATGACATATTGAAAATAAAATGAATATGTACTAATATCAACACCATTTTGATTACACGGCATTAGATGAATTATTATAAAAATGGAACTGTTCGCTGTGTGTGTGTGTGTGTGTGTGTGTGTGTGTGTGTGTGTGTGTGTGTGTGTGTGTATGTGTGTGTGTGTGTGTGAGAATAATATTTTTAAATTAGAATTTTGAAAATTGAAAAAAATTTCAATGCTAAACACTCTTTTTATTAACAAAATAGTATCAACATAATAGCAAATACACTAACAATAAAATAAAAAAAGTTTATTACAAATTTACAGAAACCCGAATAAACTAAAAAAAATTACAGTAGATGTTCAAACTGATATTCGTTTTTAAACAGCTCTAACCGTTTTTAACAGTTTTTTGACAATATTATTTTTTAAATAATTTATCTAATGTCGTGTAGTCAAAATGATGTTGATATTAACACATATTCATTTCATTTTCAATACGTCATTTATTTTACAAAAAAAAACCCTAATGAATATAATATTCTTAAATTTATCATCAAATAACCTTCTCAAAAATGTGAAAATATACAAGGTGTGTGGCCTATTTAACATTTTTAAGTTGATATTACGTGACCGGAAGTAAAGTATTGGAAAGAAAATCTAAATATACGAAAAAAAGATGCATAATCAATAATAAAAAACTACAAAATTTCGTTAAATTTTAATAAACTTCTATGCGCGATATTTACTTCGCTCTTATTGCCTTTTTATCCTTTTCATTATCAAAGCCTTTATATTATTAATTTATTATACGCTGGCTGAGAAAATGCATCTTACTTATTCGTTCATTAAAACTATTTATTATTATTATGGTACAACCGTTGTCAGATTATTGAAACGTTGGATTAAATTCCGGAAAACCGTTATTGTCAGCATTTAGGATCGCATTCTTGCGTAATTGCATCAGTACCAAATTTCAATTTTGTCCTATTAAACGTTTTTAAAATATTGGCTGTATAAAACGTCGTCGTTCACCGTGTATAATAAAAAAGTTTGTAAATTTTATATATCAATGTAATTCCCACGCGCGCATGGAATCAAGTTTGCAATCTTTAATTTGGAGTTTCGTTTCTTGTAAATTGCACAAGATGCAGAGTTTGAAAGTTAAACTTTTTAATTAATCAGGCAAAGACGATATAATTTTATTATCTTCCTCGACATCTACTATATGTATATTAACAAAGAGAAGGGAAGAAGTTGGAATATATTAATTATATTAGAGATCGTATATATATGTACATATATACATATATTTCGTAAAATATATTCAAACATTTTTTAATTAAAAAGACATGTATCGTAATAGAAAGATAATCTCGTATAATCTCATTAGAAGAGTATTAGAAAAAGCAATGTATATTCAAAATTAGTCGCGCCATTAGTAAGAATTACAAATGCCTTTAAATTTTCATTTTCTACTCCCTTAAAAAATAAATCATAAGATATCTATATTTTAGCTACGCGGTTACCGTATTGTTTAATTAAAAGAAGTTGCGCGCGAAGAAGTTATGATCGTTATTAAAAAGTAAAAAGTTCGGAAACTTTAAAACTTACGGTCACGTAGAGCTTTTATCAATATAACGAATAACCTCTTCCGATTTCCAGAGATCGTCCGCGCGCTGGAAAGTATGGAGAAGAAATCGCCAAAAGCTTTCAAACGAGATGAGCCAATACGACACATTATTTTGATCTCTACCATAATGACGTGGGCTCTCATGAAACCGTTAGATCCGGCAGATCCGGAATTACCATTCACGGAAGCCGACTACCGAAAGCGGAAGCCTCATCCGAATTACAAGGAACACATTCGGTGCGAGAGGGAGATTGTGGCTGTAAAAAAGATTGCTAATTTAAAGAGCCAATTAAAAACCTTGGTCGTTTGCTGCGGTATCACGTACGGAGAAGAAGAAGGTCCGCTTCATTATCTCTTCAAAATGGCTTGGCAAAACGCGCCTTCTTTACCAATATTTGGCAAAGGACAGAACAAGATTCCTCTCTTACATGTTCGTGACTTGGCCGCGTAAGTAATAAAAAAGAAAGAAGATATGGACATTTATCTTGTTCGAGAAGTTACGATATATTGGTATTTGTATATTTGTATATTCACAGTTATAAATCGTTTTGGTATTGTTAGAATTAAAACTATATGAAAATAACAATACGGCAAAAGTAATAGTAAAGTAGTTTTTCAGCATTACTTTTATGCATCGTGTTTTATAATATTCCATGACCTGCAAAAGTTAATATTATATCAAGATATGCGTGCCCACATATTAATGCAGGTCTCTTGGAGCGTGCTGTGAAATTCTAATTGTTCGGTTGACCAGAGATCCGCTTACTGTTACAGGTAATTTGATTTTCAGAATTGTGGTTTCGATATTACAAAATTGGCCTCCGATGCGGTATATCGTGGCGGTGGAGCAGGAACTAATCTCTCAAAATACGATCGCTAAGGTACTACTATATAAACTCATTTACATAGAGTTTATTGACGTTTATTTTTACATACAAAGTTTAGTACATTTATTGACTAAACACATTGCACTAAATTTTTCTTATATACTTTTTAATATAATATCATATTTTTCCGCCAAAATAAAAGATTTGAAAAAATAATAAAATAATATAATAAAACGAAATCAATAGAAAACTTGAAACAAAACATGCATTTGCAATGAACAAATAATTGTAAAATTATTGTCATGGGCTTTATCATTTAATTATTTTTTTCTGCATAAATATATCTTGACCTTAATTATTTGTAATAAATGTTGACTTCAGTAATCTGCTTTATATTCCGCTTTACTGGCGTAAACCAGTTTTTGAAACATTCTTCGTCCTACTTGCATAAACTGGTTTATGCAAGTAATGTGAAGAATCATGTACTTCGAGTTGATACTTAATAACGAAAGATCACGGATGTTAATTCTTCCTCATAACGTACAAAACTAGTTTTTATACTGCGAAGATTTGCATTACGTGTTGCACAAATCTGCCTTAAAATAATTTTAAAAATTTTGTAATATAAATATATTCTTAATAATATTTCTCTTTCTTTTTACTGCTCTACACTTTCATGTATGCAATATACTTTGATATATATAAATAAAATATATTTTCAAAAAATATATTGCAAAATAGATCAGAAGAATTAAAACTAGATATATCATGGTGCGTAAAATATTTTTTATCCCTTGATTAATATCTTTAAACAGAAAATCAGTCAGGGCCTAACTACCGGTAAGATAAAAAACATATCAAAGGAAAAGGCTCTTCTGCTACCAGAGGTTTCACAGCAGGTATACGATCAAATGACCGTGGATTTAAACATCGATCCCGTGTACATCATCGACCGGATACGTTGGCACCTTGACATGCCATTTCAAAATGTCATAGACATAGTTATAAAGGAATATAAAGCGGCGCGAAACCTACGTCCAGTGAAAATAATCGTTCTTGGTCCGCCGGCATCTGGAAAGACTCGGGTCGCTCGATATCTCGCGGATCATTATAAGATACATTATATTCATGTCAAAACATTGATTTCTGATACAATCCAGAAATTGGTAAGCATATATCTATTCATAGAAAGATTATATTGTCGTAATAATTTAATTTGTATAACGTATATAACAAATAATCGCGGGCAATTATAAGATCAACGATATCGATGCTGCAAAATCAAGCGGAGGACGACAAAGTGATGACCTGAGAGATAAGACAGAAAATGATGACGAAGGTAATAAAGGGGATCAAGAAGAAGAGGTAGAAGAACAAGATGAAAAGGAGGTCATTGTAAGAGTAGCAAAGCTGCAAGAACAGCTTGACGAGATCCGGACCAACATGGCAACGAATAATGGCCGTCTCGATGATGTCGTCTTGAATAAGTTATTAAACATTTATACGTTAAGTTCTCTCTATGCGCGAGAGTTTCCTCATATCTTTCCGCAACGTATGCTCAGGCAGAATGTCAGCGTGTGTGGGTGTTTGGGAAGCACTGTTCGCATCGTTAGCTGCTTCATTTCCTACATTGCGGTCGGTGTTGTAATCACATCGACACCGAAATGTTATCTGATTTGCCAGGAGCTCTTCTGGTAACAGTGCAATAGCGCAGTTAATGCTAAAAGCTCAAATAGGGCTTGCTTTACCCAGCACGCTAATTGCATCAAAATCGAACACATTTACGCGCTCTGTTACACGGATTCGTGTTCAATTCGATCGAAGTGTACGGCGAAGTAACGTGCAAATCTGTATTGAATGAACGTGTATATCTTCATATATGTTCTCAGCATTTTTCCATCCAACTAGCAGAACACACGCGAGGCATTTCCCATATGTCTCATAAAGATGCGTATAATCTTTATGAAGAATTTGCATAATATATATGATTCCTAAGCTACTTTTTCTCAGATAAATTACGTGATATATCCTTATGCATCAAAAAGCTTCGACGCAAAAAATGCAATGCTGTAAAACAAATTTCATTATATGCTGCAAGCTACTTCATCGGCTAAAACAGAAATTCTTCAAACACTTTAAGAAAATAATAGTTTCATATCGAAAGTAATAATTAAATCGCTTTCTTAAAAAATGCTAAGTCCAATATTACAAATTTTTAAATATTATAAAAATTTTATATTCAAAATTTGAAATATTGGTCTTCGCACTTTTCAATTAATTGTTTCTTCTTTCAATTAATGAGCGTGATATAAAAAAACATTGTATTCTCTAAATAATATTAGAGATAATATTAATTTTAATATCGAAGGTTGTTCCTGAATCGATTGAAGTCGAAAGACTGTTTAAACCAAGGATACGTGATGGATGGACACCCGAAGACTATCGAACAAGCCAGAAAGCTATTTCTGATCAACAAACAGAATTTAGAGGAAGAGTTCGAGGACAACAATATCGAACTCAGGAACACTAACATAGCGATCTTGCCGGAATTAGTCGTAGTTTTGGAAGCGAGCGACGAGTTTCTAAAGGAACGTATCATTAACCTATCAGAGAAAGAAATACAGAACACGCATTATACGGAGGAACATATGCTGCGACGTATGAGAGAATATAGGTATTAACATATATTCGCGGCAAAAAGAACCAAAAATCCTTTTTCACGTAATTCACGAAAAGCATTGTAGCTTATTAATACCGTAATAGTTTTAACAAACGAACCGAATTGAAGCCAGCGCACGCAAATGGGATTGGAAAACGTGCGCTGAAGATCGATCACATCCGCAATAAAGTGTAACATTTTTAAAATAAAATATATCGCGACAGCTGAAATAGTGAGATGACAGTTAATTAATAAGATATTTTACGCCATAGCTTAAACAAAACTTATTCGAGTGATTTTAAGTCGATTAAGGATTCGGAAGGATTTTCAGCTGAGAGAGCGCTTATTATGTTTAATCATACATATTAATAAAAGAGCTTAGACCCTTATCTTTGTTAATTGCATTTAGATAAAATAAGTTATCATCGATGGGAGAGACACTTCTTGCCTCCTACATTTGTAGAGCAAGCAAAATTGTGCAATCATAGTTTGCATAAATAAGCTATCATTTCCTAAAACATAAAGATTTAAATTTTATATGAAAATTATGCAATGCATTGAATCACATATGCTATTCTAGGGAGAGAAATACGGATGACAATACGCCGTTACAATTATTCGACGAAATGGAAATCCACCCACTAGTCATATCTGTGGAAGCTGACACTTGTCCGGATATGTTCCCCACGATTTATCAATGCTTGGAAAAGCTCGGAGAACCAAGGAATTACGGTGTGTGCGCGATAATTCATACTCTCCCTGCAATTTTATATATCATCCCGACTTTTTCCATGACTTTTTCACGATATGTATGTCAATGTCTTCGGTCCGTTTCCAATATTGTTGCGCATATCATGTTACCGTATACGTTTATTTTATTCATGTAACATAGTCACTTATAAACCGGCGAAAAAGAATAAATGTCATAAGATGGATTTCTTTTACTGCCTATAGTAAAAGTTTTTGATGAAGATTATTTTCTGATAAAGATATAAATTTTCTTTTATTCTCAAGTAGTAATTCCTCTAAAACACAGTGGCCTCAATTTTTAATATGGTATTTCTCGTTAACTAAAGGTCAATCCCTTTGCCGTTAGTGAACTGCAATCTTGGTTTGTTTATATTTTTTCTCCCTCTCTCTCTCTCTCTCTCTCTCTCTCTCTCTCTCTCTCTCTCTCTCTCTCTCTCTCTCTCTCTCTCTCTCTCTCTCTCTCTCTCTCTCTCTCTCTCTCTCTCTCTCTCTCTCTCTCTCTCTCTCTCTCTCTCTCTCTCTCTCTCTCTCTCTCTCTCTCTCTCTCTCTCTCTTTCTTTTTGTTCATATCATAATTATATCTGCCATCTACAAAGAGAAAGGATATTCAGTTATGTTTAATTAGCGTTAACCGACATCGAAGAAATTGATTCTTATACACAGCTTCTATGCCGTATAATAAAATAATATTAAAGCAATTTGCACGAATTCATATATATTATAATGAGGTTTATAAGAAGAACATTGTTAATTGAAAAGCTTTTAGAAAATTTATTATATTGTATAATGTTGCTAAAAAATATTCAACAAAACTATTTTTCGAAACCGTAACGTCAAAATATATTTATTTTTCCGACCAGGGCTAACAGCCGAGGAAATGGAAGCGGCACGAAAACGCGCTGAGGCAGAAACACGAGCTGCTGAAGCTGCAGATAAATTACGGAAAGAACGAGAAATTTCGGAATGCAAAAGACAGCGTGAAGAGAAAATGAAGGAATGGGTTCGTAAATTCTCTTTCAGTATTTAGAAACCAATTAAACTAATAAATTAGTTAACTGTCAAAATTGCTTGCATTAATGCTTCATCATCGCTTTTGTGTGTGTTTCCCAATGTAAATTATTAATTCACGTATCAAGAGAATCAACCTAATAATTATTCAAATTGCTAAACTATCCTTTCGATTGATTAAAATAAATAATAAATAAATTTAATATATTCAAACCATCGAGAATATAAAATAAGTTCATCTTCGCAATAACTAGTTTCGATTTAATTCATGGGACAATTCGCGTGTTATTTGCTTTCTCGTTTCTTTGATTTTCTCGTTTCATATAGATTTGGGTTGTAATATACGATATAGGTATGTCCATCCTGCTTTAATTCGTTCGATGTAACCACAAGAGCAGATATCAAATTTCTGCTTAGCTGGGCGTAATTCTGAAACAGATTTTCTTTTAGTGACGAACCAAACCATCGCTTTGATTTGGACGCCATATTTTCGATTCCAGTCGATATTGCTTTCGTTAATATATTTCCGTTATAAGTTTTCGTTATTGCATTCGCAATGTGCATACCATGTCGATTACACCCTCGTGCAAAGTTCTCAGATACAAAAATTACTTTTAAAAGCGAATTAGTAACTCGTAAGCGGATCTGCGGATTAAACGAGCTAGATGAGCTGAAGTGCTCGTTTGCAATATTAATCTGTTTTTTTGCGCGCGTCTGGCAAAGTTACGCGACTGACCGGGATTAGTCGCGTTTGAAGTTCACAAAACTTTTTTGCATACAAAACTTGTAACTAGTACATGCATTAGCAGCTTAAGCCACCGACAAATGCAAATGCATATCGTGCACGGTTGGCCGCTCATACGACGACATGCTTTTGTACATGCAGAATCATGGACAACTTGACAAGCACTCAGCTAGAGCATCGTTAAGCAAAGTTAAGCGGAGCGCATTTAAAATTAAGAATAAAAAATGTATTTTTTATGCGCTTCGCTTAACTTCGCTTAACGTTGCTCTAGCTGAGTGTTTGTCGAGTTGTCTATGACAATATATATAATAAATATACATACGCCACCAAAACTTTCAGTTTGTGTCGGTTATCGTAAAATATCTATCTTGCGATGTGAATTATTTCAATGAGTCCATAACTCATTGTCAGATATCTCTTTTATCCTTGATATAGGTTTATGCGGAACGAATATGATACTTCTTTAAGTTATGCCATTGAAATTGATTAGTAGACTCGAATTCAGGTTATTAGCAATAGCACGATATCATAGATAGATCAATGGAGAAAATATTGTCTTTTACAGACAAACTTGCTGGAAAAGTTAAAGCAAGAGGAAGAGGAAAGACTTTGTATTTTGGCGGAGCCATTGCGACAGTATCTCACAAAGTACGTGTTTCCAACGTTGACAGAGGCTTTAATAGAAGTTGCGAAACTACGACCGGAGGATCCAATAGATTTTCTCGTTAGTATATCATCGTTTGTTACCTCTTATACACCGCATTTGTATTATTCTGTATTATTCTCACTTATTATTCTCGGTTATTACACACACAATCCGTACCGGAAAAAAATGATAAAATATTTATTTCCATCACAAATGTTACCAGTTACAATTTCATCGATAGTAATAGCTTATAATGAAACGAAACATGTGTAAGACAAAAGCGGGAAAGCTCGCACAAAATGTACTGCAACAAATGGATTATGGTCTCTGCGTTCCGATAATTCCGTCAGACTAAACGGGTTTAATCCATTGTACTAAAGCTGCCCGGGGGTAATTACGTCAAGTGACCGGCTTTTAATTCGATTAAATTCACAGTTCGTTTGGCAAGCTCGGACTATACGGCGCGATGTTTGATAATTATACCCCGCCAGATGGGACGAAATTAATGCCCGAATATGCAAGGCAAATTAAAAGAAGCGATAAGTTTTTTTCTGAATACAGACATATCAATCGGTTTTGTAAACTGATTGTGAGACGATGCTGTTCACTTCATAACGCGCGCTATATCGAGTTTCGTGGTCGCATGGCATTGCCATGATTAATTCTTATCGGAATAATAATAAAAAAATTATAGATTTGCATATAAAAAGTTTATTGAGATATATTATTATATTTCAATATACAGGTAATACAGTTATACATATATATATGTATATAATTGTCGGATGTGTTATTTTTAAACGTGTGTACATATATATATGTATATATATATACACACACACATACACGTTAAAAAATAACACATCCGACAATTTTAGATTCTTATACAGGGTGTCCGGTAATAATCGCCCCACCCATTGTGTGCAGGTAGAGCGGATTAAACCGAGTAGGAAAGTCCTTTACCATTTTGCGATCTTCGCAATAATTAATGAGAAATTAATTAAAAAAGATCGGCCAAATCCGCGCGAATATAAGCGCGGGGCGAGAAATGATGTACATATATACATTTATTTTCTACGCTCGTAGAAATGAATGGAACTACACCGACGTTACAATCGCGTGTGTGAGTAAATAAAATGTATGAAATAAATTTGTGTGAGTAACTATAAATTGAGACATAAATCACATGAGATAAGAAACTCGATGACAGATGGACATGCGGCTAAACGATTATATGACACCTTCGATGTGATGTGCGACACCGAAACAATTGAAGGTCGTCAAAAAAAGTATCAACAGTATTTTGTTTATGTTTTTTCTGCGTACCGAGTTCGAGCGGTGCTCGCCGAGCATGCCTTATTAGAGTGAGAAGGATGCGAGGAGGATAAAGAAGGATACGAGCAGAGCTCGCTCGAGCGTGCCTTTTAAAAACAACTAGAGATAACGCGAGAAGGATGCAAGGAGGATAAAGAAGGATACGAGAAGAAAATCGAGAACGCCAGTAAGACACGAATCTTTCTTTTCTATTGGATCAGAGAATCGAGCGACTTTGATTATTGGTCATCGCCTGAGGAGTCCGCGTGGAGTATTTAGGTCAGGAAATTCGGCATGCCACCGATAAACCTTGAGACGTGTCAATGCATCTCCCAAACTACGATTTTTTAATTGAACTATAATAATAGAATGACTATGATTTGACTACCAAGCGATGACTCCGCGCGGATTAATTAATACACATTAATACATATGCTAAGAAAACCCTTGCTTGCATCTTACCATCTTTATTCCCTTTCTAAATAGCAATTTTAATATTCATACAACTATTTGTCGATTAAATTTTATATAATTATATGACAAATTGCGATGTTAAAAAGTTTTGCGATGTTAAAGAGTTTTGCGCTGCGAATCGATTGAATGCGCGTTTAATCGGCATTGTAAACTTTACGCAACGCATCGTCTTTATTTCAACCAAATAATCAAAATTATTTCGAGAAATGATCGCAACTTTACGCATCGTGTCCAGATTGGCACAAGTGACAGAATCGCTTTCATTCTCTGAGCATACTGCACATAATGTAGCATGCTCGTTAGCAATTAAACGAATTGTACTTGTTATATAAAAATCATTCAATTAATTAAATTGATGAGATTGACATTGTGTTGCAATATTTATGATATTTGGCAATGATTTTCGTATTATACACGCTTATGTCTCTTCTTGCTCCGCGCTTATATTCGCGCGAATTGGCCGACTTTTTATAATTAATTTGTCATTAATTATTGCGAAGATCGCAAAACGGTAGAGGACTTTCCTACTCGGTTTAACCCGCTCCATCTGCACACGATGGGTGGGGCGATTATTACCGGACACCCTGTATATACATATATTCGTATTAAATTATTTGTGTGTAAGAATCTAAAATTGTCGGATGTGTTATTTTTCTCCGCATATAAAAGGGACATCAGGAAACGTATTGAAAGTATTATATCTTAATTTAATTTTTATTAGATCGGGCGAAATGTCCGAGAAACATCTCAGTATATTTGATAAGTATTAAATTAATTTGATTGAGATCATATAACCACAAACTATAGAATAATAATTTGTTTAAACAAGTACAAACGTACTCTGACGTTTTAAACGTTTTAGCATTTGCTACTCAAAATTGAAAAAATTTTAATTAAATAATTGATAAGTGTAAATGAAATTTTAAACAATAATTACGGACAATTTCTATTTTATCATTCATAATGTTTGTGGCTAGAAAAGTGATTCATTTTAATCGAAATAATATTTATGCAGTTTGGATGTAAAAACTTTGTGCATGTGTGCACTTGTCTGTACGTGACGCCGATAAATAATGACTTGCGTGCACACATGCAATAACTGCAATTAACGGGAGCGAAAGCGTTAGATCCGAATGATAAATAGAATTCCGTCGGGGTCTGTCCAGCACGGACGTCCAGGTAACGCCAAATTGGGTAATTTCATTAGATTTTCGCCACACAGTTCGACTATCACCGCGAAAGGAACATGTGCGAATGCGAGAACAACTTTCACACTTCGAATCCTATTCCCGTGGAAATCGATAGGTTACTGCTGCTCACGATTAGACGCCGTTCCATTCCGACGCATCGAGCCACGAGAGGAATAAGAGCATGACCGTTCTCTTGGCTCTCTGTCGATTATATCGAGACTGTCTATCTATAATTTCGAGCTTCGCCGATTTTGATCGGTCCGCTATTACGGAGAAACGCAAAGGGCAGAGGCAATTTTTTTCACTATCGGCTTCAGTAATCGTTCTAATTCGTTCTGTTATTCACGACCGATCTCTTCGGAGATCGCCAGTACAATCCTATCATTTATAACCTGTGCTATTACCGTAAATTTCATATTAACTAAACTTAATCATAGATTTAAGTATACTTTTTCGAAGAAAATATCTTATATATGTTTGTTCATCATTAAAGAATTTATATATATATATATATATATATATATATATATATATATATATAATATATAAATATATATATTATACAAAATTGTATATTATGATAGTTTCAATTCCAACTTCGCTTTTGATGTCACATTATAAACTAGTTTGCCGACGCAATCTCGAAGTAATACGTAATCCGCTTTGCAGTCTCTTTGCGGAAGATAATAAAGGTTTCCATCATTTGTATCTCTATTTTCTGATTTACCGTGACTTTAAAAT
Source organism: Lasius platythorax (assembly GCA_963971435.1). Classification (NCBI taxonomy): domain Eukaryota; kingdom Metazoa; phylum Arthropoda; class Insecta; order Hymenoptera; family Formicidae; genus Lasius; species Lasius platythorax. The sequence continues at coordinate 3,307,513 of OZ020536.1, read as the reverse complement.
CGCCTACGTAAGAATTCTCGCAGTTTTAATTTAATAATTATAACAAAAGGTCTTTATAACTGCCTTTTACGAACACATTTACACATTCGATACGATACAATGATATTTTTCAAACAACGAATTTTTTAAAATCAGTAAGAGTTTTTATTGTATATACATAATGTCATAAATGGGTAGATGGGACGTTATAGAGAGGATAGAAAAGCTAAGGAGACATAAGAAGAAAAAAGTAAAAGAGAGATAGAAACGAGAGATACAACGTCGATAAAATAAATTCACGTTACCTTCGATGTCTCCCAACGGGTTTGATGAAATTGGTATTTCGTACTACTACTATAGAGCAATGTGTAAGTGCGTGTATTTAACCTTCAACGTTCATTATTTAAAAGACTGAATGAATTCAGATAAATTCAGTCTCGAGATTATAGAGAGAGTCGAAAAAACAATGTATAGATATTTTAAGGTGCTCTTCGAAATTGCTGCTTTTTAAAAGACATTTACGACTATGTTCGATCACCAGCTTACTTTTTTCAATAATAAATTGAATTTTTTTTTCTATTTATTCGATGACTCGACAATGAGCTTTCAAATGGTCTTTCTACTTTTTTACATGATTGTTGACTATAAATTTTCGTGATACGATGAAATTGATCTACGTACTAAACCATTTAAAGAATGCCAGTAGTATTTTAGCAACACATTTTCCATCAAAAATCCAGACCGATGAATCGATCTGGATGAAAATGTTGGCTGTCTGATAAAAATTTCATCGTCGCGTCAGTTCGATCTATCATTCAGATACCAGTCATATACATCAGTCTCTAAAAAATTATCTTCTGTCTAGTATCAAAATATATTACGATATCACTATATTTTTGTCAATAGACAGACATTGTGTGTACTTAGTAAATCCAATTCATCATACAAAGTTTTTTTGACGGTCTGATTGTCCTTTTTCATATTCCTTAGACTTTAGATTTATCGCAAACTCGACTTACAAAGATTTACTTGTATCGCGCATTAGGTCGATCTATGAATAGATGTTTCTACGTACTATTTCATGTAATTACATTACATGTAAAGAAATGTAAAAGCATTAAGATCGCACATGCAGATGTATTACTTTTCGAACATTGCATTGAATTTATATATACGCAGTCATACTTCGGATAAATAATATTTTCTGCGAATCATATATACTTTCTATTACATACTACCAGTGTGCGCGCACTATAATAAAAGCGCTCTAGTATCTCTTGGACATAGATAATGTGACGATTTCTATGCGAACTGCGTGCAAACAAATCAGGATTCTAACGTTGTTCGGGAAATATCAAGACACAAGCGAGTATCAGATTGCGAGGTAATAGAACGCGATAACGCAACAATAAGCTAGTATCTTTAGATGCTCTTGCATAAGAGCGTGCCGATCGCGTAAACCAAGTTACAAAGGAAAATTAATAACGAAGTTGAATGCGCGATATGCGCGACGTCATGACTATGCTAAAATTACGAGTGCAACGTAACATCCATATAATTGTCATAAATACGACATAAAAACGAGCGATGTAATAGACGTTTTACGGAGATTGCATCACTATAGACACATCTCGATAATTTTAGCGAGAAGTATATGTATAGCGCGAATCATTTTATAATACTTTGCTTACTTTAGTTACTTATATTTCCGATACTTCTGTGCAAAATAAGGAATCTTAAGAAAAGAAAGAATAAGAGCATTTTTTTTACATTGTGTGAGGTTTTAGTTTTCCGCTCACGTAACAAAGCTCACCCTGAAATTTAAGTTTGAACTCGTAATTATAACAAAGTAATAGTCGATACGTTCATTAAAAAGTTATTCCGCATTCTTGAAGTATCAAAGAAAATTGGATAAAACACATTAAATAGCACGTAGATGCTATCTGAGAAAAATGTACATGTATGTCATAAAAAACAAACTTACTTTATTCGACACGTTTGATTATTTTTAATAACATCACATAGCCACTTTTTTCTATTAATAATTCTTTTCATTTTTTACATTATTTGTGTGTTGCTTGAAATTTTTCAGATGATGTTTGGATTATCCTTATCACATATAATATGTGATACCATTAATGATATTTATCATATTTCCATTCGCTAAAGTAGGTATTTTGCGGCGTTGAAGCTATATTGGTTCTATTATACTGACACCGCATAGATATTCATATACGTGTAAAATATAGAGACGATGCTTACCATAATGATAACTAATTTATCGACAGCGAACCTCATGTAACACCAGTGTTGATATTTATGTATATAATAATTCAATAGAGTAGACTAAAACAATACAAGATCATTAAATTCCTATCATTAGTAATTACTAATTATCAAATCTGGTAACCAGATGATAATGGAAAATATTGAAATTGAATATAGCATTTAGCTCTTTCACAATGCAGAATTATGAAATAATATATAAATAAAATTATATATATATTGTATATGTACAATATAATAATTTCTTTTGCGTAAATTCCTATAACTTTTAGATACTGTAAAACATTGATTAAAACACGCCATTTCTGCTATTGTCGATCGCACATTAGGTAGCATAACTATATATGGCTGTATTGATAATAGCTGCATTGTTGTGCCAATCATTGTTGCAGCCATGCTGGTTGGTACAAATAACACAACGGTATGCTTTTACGTGATATCCGGAGGATTGAAATCATTCGAAGGTAATGCAATAAGCGTAGGCTGTTCGATATTACGTCGCGAAAAAAATACTGCAAAAATAAGAACAAAATAGGACAAACGACATTAAAAGTGAAAGTGGGTCGTAATATCGGCTCTAGATGGTACATGACCTGTTTCTAAATAGATTATGAGATCGATGCTACATTCCCGCGTATTCCCGTATACGAGTAAAGAGCTACAACAGCCGAAGAAAATTGTACCTACATATCGCAATTTCAGAATATCTATTAATAATAATTTTTTACCATTATTTATTTTTAATTATAACTAAACAATACTATATTGCATCTATATATTTGCGAGTTGAATTAATCTAGTAAATACATTATTTTATTTGTACACTGAAAAAAAAATTTGTTTGAAATAGGCAAAATTTGTTTTGCCCAACTAAATTATTTAGTTCGATACGTTCAAATAAATATAATTAAAATATTACGAAATAATTTATTGATGTAAACAAAGCATTGTTCAACCATCAAAACAGAGAGTTCAGTACAATGATGTACAGTTACTACAACAGAATATTTTTTTGAACGTATTCAACTAAATTTCTTTTTCAGTGTAAAAAATTCTGATGCACCAAAATATTTTATTCGTTATTTTTCGATATTTAAATTCACGACGTACATAAGTATTGTATTGTTGCACTGATATATTCATGTTCTAGGCTGAATATTTATTCAAAAAGAATCCCGAGGGAAAAATGTTCGAGCCGGATTATACGGAAACAATGAGCATGCTCTTAGATGCTATCGGACGGCAGCAAAACGATGTCCTTCCGAGTGAAGGATTGAAGGCCGATGTAGAGCAATTTCTAAAGAAGCAAGATGAATTATCCACCGTGGATGAAATAGAAAAAAGTGAAGTACAGGACGTGTGCGGGGAGATAAAAACGATATCAATCTCTTCTAAGCAGACTTCCGAGTACGAAGAGATTGATGGTTTTGAAAAAGAAGAGTTGAATTTTGCTGAACGAATAATCGATTAATTCGGAGGCGAAGCATAATATGTACATTCGTCAAATCAATCTTAATGTATAGAGACTTCGTAACTTCTTATTAATTTAATGTAAGTTGAAAAACATAAATATCTCAAACGTATCTCAAACGCTTACGATATTTCACAAATAATTAACTTTACGATTATTCCATTACATTTATTTTACTTTATAATGCATTTCTAAGATTACAAATATTTAAATAAGGGACACTCAATGTAAATTCTTCAATATCAACTTCGTGCATAATTGCTTTGTTAACTTGACTGTGACGATTTTTTTTATGCGAACGCTATTTTTTTAACCCAATAATGTCGATGCTCATCCAGACGTAACTTTGTCTTTGCACGTGCAATGTAAACTAAATATAACGTGATGTATATAAACAATCTTATTATATACTTTTTAAATTAAATCACACATTTTTGATACTCTCTCACAAAGCATATAAATTATTGTCATAATTCCTCGTTATTCGTTGTATGGAGCATATAATATTCGTTCTATTTTTATTTCGAATGTCTGATTTTGTACTTATGGGCATAATTACTTAGGCACTTAGATTATTCTAGTATGCAACGAGCAAGCGTTTCAAGCTGAATGTTCAAAGTGACGCCCACAAGGGATTTATCTCTTGGATCTCTAGGATCTTGGTAGCCTTACACATGCATGCAATTACATTATCACCAGATAGGAACGACAGAAATTTAATAATCTTCTTCTCTCTTGGATATTTTAGTATTGCTATAAGATAACTTTCATCAAAAATTAAATGCGTAAGAAAAGTTTGATTAAGAGGAAATCTCTGTTTACAAGAGCCTATAATTTATACACGCGCGATTTCCCGAAAAGGTCTCTAGAGAGCAAAGTTTATAGTCCTTGACTAACAATAAGTAGTATATGTATATATAAATATATATACATGTATGTGTATGTGTGTGTTTGTTGTGTGTGTGTGTGTGTGTGTGTGTGTATGTGTGAAAAGCATAACTTTAGCCATTCTAAAAGTTGTTAATAAAAATCAAGAATGCAACGCAGTTAAATTGATCGTTTTATGGAAATCAGACGACGCAATGTATAACTGTATTTATTACAGAAATCAAGGCTGCGATTTTTTAAAGCTAAATGCATTTTGATAAAAAAAATTATGACTATTTTTTTACGACATTGTCTAATTATCATATTTTTATAAAATTTGAGTAATGACGTTAATATAATGATATTACGATGAGGAAAGAAAAATTTTTTTCAAATTATAGTAAACAATCATATAATGCCTCGTGACTGACAGGTCATTTTCTGAGTGGGCTTCGAGTCATATCTAATTTTCAGTTCGTTACACTTAGGGCCAGTTGATATATAAATATTAGCTCGCCTAGTTTCACCCTTCATTACTAATATATGTGTCTTTCCAGATCATAGCTGGCTGCACTATAAAGATGATGAAGACTTGATTTAACACGACCAGCACATTGCGGCTTTTAATCACATAAATTCTCGTAATGGTTGTCATAACGATAACGTGTTGTTATCCCGATAAAAGCGGAATAATAACTCGTTGTTATAAAAATACACACAATCGCCGTAATTGCACAAGCGGTGTGCAATTTGCTCGTTTAGAGAGTTACATCAATTAATTAATTGATGTCATTATGGATCAAATTATATGCGTGTGCTTTCCACGCGTTGCAGTTTAATTACGCAGATAATATATCAATATCGTAATAATAACAGCAGATTATGCGTCACACGAAACTGTTCAACTTTTTGATATCTCGCTATCAATTCCACTTACAACTAGCCGTGGAGAGGAGAGAGAAGCACATGTTTAAGTTTAGTATCTTCCAGGAAAGATTGCGAGTTTCCAGTCGAACTGTTGAGTACTTATGGGGCCAAGGGCAAAGATTTCATATTGCTCCATATCTCTACATATATTATAATTAAACAGAAACAGCTTTGAATTTTGATCCAAGCTGTAATATGATAGATCGTTAAGATACATCTGTTTTTATTTGATTTGTTTTTATTCGAAGGTAGATGAAATATATATATATACATATATATGAAATATATATATATACATATATATGTGTATATTCTCAGAATGATGTCTTTTCCGTACTGTTTCTGTACAAGCAATATGTGAATTAAATTTACCTGTAACAACGTGATTTGCCATATAATTTACCTTGAAATTAATAGGATTATTTTTATGCGCGTGCGCGCGCAAGGACATATAATTCAATATAATCCAATACAAAGTTACTTTGCTTTATTATAATCATTATAATTCCGCAACACGTGTGGAAATGCTTTTTTCTTGCCGGAACCAAACTTATAAATAATTCGGGTGCAGAGTACGCAAAAAATTCTAAGATAGAAATAAACTATGCACGCAAATGTGCCAGATGTGAGAAACTCGAAAATGTACACTTGGCGTCATAAATGCCTTCCCACCTGAAGACAGTCGAAATAACTAGAGACAATGCGTCTAGCATTATTGACTCGAAAGCAGCTGTCTTCAGGTGGGAAGGCATTTATGACGCCAAGTGTAAGGAAATGTATGCGGCTGATTAGCTTGCAAATGTTTTACGTAGTTTTAATTTGCTGCCTATAATCGATTCGAAACTTATGCCTACCAGCAGAAATTGGGTCAGTTTACAGCAACCTGGTTTTGATCAATACAATGCAATATCCGTATTGAAAGTAGATCTGGATCGGAGACGTTTCCTATCGGAATGATCGACAGACAATGTTTCACTCATTTCATCTGCCAATTTCTGTCAACTCTGTCGCAGAACGTGAACATGGGAGCAATGTCGCCATATTCTTGGTAATACATTCGCGGCACTTATCGATTCTTACAAGTATAAATAATGTTAAAGTGTTGCTTTGCTGAAAGCAGCATGCATGCACCATGGCACACAATATTAACAAAACAATGTCGATGACAATAACATATAGCTTTAACTTTGAGATATGCTATGGTTTCTGAAAACTCAGTATTTAAACACCTTGTATGGCTCGTATGCTTTACGATTTATTAGAACCCGGTGCAATCAGTAATTAGCCGCTATATGCGACTCAACATCAAATTTCAAAAATTCTTTGGTTTCTATTTATAATTTTTATATAAATATATACATATTTTTTTTTTAAATTCTTCTCTAATAAATCAATTATTTTAACGTTTGAAATATTTCATCTACCTTCGAATAAAAACAAATCAAATAAAAACAGATGTATCTTAACGATCTATCATATTACAGCTTGGATCAAAATTCAAAGCTGTTTCTGTTTAATTAATCGATTGGTACAACTGATCCTCTGAGCAATCCGCGATCACACAAGTGATCTACATAGTTAGCATTTCTTAACGTCACGTAAACTGTAAACCGCGAATTCAAGCTGGTTATCACAAGTATAGCTTGATGTTACAAGATCGAATTTCCCCGATGTTACTGGCGCACAAAAGCACCGCGGGCGGTATATCTGTATCTCCAAACACCTGTTAGCAGTTGCTCTTGAGTGGGCGGCTCGCCACATCGCCTTTAAAGCGGCGGGCGTCGCGAGTAGTCCGAATTCTTGCGTCGCTCTCAAGCTGAGCGAGCGAGCGAGCGAACGGCGGGCAATCTTGATCACCCTGGCATCCGATACCATCGCTGGGATCAGATGCTGTTCACATTTTTTTTCGCGCGTAAAACTACTAAAAATCAACTCACTTACCGGCGTGACCCTGCACCGAATAATTCGCCTCTTCGCTCGGCACTACGGTCTCCTCGAGGATGCTCTCGGACGCCGTCTTCACGATTCCCATCCTCGGTGCACGTCGGATGCTGCGGACTGACTGCGGCTAGCGGATAGACACGACGGTAGTCCAAGGTTCCCTCTTTTTTTCTCTCTCTCTCAGTTTCTCTCCGATCCCACGACGATTATCACGTCTCGATTGTGCCGCGTTGTCTGGCGTCGCCGGAATGCTCGGCGCCGTTTCGTCCGCCTATTGCGTCTGCGTTCGCGCCTGCGTTCATCCCCCTCGCCGTATCTCGCCCGTCCCCTCGCACCCTTGTCCTTCTTGACCCTCGTGCATCCCCCGTCGCCACGGTCGGCACCTCACCCCCGTCGAATCGTCACATACAGGAGCAAGGCTATTCCTCTAGGCCAGGGTGAGCGCAGTAGGCAGGAGGGATTGTGGCGTAGCGGTAGTGGTGATGATGATGACAGTGGTGGTGGTGGTGGTGGTGACGGTGTCCTCTTTATACCGTGGTGGGACGGCAGGGGTTGCTATTGCTGCTGTTTTCGCTGCCGCTGCCGCCGCTTTTGCTTGCGACGGCTGGTTCTCCTGCCTGCCGCTGCTTTTGTAGGGCGGGGTGCGACGAGCACAGAGCTCACAGGGGCAATGTCGACCTATCTCGGTCTCGGTGAAGGTCTCCGTTGGTTACTCGTGCCGGATAATATACTTCCCTCTTGCGCGCGTTCCGCTTTCATCGCGCGCTCTTCCCGGCGCGCCCTTTCTCTCTCTTTTTCACTCCCTTGTTTCTTGCCACCGATCTCCTCTCCCTTTCGATTCCCCCGGAGCTTTACGGTCTACGTTTTACTTAAGCTTGTTAATTCGTATCCTGCTATTGTCACTTGCCTGCGTTGATTCTTCACTTGCTGTAGCATGTATTTCAAGTTTGATTTTTATACGAATGAAAAAATTTAGAGGGTAGAAAAACTTTGCCAATTGGAATGTTTTGTTATTAACTTTATTAATTTTTTTATAGCTCCTTCCTTCTTTGTTCTGAGTTTCATCTTTTTCAGCATGACGACATTACGATGTTAAAATGAGACGAGAGGAATCTAAATAATTTTATTATGTATCTTACACAAACGTTCTTATTTTTTATTGCATAAATGCTGATTAAGCTTTAGATAATAGATAAAGTCGTCATATACAAATATATGAAACATCAAGATTAATATTAATATTTATTAGAATTATAATGCAATATATTATATATATATATATTTTTTGAATTCATTTTTTTGCTCTGCAAAGTATTCTCTTTGCTGCTTTTCATCATTTTCAGCGTTTTAATTTATTCGCATTTTGATACTCAGCGAGTAAACAAATCTATATCTTTTAACCATGAATATTTGTCATAAACTCGGGAAAAATGTGCATAGAGAGAAAGAGGGAAAAAGAAAGAGAGAGAGAGGGAGAGATAGACAAAGAGAGAGATAAATCTATAGATAGATAGATAGATAGATAGATAGATAGGGAGATAGATAAATAGATAGATAGATAGAGAGAGAGAGAGAGAGAGAGAGAGAGGAGAGAAAAGCTTGAATATATCTCTATATATCCGTATATATATGCGCGCCGAAAACCGGAGCTTTCCGTCGAAACGTTCGCAACACGTGTTTGTCCTTGAAATCTCCCACAACCAGCGCGGGGTGCCTTGTTGAACGCAAGGGGCGATCGTTAAATCACACCCTTTACCATGCACTCGCGCTAGAAATCTCGGAATTCCGACTCGTTTAACTACGCCACAATGTCTCGAATAATCCCAGCATCTACCTTAATCCTCAGTGTCTCCTCGTACGACTCGCTTTGTTCGCAAGTGTGCGACACCTGCGTCATCGGGCTCCCTTCCGCTTTATTGAGTGCACCGCCTGTGAGATCTCGGCTAAAGGCTTTTTGCCCCTCCAGACCGCCCTTCTAAGTGTCGCAGACAGACGGGGAATCGGATTCACGCAGATATCTCACGTTGCGAGAGACTTGCATGAAAGTCTTGTTGAGCTCTTGACGGTATATCTGAATGAATATAGTGTCGACTTGCGATAGAATATAGAGAAAGATCGGAATCTCTCTTGAGCATAACGCATCGTTGCATTTTACATATTAAATTTGTAAATACTTTATATTTATATACTTAAAAATTGTATAATATTAATTATTGGTATATAATATAAATAAGATAATATTTATTAAATGCAAAATATATTTGTGGTAGTAAAAGAAAAGAAAAGAAAATTGACAAATTCCAATTGATTCATAACTATGTAGTAATACGCATATGATATTATACTCTCGTATGTAATTCCGTTTGGATATTACATCAAAACAACACATTTTCAACATTTCAAATCATGTTAATGTAAATTAATATAAATATCATATATTATTATTAATCGGTATATTATAACATAATTATAATAATAAGTATCTTGCATAAATACTATATTACATGTAAATTAATTTGTAAATATATATATATATATATATAATTTTATATACACAATAAGAAATATTAAATATTCTGTAATATTAATAAAACCTAGTTGAGTTAGCAACTGTGCCTTTACGCGTTATATCGATTCGTTAAGACCTTGTTAAGTTTCTATTCTACTTATAAAAAAGAGAAAGAACTATATCCCATGCTTTTAAGTCGATTACACTTTCGCGTTTAGGCAGTATTTGTTCATTGTCAAATTCCGTTGCCAGTAATGAAATAAGATAAATACATTGACTTTTTTACCCCAAAGTCATACGAGTATGTGTAGGATATAGTCATAGTGAAACTTGTTGCACTGCTGCGATGTTATTTTCACTTGACTGTATGTCTTGCTTCTATTGCGGATTCTAGCTTAAGCCGATTCTCGAATATTCTACGCTGAATAAACGTGCACATAGATTTTTCAAAGACTTGGCAAAGTGCACCACTCGAACCTTTTCTGATAATCTTCCATCTCGTTTGTCTCAAACAGGAACGGTTTAAATTCTTTCGACACTATTAGCCAAAATTATGTATTTTATAATAATATATTTTTGTAACATATAGTCCTTTTACACGAAAAAGAGCTTATGCAGTAATATTAAGATATCACATAAAGGAGTAATATTATTAAACGGATATAATAATATCGGAATTGATGTAACTATGTACATTACAATAAAATATTATATATTATTTGTGTAACTTTGTTATAATTGTTAACATATAGGAATGAATTCGGAATAAGAGGAGGATATTTTATATAAAATGTAATAATGCAAAATTGCGTACACATGTGGCTCTAAGTAAACTTTCAAAATCCCAGCATTATAGAAAATATAATAACAGTCTCAATTTTTTCCATACCGCTGTGCTGAAATTCTTTAAATTTTAAATTTGCGGTCGTTTATACTGAAGTATTCAAATAGCATTTTAATTGATGCGTAAAAAGATTTAAACTCTAATGACATAGCTTTGCAATGTACAAATTTCGAATCTCTCTTATTTTTATTTCTATATATTGTATTTATCATAAGATGCGATCATATCTATGCACATTGATTTTGGAATGCTTAATTGTACGCGTGTCTCAGGTGGCTAACCAGCGATCGATTCGAATTTGCTGTATATATGGTTCCAGCAGCATCTCTTCGGAATATATGGAATATCTGGAATAGCACCCAGTAGACATGTATGAATTTGCATTCGGGGCTTTAATTTCTTATGCTTGTACCAAATATCAAGTACATAAGTTGGTTTTTTACAGTAATATGTAATTAGAAATAACAAAGATGGGGTCATATAAGGATAAAAAAAAATTTCGAGTATGATAAGCGAAAGAAATTAAGAAGAAACTTATCGCAAAATTACTAATGAAAGAAAAAACTTAAATAAAAAGATTTATATCTTATATTTAAATTTATATTAAAACTCGAATATTATATATTTCCTTAGAACAAATTATTTTTTCTCTAATTGACCGATATAAGAGTCAAACCAATCAGTCTTCCCTTTAAAGGATCATGTCTTCTGGAATGGCCGTTGAGGTTATTGATTTAACTTGTTGCATATGTAAACATAGATAACCAATTCGATGTTATGCTTGGCTGGCTTAATGTAGTTCACGCTAAATTATCAGATAGCGTGTTATCGAGAAATTCAAATTATGTGTCAATTAAAGGGTAATTAAATGATTAACATGCAAATATTCCTAAAGAACGTAGAATAAATATGCTATATAGACTGACATAATCATATAAAAAACGTAAATAAAAAATAATTATATATTCGAGTTAGAGATTTCGATTTCGATACCAGAAGCAAAAGAAACGCGTATAGAAATGATGAACCATATAACATTTTACTTAAACGTGCCGTGTTGTTATTATTTGTGTATTATTTTTGCGTATTATTGTACTAATACGCTTAAATATTTGTAAACGAATACAAACAAAGATTATATTGAATTTTCACAGCAATCTCTCTTATTCTACTTGTCGAAATGCCTTATCTTATTTTACCGTGTAATTAAACTGCCGATAATTAAATGCGATAGAGCATGAAGCATCCGTTTTGATTGAATTAAACTTATCGTTTATATATATATATATATATATATATATATATATATATATATTTTATACTCAAATAAAGTGTGAAAGCATTTTATCCTTGCATGTCTGATTTAACGAAGCACAATGCTGCAGCAGCACATTATCGTCGTATAATCTTATGTATAATATGTATATATTCTTCTATTCATTTTCTCAAATAAGTACAACAATGTTGTTTTAAGGACACCGTTATTTTATCTCATTTTATTCGGCTTGCAAATATCAGCCATTTTCAATATGTTTTATGTATGTTATTATACGAAAGATTGTATCACATACGTATACTTTTTCGTAAATAAAATTATAAAGATTAAGATATCTGTGCATGAGAGATGACAATGTCTGCGGCAGTATATTAAAGCCAAGTTTGGTCAATCGCTTGTACTATTGATTTTTTTCGTCGTTATTGGTTTTGGCGTGAAAAAATAAGCATCTTAAGAAAGAATCATATACTTACTTTTTTTTCTTTTATTATGAAAAGACGTCCTTCTTCGCGTTCCATTTAATTATCACGGACGGGAGTGACTAGCACGGCATGCCGTTGTCCTATGCCTTTTTTGATTAGGTATTAGGTTAACACACAGCGCGCATCATTCATGTATTTCAGCTGTTTTATTATTTTAATTCTTAGTTATTATTATTAAATATTATTATTTATATTGTATATATAAATCTTAAAAGATTTATTATAACAATTTTTTATAATAATTTTTATTTCATTAAATGTATAAAAAATTTTTAAAACCACTTCTCAACAACATTTTTCTGCTTCTTAAATCTTCACCAAATTCTTGTCTATAAGAAGTCCCTAATAGATTTTGTTTTTGAGCTCGTTATCAATCATAATTCATTCAAATGGCATTTTAATTTTTAAAAAACGCTATTTTTAATATTTTTTTGTTTAAGTAATCTTTATTCGATATTCTATATTCCATATTTGCACGTTCGTCGACGAAAGAACGCCGCCAGTGAACTTGGCCATCGGATGACCAAAAATTTAAAGGCAACTTTTCGGTTTTAGGGAAATTCTAATGAGATGCACAAAATTACAAAACTTTACACAAAGTTTTATTAACCGATATCTTACAACATGCGATAGCGTAGCTACGCAATTAGTTAGTGTCTGTAGGCGTTTCGTGTATGTCTTTGCTTAAGGCATAGCATAAAATATACTCTCGTAGCACCTTAAATACAGATGTAAGTTAATAGATGATCATACATTAAGAGAAAGAGAGAGAGAGAGAGAGAGAAAAAATGTGTGATTTGAGCAGGTGTATGTGGATTCCGTCGCGGAACTTCCTCAACAATGCGGGCAGCGTATCATACCAAAGACGTCACATTTGGCGCACTTTAGGGCGACGAATTCCACTGTGAACTCGTTGCGATGTACTGATCTCTTGCTGCCGTGACAGACGGGACATAGTAGTCTCTGGAATCCGCCGCAGTAAGTACACACGGCGCATGCATCCTTACACTGAAACGCATAAATGCTTTGTAATATTTAATTAAGCGCGTTACAAAACGAGCAATAATTAATCGTTTCTTGTGACAGTTGGACAAGGTTAGCGTAGTAACTTCCACTAAATCAACTCTCTCATTTGCAGAAAATTTTTTATGCTGCAAAGCGTAATAAAAAGAGAGTTATTTGTGTGTATTCATATCTATCTGTCTCCTATAAAAAATATCCCTGCAAATGACGCCCGTAATCTGATTCAATTAAAAGCAAATTAAATCATATTTTTCTCATAATTGCAAATTGCATTAACTTTTAATGATCTGCCACATAAATTGAAAGTTATTTAGAGTGTGTCGCAAAATGGCTTAATTAAAAATGCCCTTAGCTAATCTGAATTTTGTTCTGGCTGTATTAAAAAGATCTCATTTTTCGAGTGCATCGAAAATTTAAATTATAATTGCTGTTTTTAAATGTGTTTCTTTTGTCTTAAACTGTAACTTTAGATACATAATTGTAATAAATGATATAAATGAATAAAACAAATGTAAAAGATTATTTTTTCCATTCGATACTTTACTATATTGATTTGTGCGTCATCTCTTTTGATTCCTTTAAAATTTTCGAATGCATATCAAATTTATCTGATAACTTGTAATATTCAACAATAACACGCCTAACATGCAAAATATGATTCTTACAAATGGATTAGATAAATTCTGCGTGACAACGATGTTCGAACAAACCTTCTATCGAGTCTTATTTGACGTTACGAAACTATAGTTTTCGCTTTCACTTTGACTTGCTACTGATCGTGAGTTTAATATACTTGAAATGTAAATCGATTTTGCAGAGTATATAATAAGTTCGAGTGTAATAACGATTACTCTCTAGGTATTTTGGTGAATATCAAATAAATATCGAGGATCTTGTTTAAATTTAAATAATATCACACATACTACATCCCTCTACCTGTCATTTACGGAAATAAACAAAAAGAAAGGCATTAATAAACTATATAAATTAATCAATGTATCATTAATCCTTTCACTTGCTCGGTAAATCTGATTTCAGTAAAAATTAGAAAACTGTATTACATTATTAATACTTCGTGCATTATTTAGAAATATTAACGTCACGCTAGTCTTCTGTATATTTATGTCCTAATTTTTAATGTTTTATAATTATCATCATTATATTTACGAAAAAAATAATTAATTTATGTGAAAAGTGAATAGATTCGCTACCTATATCTCGTGGAGATCTCGGTTCGAGGAATTTATATGTATAACAACATCGTTGGCATGCGACAAAGGTAACAATGGCAGAATATATGTAAACGACCTTTAGTTGCAGCAAGGTAAACCTGAATTGCACGACATCGAAATTTATGATCTCGATGGAAAAGGAGGCGGCAGTTAGAGAGAGAGAGGGTTACAGATAAAAGTGAAAGGACCATGCAACCTTGCGTTCACAACTGCTTGTGTTGTGTGTAGACGTTTCATCACGGTCTACTGTTCTGTCTACTTTAGATAGTTGATTTTGCGTATAATGAATGCGTCGCGACCGTACAACGCGATTATTCAAATCGCGATGATATTCTTATGAATAGCGCGTAAATTTAGATAAAATATCGAATTTTTTTTTATTCCTGTTCTGAATACCAGCTACACGTTTATTATTTACTCGTAAGAAGTTTGTGAAAGGCAGTAACGATAAGCGTAGATATCGAAGCGTAGATTTCTTGTTACATAAATTCTTTTATAGAAAATTATGAAATGCTATATTATTAACGTAAAACTGATACAATTAATTTGTGTCTGCGTAGAATTGTTATGAGTGTATATAATTAAAAATTGCGATAATATCGTCTGTATTTAGCGTTAGAAATTAAAAGTTAAACATGATCTGAATTTAAAATAGAGGCAGAAATTATATATAGCTTTTCAACTTCGAATGGTTTAATCGTTATGCCAACTTACGAAACCTTACGCGAGTTTATTAATTGATATATTACAACTGATAATTATTAAAGTTAATTGTCCGGCCGTGCTATTCATTTTTTATGCATCTGCGTATTATTTGATAGAATAATGAGTTTGATACATTAAACATAACGTCAATGGAAAAATTCTAGTGATAAATTATTAATTCCACGCTCTGGCAAATGGCGCATCCATGTTAAGATACAGCCCGGGGCGAAAAGGATATCGAGGCTCTACGACGCCTGGCAAAATCAATTCACCTGGTAAGGTTCCAGTATACGGCGTAGTTCTCCCGACTCGTTAAGCCGCTCGACGGTGTCGACACCCTGTAACAAGCAAAAAAAAATTTGTGAAACGCAGACATTTAATAGCATGGTATTTAAACCGTTTGAGTTATTCGAACGCTTTCTTTCCGCCTCGTTCATGTCATCTGTTGCTGTACGGCTATGTGTTGCTGTACGGCTATGTGTTGCTGTAAACAGAACTTTCCCGGTATGTTGCATGCGTTAAAAAGTTTCTGTCGAATAAAAGAAAATCGCAAGACGACGACGTAATATTCTCGACGAGGAATACGGCTGTACGAAAGAATTTTATCATATTTCCCGCTTTTCTTGTATAGCACAGCTGTGCATATCCATCGTAATGGTTGTATCATGCATTTTCATGCTAATGTTAATAAGACTCTTAATAAAGCACGCGATATGTATTTTGCAGATTTAACGCGCCTCTAATTTATTCAAAGAAAGAAATTTCGCTCTATTTTATATTCCAAACAATCTTTCAAATCATAACAGATAATTGCCTAGAGATAATTTACTGTACCGTAATAGTTGTTGCAAAATTTTCAAAATTGTGGTAAACATTACGAACTCGCGAACGCAAACGAGTAAAATAATGCGACATTCCGAAGGTTCGTCCAAGCACGTCTTGTAATCTCGTATCTGATGTAACGTAATACAGGCTTTATTGCGATTGTAGTTACGACGGTGTATTCCTTTCACCAAAGACGACGCGTGCTGTCAAATGTGTGAAGATGAGCAAGAGTGAAAGCAATGTACAAATCGATAAAAAAAATAGTAATAGAAAGAAACGGAAACATTTTTCGGTAATTTTCGGTATGGATCGACTATTTCGTACGAGATAATTGCATGACGCTGGCAGATTGGAATGCAGTTTGGCTAGCTTTATGTGTGTACACTTGTATGTTAGACATCAGCCACCTTAAGGCGGTGTAACGCAGGCAATCTCACCTCGCGTTCTCTCCAGCGGCCTTGGATCAAATCAGCTTGACATTTCACTTATGCATATATCTGTTCTATCCAACTATCGGTTGCTGGAAGTAAGTCTTGAGAAACGGACACTGCGACGTAGACGAAAAAATCAAATTACAGTATGATTGACTCTTAGAGCTGAAGCTAAAGTATGTTGTTTACCCAATGCATTTCTTTTTACTAGAAAGATATTTCATTGCTATTAAATTTCCGAGAAAAATTCCTGAGAAAAGTTAATATTGTGAGTTTCTTAAGAATTCATATTTAAAAAGATATAAATATATCTCTAATTTGTGTGAAAAAAGATTTAGAAAAGATTATAATAATGTTATAATATTATATATAAAAAATTATACATATATATTTAAAAATTATCTACTTAATTCCATATTAAACAATTCACAATTTAAACTCTTTTTTATAAAAAAAAACGGACCAAACTGCATCCTATAAAAAAATTTATTATACAAAGTATCCTGATATTATTGGAAATATATGTAATTGATAAATGTATCACACGTATGCTATATAAAATACTCATAATACGATCGAAGTATATCGCTCACTTCATCACTTGGGAAAAGTGTGTAAACACAACTGAAGCTTATGATTAGGAAGATCTTTACTACATCGCAATAAAAGCGACATGCTATTTTATGAAGACGTATCTCATAAGGTATCTCGTCATATATGATGATACGAACTTGTATTACTTCCGTCGTGAATGAGAGCAATTACGAACTATACACAATGGGAACATACGTAGGTTTATTACGGTCATTCCCAAGTACCGTAACGTTTAAGTGATCACTGCGATAATAATCGTTCCTCGCCACTAATTTCTACAATCTCATTCTATCGATTAAGTTATTAATCTTTACTACGACTCAGTATCTAATTTGACAGATTAACATCGCGCAAATCGTGATCTGATTATACGAGCTTTTTTTCAAAATGCCTGATTGTTTATTGAAATCAAGAAGATGTTTTTTCATCGGCTTATATTAATATACATATAAACATCTATCAAGAATTTAATTTTCGACAAAGAAACAATGTATTTTTTTAAATTACTTTAGATGTTAAATAATTTTTTCTTATTGTTTCTGACTTAATATAATCTTCTTTCAATCTCACGGCAGATGCAACGTAAGAAAGCCTGTGGAAGACGACACTCTACACCTGAGTATTGCATGCTGAAACATAATACTTTGCCATCTTCGCTATGGTATTCTGTTACCATAAACAAACATACATGTGTCCCAAAGAAACGATACGTTTCTTTAAAATGAAAAAAAATTACAATTATTTATTCTCATTTATTGTATTATTCGCACGATAGTTAAGACTGTTGCGTTTGTGTGATTTATTTAAGTGCAAAAATTCTATTATTTAAAATATTTAAGTATATATATGTGTAATTTTCTTCTGACTCATCTATTCATACCGTCTATATAAATCAGATACAATCCAATCTCAAATTTTCATTCGTAAGTTCATTCAATTTTCGCTCATCAGTCGACAGTTATCTTTGACATTTCACGTTATCCATCTCTCGACTTTCTCGATGTCGAATATCGCCGATTGCATAATGCGTCATCGGCCTTGTATAAATTCTTCGTAAGAGGATGAATTCGAAAGGATCATAGAGTACTCATAACTCGAATGCTAGTACGCGCGCACTATAACTTTTCTTATTAGAAGTTATTCTATCTGTGAAGAAGAAAAGAGAGAGAGAGAGAGAGAGAGAGAGAGAGAGAGAGAGAGAGAGAGAGAGAAAGATCGATATTGCTACTAGGAACTAAATAACTAAGATGACAAACGTCAAACGCAGATGACGGAACGTTCAACGCCAGCTGCTCGCGTTTTATTATCTAACCCTCCGTATATAAAGCGTTTAGATCGAGAATAGATATTTTAAAGTGACAACATAAAATACATCACATACACAATTTTTTTATATCTAAATCATGTGTTTTAGGAACAATATAAATTAAATATACACTATTACGCATTAACGTACTACAATAATGGCTTATAAAAATATAAGTATTTTTAAGAAAAATATTTTTAAAAGAGCTGTAGAAAATATATCTCCAAGGGTATGAATCTGCATACTTCTAGCTTTATGCAGAGTTTTATGCGCTTTATTATGTTATTTAGCAAGGTCTTGAGACAATATTTTCTCATATATATATAATTCCTACTTTACACACAACGTTACCATATTTAACTAGTAAATATAACCGAAAGTTATATAAGTTTCAGTTTCCATTCCTATAGTACCGTGATTAAAAAAGTAGCGCCGTTAATTATTTTAAAACAAATATTTTCATTAAAACGTACATTTTATCTGCTACTTCTTGAAAATTATTTCATTGATATATCGTTCCTCTAATTTCCGTAATCTTAACATATAATTAAAAACGCATACATACCCCGATATGCTGACCATCGACGAAGAGTTGCGGCAATGTTAAGACTTCCGAATCGGTCCGATCCCTGAGTTCGGTCTGTAATTCTGTGTCGCGGAATAA
This sequence comes from Lasius platythorax, assembly GCA_963971435.1. NCBI lineage: Eukaryota > Metazoa > Arthropoda > Insecta > Hymenoptera > Formicidae > Lasius > Lasius platythorax. Next base: position 3,288,151 of record OZ020536.1, on the reverse strand, counting down.
ATCTGCTTCGTCATATTTGACCATGTTCGTCCACAGAATTTGTTTCATCTTCATACAATTGGTAAAGGTCTGTCTAACTATGCCTAACGATGTCATGTAAAGCACCACTCTGCCTTTTTCCCTTTCTACATAAGCCTGAAACAGAATATAATATGTCACTGAGAATCAAGGAACAAAAATTCAAGCTTCAGCAGAATATAAATTGCACTGTGAGATTTACGATAGTGAAATATTGAGATGATTATTCTAACGATCTTGCACAGCGGCATACGTACATACTTCATTATCTTCATTATATTATCAATATACAATATATATTTTATCGATATACAACAGTTATTAATCGTATATTGCGAGACAATTAAGCACTGATGTTATCCTATCGGTTCCTTAGAGGCAACTGAGGTAGTCTATTATAAATACAGAGTATTGTGCTTATTCTAACTATATTGAAGCTTCATGTTATGTTGATATTTTTTGTACACATATTATGACAACAGAAATGGCTTACACATGAACTTTCACGAGTGTCGGAGCACATTCGGCCAGCGTGCTCCGACTCTATATGTACATACATATATTCGCACATCATGACTGTTGATTATATGAATAGTTTGACGTATGTCAAAAAGAGTAGTTATACGTCATATGATATGTCAAAGTAAAGAAATAGGAATTATTTTAATTAATATAAATATTACTATAATTATATATATATATGTGGGAGTGTGTGTGTGTATATATATATAAGATGTATTTATATAATTGATCAATAATTTTATATAGATTAATATATGACAATATCATCAACGAGAGAATAATAATAATGCATTGATAAATTGATAAAATTCCGAAACTAAAACTAAACACAATGTATTCTCTCTCCTTTATTGGCGATCGATTCTTGGATAGACATGGACAACAATTCTCACACGGAAGAGAATGGCTTTTTATGGTTCGACGATTCAATCGCAATCGCCGTTTGAACTTCGGTTTTTGCTTAACAATGCGTGCATTGGTCACTTGTTCCTTTAATACAATCGATTTCATTGGCACGTGTATAACTATTGCGCTATATGCATCAAAATATTACGTATACCTGATAGCTTATAAAAAAAGCCAGTTATTTTACATTATTGTCTATTATTCATAACAGCAAAATATAATTTTTATTATGCTAATTATATAATATATTTTTGTGCAATTAAATATTTGTACTGTCATTATACATTACACAGCGAGAGAGAGAATAGCTTTTCTTTAATTATTCGATCAAATTGTCACTCTTGAAAATGTCACAATTTGTTATGATACAGCGTCATATAAGTTTTAATAGATCGCATACTAGAAACGGACGCGCAATCTGTAAATTTGTGAAAGACTATTTCTTTTTTGATTTATGAAAGAATATTTCTTTCTCTCAGATGATATCTTTGTAGTAATCTAGCTGCCTTCTAAATTGCCTGCTTCTCGTAATGCCTAATATACTTTCCAGCTGAATTACGTAATGTCGTTTAGGCAGTTCTGTCGAGAAAGACGGAGAAGAATAAGGAGAAGACGGCGGTAAGTGGCAGACGAGACAGAGAAAGAAAGGGGAAATGATTATGTTAAATTAGCTTTCACCGCGTAAGATAATTCAATATCGCATAATTCCAATATAATTTTTAATCTATAAGGAACTTTACATAATTATTATTTTATGCATTTATTATGTGTGATTAAAAAATTGGGTGGATATTATAATACTGCGCATAGATTTGAAAAGTTTCAATGTAAGCTCTTTATGCTTTTTACCGTAATTCGTGTAAATATATCAAACGGGAAAAAACATTTTATTATGTAAAAACTACCGTCTCTTTATTAATGTCATCGCTCTCGTAAAAACTCCAGACTGCCATTTATCGAGCTTAATGGGTAACGCGTGATAAATGCCACATATGTATTGGGAAGAATATTCATTAAAAATGTCCTTTGGCGCAACGAAATTGAAACTTTTTTACATTTACTTATAGAGCATTCTTCTAAGATATATGCGACAAAAGTTTCATTAGAATAAAATTTTCCAAGTTAACGGGATACTATCTTGCATGAAAATATTAATGTAGTTACTAAATTCAATAACGTTCTAATATTCGTAACATTCGCTGAGTTCGATGAAATTTCTGCTTCCCGATATGATCATTTCGCAGAATGATCATGTCCGATTAGCATTATGGATCACCACGTGCTCGCTCGACTGCTAATGAATGTGGGTACTTCAACGGGGAAACCAGACTTGTTGTACCAGGTGCATGATCTGCACTATAAAAGCATGCTATCATTGTGAAGGTATGCGTGGTAAGATCTTGGCTAGCTATTACTAACTTTTTGCTAACCTACTTGTTCCTACCCGTTACCCTACGCAAATGACACGTATAGTAATTGCCTTCGATCATAATTACGTGCCGTCTTGAGGAAGGCAGAGCCAATACGGCAGAGCCACGTACATGCGAACCAGATGGCCTAACAGAGAGCTTCGCATCATAAGATATAAAGCTGATGGAGAACGAACTTTTTTACATCCCATGTATCCTGAATGTTAAATTAAAACTAATTAGATCTTATCATTGCCCGATAAAAATCTATCTAACTACTATTTTTATTAATGTCAAAAAATTATTTTCTTTATGACTTCGCGAGTCACATTACGTTGATATTAATACTGTTCCTCCAAGACCAAATCTATACTATTTTTTTTTTCTTAATTTTATACCGTAAAGTATACACAAAAATGCTGATTAATATAAAATGATTGTTAATTATACTTTTCTATATCGGAAATTATAATCTTGATATAAATGCTTAGTCGTCATTTATAACAAGAACAATTTAACATTTTTCATCTTAAACATGACAATCAAGAATGCACGGTTTTTGTAGTATGATCGATGAGAGAGAGGGAGACTTGCAAGAAAATAATTTATCCATCATATATGTAGCTTTTCTTGTTAATGGGACGTGTGTGAAACCGGTGCGGGTCATACGAGGTGAATAATTTTTTGTGCGTCGCGACGATCCCACACCGACAACATTATATCCACGCTCCGTAGATCTTACGATCCAATAGAAATCTCTTCGAACAATAGAGTTATGATAAAAAGTATATTATAGGCTTGTACGAAACCGCATTGTATATAGTATATATTAGAACGAAAAAAAGTATGAAAGAAAAAAAATTATATTCTAAAAAATTATTAGTACTGTATCTGAGAAGTCTTAAAAGAGCATCTTCAAGTGCCAGGGATAATAAAAGATTGTGTAACAAAAAAAGCATGTATATAATTAAAAAGATATATACTTATATCTAAACGTCGCTTTTGTATTTCTTCAAAATCATTAATTGATAATATTTCAAATTCTTAAGAAACTGTTTTTTTCTTTTTAATTTATTATAAAAAATTCTTAAAATTTTCTTTTGTAATTTTTCGTTTTACTTTGCCAATATTTAATGTCTATGTAGTAAGGAATAATCTTCATTTTTAATTTAACTCTTAGAGAATGATTTAAATTGCGGAATTACATATGATTATCATGCGACTAATTAAATGTAAATGTTCATAATATTGTACACAACTCAGACAGTTTAATGAGTTTCAATTTCACAGCAGTATGATACAGCACAGCTATAGTGGTATACGTTCTCAAAGACATGATAATTTTACGAGCGCTTAATGAAAGCTGCATCTAGCTGTACGTGTTACATACGAAACGACGGCATGCTTTGAATAGGCGATTAATTGTGAATGACTCTAGCTGGTAATGCAGACAAATCGAAACGCCGAAGACGATTTCTCCGTAACTGGGATAATGTTACGAGAGATCAGGTCGCCCACTAACCGGAATTTAAAGTATTAAGATTTCTGACAATATTATAAATGCACATTGCTCGAAGAATGAACTTCGCTCGTTGACACATAGCAACTTGCATCATGCGGGCAAGAAATATCCATTATGAAGGGTGGTTAAAGAAGCGTAAAATTAAGTTAACTAACAATAAGTTCCAGCAACGTTAAATCCATGATGCAGAATGTTTATTTTCTCCTCATCTATTTATTCTCAACTTCTATCAAGTATCAAATTGGTCGGATAATTGTCAGAAATCTCTCGTATCGGTAAATTGAATCGTCGATCAGTCTAATCTACATCTTGGCATATCTGTCTTCGCGACCTAGCACTTAATGGCATAATGATGAGAGTGAATGGCTAACGATTGCTTCACAATCGACGGTAGCCGCTTAGTATGATTCAGTTTCTAAAGAGTGGGAGGCGTAATGGAAGTCGCGGTACGTTCTTCATTATTTCTGTAATAACAATGTCATGTGCCATACGGACTTTCACAATGAGTTCATGACGAGAACGAGATTCGAGCTCGCGCTGAGTTAAAATTGAAGAGGAAAGGATATGATGAAAAAAAAAAAAGGGAAAGGGATGTAAGGAATAGAGCACGCGATGATGACGATGCGATTGCGGCAGCCTCTTCAGGTTCTCACGTGCGGTATCGCGATTGCACAAGACAATTGGCATCTGCAATCGCGGAGACATCACGATCATCGATGGCGCGTAGCATATTGACCAGACAATCGAGGCAAGTGTGTGAAAAGGTGAAAGCGTATGTACACCTGCAACTATTCGCCTAAGCGAATCGCCGCGGGGCCTCCTGGACGGTGATTTCGTCGGCGAAAGATAAACACTTTTACGCATGAATTGGCACACGCATATAAAGATGTGAATTTAAACGTACCTACATATATAACTTTAGACAGCCTTCTATCTTTGATATCTCGTTTTGCTTTATGTATATGAGCGCCTTCGATTACGTGATGGCGAGTTTCGCGAGCGAATGGCGTAGATAATAATAAAAGTCACGCGGCCACGGGCCGGCAGAATGTATGGCGCACGTGATCGGTGTGGATGAAGAAAGAAATCCGTCGTTCTCCTTGCTACCGGTAAGACGTCACCTGCGATTCAGCCGTTCCCCGCTTCGTGATGCATGAGACAAGCGCCGAAGAAAGAACGATTTCTTCGTCGCATAACGCGTATATTTACGTTGCCATGCGCATCGCGGTGATGTCAAGCGAGATCTGACCTTTGTCGGGATAATCGATGCAAATGCGTCGCCGTCCGATGAATGCATTCTCTGTTAGATTCCCTTCTTAAGGTCTATGAGCGCGCGAGCGTGACGTAATTTCGCGTGCATTTCCCACCGAAGTCGCAACACGTGATCGATGAGTCTTTCGCTCGAGAACACATCCGGTCAAGCTCTCGCCGCAACGCGGATTCGGTATCGTTGGCACGCAATTTGTCCCGTCTTGCGCTCTTCGATTGGACCTACGTCATTGGCAAAATGTCGACCGCGAATCTATATGCAAGGTTACGTGCGGTTTGCATGGAAGTACCGTCACATGTTCCTATCGATCATTAAATCGACTGTGGTCACGGATTGACCAAACGGAGATACGAAATGCATCTTCAAATCCCTGAACTGTTCTGAAATTGTGTGCGAAATGTTATATTGGTATCAGCCGAGGTATGACTCGTTATTCGCACATTTCTCGTCTCATTTAAAATACATTTAAAATTAAAAAGTTGAGCAATTATACAAATAGAAAGTAAACACGCTAGTAGACAATCGCATATCGTAAAAATTTTATTCAGAGAGAACGCTTTATCTCTCTCTTTTATCTGAATACGAAATATTGTGAGAATCTACTTTTCCTGTGCCTTGAAAAGAATTTCTTTCCTTTTAAACGTGCTATACATATATTTGTTATCGCCATATCCTTTCGCACAACGGATATTTTCTCTCTTGACAATTTTAATTTACGTATGTTTAACTTGCTACATCTTCTTCAAAGGAAGTTATGATTTACAAAGATTAAATTTAAATTTATACAATTAACAGTCATTTGAATTATGATTAAAAATTTGTCACATTTATTTTTATCCCACGTTACTCATCATTCTTGTTTCACAATCCATCAAACTACATATAGAATAGAATTATCTACATGATTCTTTTCCGTTCCTTAATCGACATTCTCACGTCCGCGAATCTGAGCACGATGATTGAACCAATCTGACATCAATTTAATTTCGTTGAAATTGAAACTGAAAGCTTTCACTGATCATTATGTGTTCAATGTAGAAATACTTGCAATCTCCGCATTAATTTCCGGATCGATTTCCGACTCGTATTCCTTACTTAATTTTATTATTAAATATCTTATTGAATGATAACGTGTAATTTAATGTACCTACGCGTAATTTTATGTTTCTTCTTAATTAGTTATATTTCTCAGAGAAATTCTGTCTGACCAATTGTGGAACGAGTAATGCGCTCTTTAATAATTTTTGAATCGATAAAATTAAACACATTATGGTACGACAAAATAGCATGTTATCGTAAAACCCATTTTTTTTTATTATACAGAAACTACAGTCTTTTGAAGTACGGTATCCAATGACAAATGTATTGTTAATAATGTTTGTGTGTAATAAGTAATTCTACATCTTGTATACGATGTACACTTCCTGTTTTTCAGCTATCCATTATGGAAACGGGATTTCTCAGTTACTACGTGCTTCTATTTTAGAATACATAGCGAAGCTTAATTATGCAACATTAAACAACGCACGTCATTATGAAATCAACGATGAAAAACCAGCTCTTGCTCATCTCCGATAATAAAACACACGTATCGAAAGGCAATAATCATTTCGCAAACATTGGGTACCGCATGTCCGTTGAAACGAAGTGCGAAGAAGAAAGTGCACTTTCATAAATACATTCTATTATTTATACCTGATTGCAACCGCGCGTTTGCCGCAGAAATGTCAATGATCTCATGGCTAGAAAGGAGCGTTATTATCGCGTCGACATTCTCATCATAAATACCGCAAAATAGTGTCAACATTGCAGAAAAGTGTTAATTAAAGTAATCAAAGATAAAATTCCCGTAGAATTTTTCTAATCCTAAGTTATGAGACGATCCTGGTACAGGAATGGTTAAACATATTTTTCCGGTCTTCTTCTTTATAAGAACCCAGCTAATTATATCGTATCTGTAGATGTGCAAACAAAAGTTACGCACGGATTGCGCTCGCGAAAGACTTTTAATTAATTAAACGTGGAATCTGTATTCGCGCCGTATTCGAAAGTTGCGGGAGGCAAATGGGAAATGGATCGCGCGTTTTGTGCGACTTTAGAAATTTTCTTAAAGCCAAAGAAATAGGATGCATTCTTTCGCGTGGTAATTTTATGCATCATACTCGCACATGTATGTATGTGTATGTATGCGTGTGTGTATGTGCGCGTACATCAAATAATTTGCATATAATTTTAGGATATATTAATATATGTACATTGTGTCTTGATGACGTTTTAGATTGCAGAAAAATAAAAAGTATGACGTTCACCTAAATTGTAGTAGCATATACTAATGATATGTTATTCCCGTTACAGCGTTTGGAATAATACGAGAGATTTCCGTTATATATAAATCTTAATAAACCGGTTTTGTGTATGGATGGAAATTCCCCAAATTTGGGGTTACTCGTGTCACGAGTATGGCCACACTATATGTAAATGCGCATCTGTATTTCTCCATTATTTAGTAACGGTGCATCAATTTCAAACTTCGATGCATCGATCTGCGGTCAAAGAATGTTTCGTTACTGTTTCTTGGACAAAATGCACGAAGTAAATTACCCGAAGTAGTTTGAGTCAGATGGTTGATGAGATTAGAACCCCTCTGTTCTGGATTACTCTCAGGATAGAAATTGTTGTTACCTTTATAGAGACTGCGAAACAAACTACTAGTCGTTATTATCGTATATGATACGGTTATCGTTACTGTCGATAGACTGAATAAGATTTGTAAGCACGCCTATATATATATATGTATCTTCATCTTTTCACTTCAGAATCAGAACTCAAGTACTACACAAACACATAGTTATATTTATAATAGACATATATCTCATATTTCTTTCTGTACGCTAAGGTCTATTCGTTTTATTAGCTTTCCGAAGCAGTTTATTAACTGTAATATACGTATTTATGAAGTATTTTACGTATACATTTGATAATATAATAGCCAATTATATCAATAATATCTCTCGCGTGAAATATAAAATCTCAAAATCACGGTAAATAATTTTAACAAATATTATGTTATATGATAATTCAAAATAAAATAATTATATGAAATTAGTCGTATATGCAAATGTTTACTTAATAACTCATTCGTAAATTCATTATTTGAATTGCTTTGTTGTTTTTACCAATATCACATGTTCTATCATTAATTAATTGGAAATCAAGATGCATGATAAAAAAGGGTGAGATCACGCTGTGTTATGCGATTTCAAATTTCTCGATAAACGTACTCTTATCGAGGGCAATTTTTGTAAAAACCTTAAACGTGTGTACGAAAAAGCGAGTACATACGTATGGGAGTACGATAGATATAAAGAGAATACAAGGCACACACAAAATTCGGGCGGGAAAAGAGCGAGAGAAAAAAAAAAACAAAAAAGATGCTTAATCGAATCCAAGAGGAAGCTAAAACTTCTCATTGCCGTTGCTGCTGTCGCCGTGGTGGCCTCTTTGACCCGCTTTCTCTTTTCCCACCCGATTTGTCTCGTGGACATGCCTACCGCGTTTTCTTCAACCGGGAAATTCATGAAGCCGACCTCTCGCTACCTGCCACGGCGGTTAGAGACCTCCTCGACGAATCCATCTCTCTCTAGAATACGCGGAATAGCAGGCAACGTCGTAAAAACGGAAGTCGGCAGACAAAGTAGGTCGTTGATACGTCGATGTCATCGGCATCGCTTCGTTAGCAAAGCTAATTCGAGATATTAGTGATTCAGGCGTACTTACATAAGTCATTTACGCGTCCATTGGAAATTTTTCGAATGGCAGAGAATGCTGTGAAAGTATATTTACATCAAGAAAAATAATTACAGATATGCCGGATGTCGAAAGGCTATTATCAGCAAGATGCGACCTACGGCATTTCAATCTCTACGGCATGTGAAATGAAATCTATCAAATGTAATATTGTGAAGTCTATCAATTTAATCGACGTGTATATCGTGCCATAGAAATCTCTCAATCCTTGCAGTTCGAATAACGTTATACCGAGTAGTTAGAACGATATAGTTCGAGAAATATAGATGAAGCGCCCAATCGCGATATGATGTTAGGTGCATAATTTTCGTAAAGAAAGAAAGTTGGCTTGTGAAAAAAAGAGAGACGATAAAGTAGGTCGTATCTGTGCGACGCGTTTATAATCGGTCATTTCACCTTCTTCATTCAACGGTCGCCAAGATACCGAATTGGGTTGCGTGCATGCACGTGTGAATCAGCTTCATGAAAATTTATACTACGAACAAGAGTAATAGTACTTAATTTGCGATTTGCATGCGTAGACTTGGATACCGCGCGCATGAAACACGTAGCGCGATGAAATTACGTGTGGTCGGCCGGAACAAGATATAGTCGATAAGTTGAATATATGACGATGTGTAACATCTCGGCCAACAGAGTTTGATATGCGCTATCGTGGAAAAGAAATAAATTAATAGTTTAGAACATTTCGTGATTATTCTTTCCTTCTCTTACGAATCACGTTAATTTATCTACTGTTCCACTTTCATTGGTAAGAAAGTATTTTGAGAAAATCAAGCGTTCTATATTATTGTAGTTGGATGCGTCCAATGTGCGCTTTTCTTTACGTTATTACGCGTAACAAACGTTACAATTATATAACCTATTGATAAAATAGGCATGAGCAAAATAGAAAAGAATAATGACTAGTCTTCTCATAAAAAAAAAGAAAGTTTTATTTCTTATTAACGTTAGTCGATTGCAGTATAAATACTTTAACTGATTTCGATATAATCGCGCTTGTCAAAATCTGTAACTTTAATCCGTTTTTACTCGTGTTTGAAAAATTGCCAATTAGTTATCATCGCGATTTCGTTGCGTTTCGTGCAAAAATAATATTCTAAGATTTGAACATAATTATTGCACAGCGCCGTAAGCAACAGATCTCTCTTAACGCTCTTTCTCTATAAAAATACTTTAATGAAATACAGCGGCATTAAAACCAGCTGCTCGCCGTAATACGGAACCCTAGTCGGAGCATACACCTCTACTAAACAAATTATCTGGCCATTAAATGTGTAACGTTTTAATTGCGTATATTGCTCCGCATAGTATATAATCACTCGTCGAAATAATATGCGAGAAATGTGGGCGCCCCCGTGCAAGTCTCTATATATATAACTATGTACATATGTATACAATTCGGCATGCACAGTTTAGTTTCGATATATTAGATATTAATTATTTATAACGTCGCGATAGTAAAATTTAATAAGAAAAAAATATTTAATGCATTGCGTGATCATAAGAATAAGAGTATAAATATCTAATTGTAACATATAAATATATAAATTTTTTAATAATCAGAATATATTCGACAATTTTTATTAATTTGCTTTAAATAAAATTTGTATATGTATTAATATATATTATCATGTAAAATGTGTAGTAACATATTTTTTTCTTTTAATTTATTGAGACGTTAATTTAATACGAGATTCAACCAACATGCTAAGATAGCTACTCTGTCTCTATGAGTTTCATTCTCAGAAGTTACCACGGCGGTTTCAGGCACGAGTTTCGTTATGTCAGTCACTTTGGTATACTTGAGAGAGAGAGAGATGAAAGCTGTACTTCGCTGTGTACTAATTATACGGAAGTAGATGCGTCATATCCTATTGCACATTTTGCTTTGAAACCAGCTAAATTTCATAATAATAATCTCGTATTTATCGTGAAAACATGATCGGGATATAGAAACTACAATATTCGCAAGATGTCAAGATCATTACAGTATGATCCAAACAACGATGAAATTCTCAGACTCGGAAATAATTTCGCATTACATTCTGACAATTGCAATTTTGAGTATTTGCCCAAACCGCAATAACTCTTATTATGTACAGAATGTTAAGCAAGAGGAGAAAACTGTCGCAAAGCGAATCTACTATAAACATGCCTCTCGCAAGCCAAATTTGCACAATATCTCTGCGAAAGCGATAATTACGTCATATAAAATATTTTTGTGCGACATGTTTTTTATGAAAGTAATCAAGCTACACAAAAGTTAACATTAAATAATATTGTAATGTTTGTATACATATAATGTAAATAATTAAACAATCTTATATAATTTGAGATATGATTATTAGAATCATCAATTATGTCTAATGATCTCTATATATTGAATCGTTTTTTTTTTCGTTATTTTAATTAAAATGTCTATATGTGAAAGTCAAAGTTGTAACAAAAAATAAAACATGTTAGTGCATCTTTTTTTGTATGGTACAGTATCAGTAACATGCACAGAGTACTGGAGATAAATCTGCATGCTTCGATGTGCAATGAGGAAGCGAGAAACAACGAATGTAGGACATACCGCACGGTGGTTTACCTGAAGCGATATTTATGATTTTAGGTCGGTACACTTACTTAATTTTTTTTTATGTGAAATCAAGTTTCTTACATACCGGTCAGTGGCGCGATCTGCAAAATCATGCATGATATTTCGATATCATAAATTGCGGTCAGCCGAGCGTGCGGTTAATCAAACCCTTAAAAATCTATATTGACATATACATACATATATGTGTATGTACAGCAACATGTTTCACGGCAATCCATCAAGTCGTCATTCGAGCTTAAAGTAGACATACCGAAAGTGCAAGTGTTACTTTTTTTCAAAGACTGCACCATATTACATAAAGCGTATTAACTATTGCATAATTGATTACGTTTTCATTACTTATACAAATTAATTCTGAATACTATTACTGTCGATATATTTGAAATAAATTATAACCAACCTCAACAAACTTTATCAGATACATATATTAAAAATATTATTATATTTCGAATAAGGTACTTTTAAAAATTTTGCAAAAAAGATTTTTCCCGTAATATCAGTAATTATCAGTAATTACAAGAAGATGCGAAATAAGTATCTCATTAAATTGTCATCATTTGCATCGCGAGTGTCGATTTTTTATGAAAGAGAGAGAAACGGGGATAATCGCACATTTGCGGCGCATTGCACGTGAAAAGCGCAATCGAGGCGTGCCATGGAGGCAGATTTAGCCGCGAGGAAGTGCGGGATTACTTCTCAACCGTTGTGCCAGCGCATTTGCGTGCAAGCGAGGTATCCTCGGTCTCTCTGTAATTTCGCGAAATAGGCCGCGCGTATGCGCGAACAGGATGGATAGGTAACGCGGGTGCCCGATAACAAAGAGAAATACCAAGATACCAAGACGTAGAACACACGAGGACTTGTGTCTCGCGGCCGATGTATCTCAGTTGCGTACGTTGCATTTCTCGGTACGTTGCTGTAATATCGTTTTATCGAATCTACCGTTATGTCGATCCGTTCCGCATCGACGGTACGAACGTCGTGTACGCACGACGCGACGTTCGCATAGCAACACCGGAAATCTCGCAATAAAGACGCGTCTATACGTATATGCATATATTACGCCGATTGCCTCGAATTTGATGAGATCTTAATAGCGTATTACTCGCCGGAAACCGAGACGAATTTAATGCGAAATGCATTATCGAACGATCGGCAGATAATAAGTAGGCTCGTGTGCAAGTAAGCCGATTATCGCGACAAATGAACGCGCTCGATGATAAGACGACAGTAAATATTTGTCAAAGGATGCTGCGAAGAGATTATCATTCACGGTGAATCGCCGTATAGCATCCCTTCTGCTGCCTGAGTGCGTCAAAGAATCGATCCTGCCTATTGACGTTACTTCTCATGTAATATTTTATAGGAAAGGTATGAAAGAGAGATTCCCTTAAGTGATTTCAGACGAGTCATAAAAATCGTGACGTACTGTCATATAAAAAAATTAATTAATCAATCTTTTTCTTCATATCAATAACACATCGTGTTTTGTACAGCTTTGCATATTTATATAATGATTACACTTAAAAAATATATTTTTTACTTTAATATAAAAATTTATTTTATAAATCAGCAATATAATATATAAACCGTTTACCCAGCATTTAATTCATCATTATCAATTATTATCAAGAGAGTGTGGTTTATTTTTTTAAAGTGGAATGCGAATTTGAGTAGAACACGATATAGTTGCCAATTGATGCCACCTGATGATAATCCAAAGTGGCGAGCGATAGAGGACGGTGCGGCTATCTAACTGTAAATCTAACGCTTTGCGTTGACCTGTAGATTATGCGAATCAAGTGCATCCAGCTCGATGCACGGATTTCAGCGTACAAACCGAGCTTGCATCGATACCTATTCCAAACTCGTCAATACGTACCTCAGGTACTCGCGGCACCAGTACCTGATTTGCATAACAAGTCGACCCATCGTTTACGGGGGTTAAATCCTACTGCACTGTGTCGATTGATCGATATTTAAAATGCGGGAAGCCGCAAATACGAGAGGAATGTTACGTAGTCTATATTGCGGAAATACCTCATTTCTCCTTTAATTCTTGTACATACATATAAAAAATTAAGTCGCATATATATTTATTATAAAACATTATTTATACAATATTCTCTAAGATAATTTTCCTCGATCTTCATTTGAGCTTTACGCAATGCTTTTTAATTTTCTTTTGTAAATATTAAAAATAATTTAGCTTCTTATTGTGAAAGAAAATTCCGGAAAATATTTCTGAAATAAATCGCATTCTTTTGTCGTAGTAAAAGAAAATTCAAATATTATTACACTATAAATTCACTTGGCCTCTTCGATATTAAATCTCTCTCTTACTTAATATACTAGAAATGAAATTAATTTATTGGAAACAAACCTTGGAGGTGGGTGATTGCAAGAACGTTGCGATGCCCGCTCGTACTCTATTCTTCACACCGCGCACGGTCCCTTTGGCACTTCGTATGGCTTCTTTATCGTGAATTTTGTAGCCGGCGAAACTCTCGTCGTTCTCAGCGACGCCGTGCTCGCCGTTCGAGTTCTTATTATTATCGCGCAGCTCGTTCACGTGGAAATTATAATACCTGTCATCCTCGTACAGGTACCTGTGACCAGTCGACCGATTCTGAGCGACGTCGACGCACTGCTCCTGCTCCGTTCTCTCCTGTTCCAATTGCTTCCTCTCCTCGTACGTGCACTCTTTGACGACCGGTGACGATGTCGATTTGCCGTTCTGTTCGATCACCGGCACGGGACTCCTTACCCGCGGCGTCGAGGACGCTTTCGACAGGGACGACGTCCCGGACGGTGACGGCGAGACGCTGGTCGACGACGTCGGCGAACGCGTCGCGCGACCGAGTTCCGTTATCGTCGAGACCTGCTGATGAACGTTGCTCGATTCCTCGATGCGATCGTCGATGCCATTAGTCGAAAGCGCGATAAGTTTCTCGACGGTGTCCATTTTCGCCTCGTCCTTCGGTACCGTCTCGTGTACTCGATACTCGCTTGCATCGCCGCCGTTCACCTCGGCGCCGTTCAAGGAGTCGCAGCTGATGTTGCTCTCGTTGTCGTCGCTATCGACCTCGGCGCCGCTGCTGGTCAGGCTGCTGGTCCGATTGTGCGTGCTGTTGGACAGTATCACCGTGCTGGCGTTCTTCTTCTTCGGCAACGGCGGCGGCGTGCCGTCAAGGTCGCTGCACGTACCGCTGTCCAAGGTATCGCTAGGCGAACATTGACCGCTCGACATTACCATACCGCTTAACGGACTCTGATAGGTGTTGTAATAGAAACAGGCGCTCGTACGACCGCCCAGGTTGGTCGAGTTCAGAGTCTCCGTGGTACCGCGATGCACCATGTCTCTGTTGTCGTCGTCGCCGTTACTGTTGCGCTCTTGATTGTCGGACGCCGGGTCACCGCTGAAGACACTGATCCTCACACAGCCCTCACCGGCACCGGCACTCGCACAGTGTCGCTCGTTCAACAGGTTCGTAGCACTCACTACCACCGCACCGTCACCGCGCCTGTCCGAGCGCTCGCACGCCCTCGTCTCGTTCTCGATCTCGTCGCGATTCCGATCGTTTTCGTCCAGGGTCAGCCTTACCGTCGATATCACCCTGCTGTTCTTGTCGCCATCCGGATTGATCTTGATCTTCACTATGTGCGCGGCCTGCTGCTGATGCTGCGACTGCTGCCACCGTTGTCGCGACGCTTCGACAACGTCGCTCCGTTCTTCGTAACCGCCGTTCGCCGATTGTACTTCCGGGATTCTTCCCCTGCAGATTGTCGCGGTATCGACGGTAGGTGCGCTAACTCCGACGAATACCGTTGCTCCGGGCCCGGCGGCGAGAGGCGGCGAGACGGAAGGAGAAACGGTCCGGATTGACACAGTCTGCCGAGCGGCCTGGTTCGCATCTCGGGCCTGAGTCTTCGCTGGTAGTGGCGGAGGAACGGTCATCGTGACGGTCTCATCCATACGTGCATACAAAATCACCGTGGCTCGCTCGATAGGCTTCACCTTGAGAAGGAATTTGGAAAGTCAAGGATTAATGCCCCTCTTTTCCTCTCTTTCTCTCTCTCTCTCCCTCTCCCTCCCTCTCTCTCTCTCTCTCTTTCTCACACGAGTTTCTTTTCTCTTTCCTCTTTCCCTTTTTTTTTCTTTCGCAGTTTCTTTAAATTAATTCGTGTTTATATGAAAGGCTAACCGCGTTGTTTCCCCGAGTTTGTCTAACACAAATGCGTCTAATTATCTCACTGTCATTAAAGAACGTAAATAGCGCAGATGAAGCTATTTCCTGAAATAGCCACGTGTTGGAGCGAACGTTTATCGCGATTTGCCGGGATATTAATTCACCGCAAATGCAACGTGGATTGCTCGATCTGAACAATTACAATTTGGAGCAAAATAACACTCGATCAAAGTCGAGTGCCGTTGCAACAGACCGCTTTTCATCGGCACATTCGCATCGACAATTCGTACTATCGCGGCATTGTACACTGAAATATTAAACTAATATTATTTCTTTGATGTCGCGCCAATTTGCAACGAAATTAATATATCACCGTATCTTCTTAGCCAACTATTTTTTCGAAATATGAACCTCACGCAAAGTAAGCTTTCGAATCAACTAACTTAGAATCAATTTCGCAGATGATAATTTAACGTGCTAAGTGATGTTATCCGCAACACGTCGTCGAGGTTTCCACGATCTTTAGGGTATCGGTACAATTACGAATCGTTTTTATCCGAATTCGATGGTCCATATTGCACAAGTTATTACAAGTATAAAAAAATGTATATCATATTATTGAATTAATTGTATACATAAAAATTCACAGTTGAGACTGCACATAACTCTGTTATCGCGCAATGTAGGCGAACACCAATCACTCCGCGAAATTGCCCAAAATCCGGCAATCGACTGTGACTCGTTCGATCGCGCTCCAGATCGATCGTTCGCAAGGACGATCGCGCAGACGCGACGGGGGAGCTTGACGAATTGCGCCGCCGTTCGAATCAGGTCGATCGGTCGAAGAATGTGGAAGGCCCCGCGGATCGTCGAGAAAACGTTAGCACCTTACGCGCACCTGTAGCCGTGCGAGATCGCGGACTACCTGCCGAGCGCGTGAAAGAGAGAGAGATCGGTGGAACGTACGGGACTGGCACGCAAAAAGAGAAAAAGAAAAATAATGCGTGGCATGAAGAGAGGAAGAGGTAGAGAGAGAGAGAGAGAGAGACCTGTTCTGTGGGGGATTGCAAGGCAGGATAATACCACTTACGGAACGCGTATGTGTATCAAGAGTGGCGCATAGTAAAATTGCACTCGACTCAGCCGATGACGACGACGACGACGACGATCAACGGGTGATCGTTCACAGCACGGAACGTCAGTAACTGTACTGAGTGCCGCTGACATTCACTCATGCAGTTTCGCGGCCCGGGTGGGGACTGAAGTCGGGCCCCGGGACCATAGCGAAAGGGGGAGTGGGAAATCGTCGGGCCGTCTACGGGGAAGAAGGTACGTCGTGGTGGTGGAAAGAAGAGGAGAGAGAGAGGGAGAAAGGCGAGACCCGTAGAAGGACGAGAACGGGTTCTTTCGACCTGTAGTAGTCGCCAGACAGGTACTTGTCCAGCCAAGTGGTAAACGTGGCGTCCTCTGCCGAGCCACCCGGGATCGACCTCCCTCCCTCCCTCCCTCCTCCCCTTTCCTTTGGTTCCTTATTTAAATACCTGACACTCTTTACCGTTCACCATACCTTTCACGTAGACGCGCCGGTTTTGCGTGTAGGTATGCACACCGACGAACGCACGCACGCACGCACAATTATCGGTGTGCACCTGCCGAAATTTCACCGCCGATGCTGCAAAACGCTCTTCTTTCTTCTCGCGGCGCGTCCTCGCCGGACCATTCGCTGTAATTCGTGCATAGCCGTGTCCCGTGAATGACCGTGTGAATGGAAAGCGCGGCCGCCCCTCAGGCTACCCTCGATACTTACCGAAAATCTTTCCACAGTGATCGATAATTTGAGGATGTTGCAATGGATGTTTTTTGTGCGTGGAAGTTAACAAAAAATTTCATAAATAAAAAAGAATAAGGAAGATTTGATTGACTTCATCTGTAGCATAATGCTAGGGATTATTTCATGATCAAATGTTCTCTCATTTTTTATTATTTTATATAAATACACACACATTTTACCTGTTTTAATATTTTCTCTGCGTTGTACATATGTAAAGTCACTTATATTCGTAGATTTTTATATATGATACAGCGATAAATCGTTCAATGTGTCTTGAAAAGTCAAAGAAAATATTTCTATAACTTTTATGGGTAGCTAATAGTTCACTATTCTACATACGATTAAATCTATGTAAATTTACATTGCATGATGATGATCATCTAATGGTGATTTATGTCTGCACCTTATTCTTTGAGTAATGTTTATCATAATACTTAAAAATTGGCTATATCAATGATTTTTTACACATATTTATCAGTTAATGTCAAGATGCATCTTATATGTCATTTCTAAACATCGTTGTTTTAATCTCCTTTGTATAATATGATAAAAAAAAGATTTGAAAAGATCTAATAGTCATGATTATCACGATTATTTAAAATCAGATAATTTCACAGAAATAAATATAATCAGATTTTAATGGATTATTTTTTTAAATTTTATATAAAATACACTTCAATAAAAAAAAAACAGATACATCGCTCTCATCAGCATTTTTAGAATCGAATAGAATGCATGTAAGATTCATTATAATGACCTTGCGTGAGACTTAAAGGGGAATAGAACAGGTTCCGTTACACCTCTCAGCCGCATACATAGCGCGGATTATCTATCTGGTTATTCTTGTTAATTTTTTCTCAGCTAATGGCAAAACATTTCGTACCTATGACCTCCACACTGGAAGTGATTATCGATGGTCTGTCGGACGACACGGGTCGCATAAAACGGGAAAAGAAGCTTTTACTGCCGCAATGTCACCAAATAAATAACGATTATATTTGATTGCCTTGTACACTTACAATTGCTGAACAGCCTATCGAGCCGAAGATAAAGTGTCGACGGTCGGATTTGCTTAAGAACAAATGTCAGGAAATCAGCGATATCCCATTACGATAAACTTTTTATAAACTTTTTTCACGTATATATAATCAAATGGTACATGAAAACCGTAAAAGTTCTTACATGAAATACATTCATCGCTGATATTTTATCATTATTATTACCTTACTTCTCTTTGAAGAAATGTACGAATTTTATTTTCTCACAGTACATCAAGTTTATGTCTCAACTGATTCTCGAAATTATTGCTATAAGATTCATTGCCATAACGATTTACGATGTCAGCTCTCTTTCCCTGGACAGAAACCACACGTTCATAGGCTCAGATTTTCCCTTCATGGAGACGGGACCTCTATACTCCAAAAGAAATTGTGGATCTTGATTTTCGGGCATGCAGAGATATCTGCAACAAATCGTACATACATTTGTTGTAATCATAATTAATATGACAGTTTTATTATTTCTCTAAAAACGGTTTAAAAAAAATATTATTCCCTTTTTACTCTTTACAAAATATTTTGTGTGATATTTAAATAAATCTTGATTCTTATACATGTACAAAGAAGCTTATAGACAATCGCTCCTGCACAAATGTAGATTGTCCCAGAAAGGGTCAAAGAAGTCTTTGAAATGCGACTTTACGTCTAATTGAATTATCCCTGTCGTATGTGCCGTGTCGTTTCCTCTATTCGTAATCATTAAAACGTGAACGCTTGCGACGATCGTTGCGCGAGTTTTACATGTCATTAAAATTACATGCAAATCATGGAGGTGTTGATAGATTGCTATTTCGACCGACTGTTCTCAGAAATGGAACGCAGTTGCTTAGCTTCGCGATACAAACGTCGCGAGTTGGTCAATTATTTTACAGATGTGATAAACAGTTGTGCAGAAGGTAACAAAATTTATGATATTAACGTCGTGTACTGTGCGAATATTTACGAACGAGTCGCGTAAGTGAGAAATGGACCGCGATTATGGATCGAGAATCATTACCATGATAGTGTCATTTTATTGCTTGCGTATCCGACAGAAAATTTCTAAATTTACTTATAGACGACGACGATAGCCGCGAACATATATTAACGATAGTTTTATCTGCTAATTTCTTATCCGTCTCTCCACAGCGCGAGTGTGAATACTTGAAACATGCAAAGATATCGCCGTCCATTATAATCTTACCGTTACATTAAACTTGCCTAATCCTATCCTTCTATTTGTCTTTGTTATTTCGCCAATGCCATTGCGGTAACGGTGAAAAATACCACGCGCCGTAAACGCATCGCCCCAAATTCCAGAACAATTTGCATCTCCGTCTCTCGCCCGCGTTCTACGCGGAAAAAAATGTTTGATTCGCGATACGATCGATGAATCACGGCTGTTTGACGCTTTCAGCGGAGAACCTCGACAAACAGGACGTGTGCGAGAGGATCGTCCTCTCGGCTCTGCGTTATCACAATATCACGATGATGGAGAACGGGTCGGTTTGCCTGCTCGGCAAATTTCACAACGTTCTCTACATTGCGGCGAAGCTCTGCTACGACTGGGACATCGGGAACAACGAGATCGTCAGCCGGCTGCTGAACGACATATTCTACTGCGAGAAGACGTTCGAACGATTGCTCGTCGGGGCGATTTTCGGCACGCGCGTAACACACTTCCTGTCCGGCTGGAAGTGCGACTTCGATGATCGCGAGGACAATATCCGGGCCCTGGTGTACTTCTTGAATCACGCGATTAGCGGCCGGTTAGAATACCGTTGCGAGTCCTCCCTGATAAAGAGACGCTTCATTGACGTGCCTATGGAATCGTACGGACAGGTTTTGCCTCTGAGAGTCGCGATTCAGCACGGCGCGCCGGACATCCTGTTGATCATGTTGCGCTACGGCGCCTCGGTCGAGTCTGACAAACTTGCCCCGTCACCGATGGAGATCATCCTGACGAAACTCAGCGAGTTCGAGGTGCAACCAGGTCAGAAGGGGATCGTTTATCCGGAACAGCTAGTGATATGTCTGAAACTGCTTCTGCGAACCGTGACTACCGCCTGCGTCAGGACTCCCGATCACATTGCCAATCACATCGGTATCCTTAGCGTGTCCTTGTACGAGCAGTATCCCAATCTGGCGAACCAGAATCTGATACCTCCAGAACGTAGCGGAGTCTGTCCGGCAGAACTCAAGCACTTGTGCCGTTGCCGAATCCGCGAAATCCTCCACGCGAATTGGGCGCTGCCTTGCGGAATCAAAAGTCTGCAGATTCCAGGATCTCTGAGAAATTATCTGGACCTGTTGCAGGATTGACGGAGAATATTGTACGTCATTGCGCGATGCTCGCGTTCAGCATCGATCGTTCCTTTCCGTCCCGGCATGGAATCTCAGAAATATTTTATCACACGTCTCCGTATGCAGTTATGTCCTAGAATTTCACTGCAACTCGATATAATCGCGCATTCACCCGGAATCCAATAAATTCGCGCGTCAAAGTCTTTCAAAGTCACCGTGTAAGTTTGTATCGTGATTCCTGTAGCATCAATCTTGGGTTGAAGTTCGATAAAATAGAACGGAACGAAGCAAGACTTTGACAAATATGAATCCTATATCTAAACGTATCAGACTTTACGCGAAATTTTTGACAAATATGAATCTTATATCTAAACGTGTCAGACTTTAAGCGAAATTTTGTATATACGCGAACAAGCTCGTACAATGGCGTATAACATAAGCCATTTAAGTAGGTCTAAGATCCAAGGTTTGAGAAAATGTCAAGTTCAAAAGGTCGACGATGATAGCGTCTTTAATGGCAATGCATTTAATGAATCTTGAGAATTAGAGAAACGCTTTGTGAGGGATGCTTGTTCGCCTGTGATGCGAATACCAGAAACATTCGAGAATAGCGGAAAGTATGTCGTGAGACGATGCAAAATGTACACGTTCGGGAAACTGAAGTTGTTATCCATTAGCAACTTTCTTTAATTTAAAGAAGCGAAAGTAAGGTAAAAGGTGCATAATTATGACAATGAGGGACCGATATTCTAAACATATCTCTATTTAACAACATAAAATAAATTATAATTTATATATATATATATATATACAGATATGTATATATTTACAATAAATCATCTGTGTGTGTGTGTGTGTGTATGTATATATGTATGTATATACGAATTTACATATAATATTAGCAACGCGCGCGCGGGTATAAAATAATTTACCTGTAAGCGTCTTCCGAAACATTGATTTTTCCTAGTTGGCCAGTGGTCTCCGTTCGACTAGTAAGATTTACAGTATTTCCGAATAAACAATAACGAGGCATACGATGACCAATTACACCAGTAACGACTTCTCCACTGTGTATTCCAATCGTAATTTTCTGTAAAAATAGTAAAATATTATTATACATATATTATACATATATGTAGACAAATATTTAAAAAAAATATCAACAAAAAATATAATTTATATATTTTTTTGTTTCTGTAATATTTGCAATAATTGCTAGAGGAGAAAATTATTATTGTTAATATATTATCTAAATTATAAGTTTAATTTTTAATTGAGTATAAGTACTCAAATAAATATACATCATTTACGTCAATTGTCTTTTTTTTTTTTAATTTCACGTGTCTGTGTAACTAAAATTTGAACTTATCAAAATTATATATAGACTTCACTTACGGGATTAAATCATAAGACCTAGTATCCTAGTCGAAGTATCGTAACTGTGATCAAATATTTAAGTAACATGAAAATCGCATTTAACTCTGTGAACAAAGTTAGCCCACCTCGTAGAGATACAAAATTAATATAGACGTGCCGTTTGTTCCTCGCAAAAGTGTATCTACACACATATGTATATATATACACACATATATACATATATATGTATGTGTGTGTCAGAAGAGATTTCAACTTTCTACAGAAAGTCAACGAACAGTTAGCTGTCTCGATAATTTCTTTTATGAGGCAACTCTTCAGACACGGCTGCTATATGATGTATAATGTTTAACGTAGTCTAATTGACTTCCATCGACTCTTTTTGAGTTACATTATCGAACCACTTCACACGGCCGCAGCCATAGTCGTTGTAGCAAAATATAGCCGGCAAACAACTTGTATATGTACATACCACAGGTTCCCCATCGATCTGCACTTCGTCAGCCGCGAGATCCATCATGTCCAGCGCTAGACGAGCGATGCATCGTGCATGACAACGACAGGGTTCCGGCAATCCACTCACCGCCATGTATTTATCACCGATGGTCTCCACCTAGACCGACCAAAAGTGGAATTAGCTGCAATGGAAACCTGAGACAAATTCGAGAGTGTTATCGATACCGCGTGAAATTAGAAATAATATTTGCGTGCGATTACGTCGAATGTACTCGTATATGTACCCCTTCAAGTAGAAATTTTATTAAAAATATTCATAACGTCTTTTATATTTTTTATATACAAAACAATAATAATCTCTTTTTTTTTGTCATATACTGTGACCCTTACTATATAAAATAAAAATTAAAGGAAATTAAAAATAAAATTTATTATAAACATTTACCTTATAAACATTAGGATTTTTTTTCGGATCAGTTAACACGTCGAAAGCGGTGTACAGCTCATTGAGCATGTTAACGATCTTCATAGCGCCATTGGAGTCTGTATGAGCCGCACAGTAAGCTCCGAAACCGACTATCCCGGAGAACAGTAAAGTAACGCAATCGTACTTTTTTGCCGGTACTGGTCTTGAGTGCCTGAGCTCGTTCGCCACCGAAATAGGAAGCACTGAGTAGAGTAACCTACACGTAGAACACAGATAATCTTTTATTCAACGTCGCGCGCGCTAGTTTTACCTAATCGGATTAAGATCCGCGCGAAACAGTTCTTGGCAAGTAAAAAAACAAAATATTGAATTTGGGTAGTTTCGACGAGAGAGTCTCGATACAGGAAAAAATCTCAGGAAAGATTTCTATTTTATTCGAGCTCTCAAGCGGAAGAGTCGGGCGGGAAGTTTTCTTTTCGCTGTATCGTATCCCACCATAAATTCATTTCCGTTAATTTCCATCGGAAAAATTCTTCGCCGCGGAAAGCAATTCGGAGAAGGAAAGCTGCAGATTTCGCAGATAATCGTGTTACTGGTAAACGACGTGCAAGCCCGATGGACGGAGACTCGTCGAATAATCAGGAAACGCCGCGGGCGGAGATCTTTACCTGTCGGTTTTCTGCTTCTCGCCGTCGAGCTCGCGATATGTCTGCTGTAGCTTATCGGTGAGCAATTCCAAGTTGCGCGTTAGTTTGTAATCCGCCTCAAATTGCTCCGACATCAGAACCAGATCTCGAGTGGCGTCGTGAAGAGGGACGTCGCTCAAGTACAAGCCTCGCCTGGAGTCGAAAGAATAAACTTGACACACGAGACTCTGCGTCTCTTGATACAGAACGATATCGCGAGGATAGAGTCGTTCGTCACGCGCGACACCGGATCTTCTCTCTTTGCCGTATCAAGTAATATGTTACGTATAAAACTTTCCACAATGTCAACACGAGACGAAACTTTCAAGTCAGTCAATTATGCTTAACGCGGATGAAGAAAAGATTCAGAAGTCGGCCGGAAACATTAAGATTATTACTACTAGACGACGCAACTTTCTTTTCCGCAAAAGAAGAAGGAACAAGTTTAACGAGTCTTACGGCATCAAAGTTGTCTTACGGCAAAAGTTTATGATAATGAGCTATATGCTTTACAATCTCTTTACACCTTCCGATTTACTACAAAAGAAGCGATTAAAAAATGATTAATAGAATTATAGAAAGTTGACGTAATCTTACCTAGTCAAGTCATCAAGATTCATAACACTCGGATAACAAAGAAAGATAACTAAATCGGATTCAGGTATGTACAGCATTTGACCCTGGAATATGAATGAAATTTTTACAAGATGCAAATTATGAAAAATTCTCCATTAATTTCTTCTTATTTTCGATTTGTTTTTACACGATATACTGACCTTCAAACGAAGAGACGAAAATTCCTCTGCAGCATCGACATGCATAACTCCCTTTTTCGTCCTTAACACGTATACAGTATTAATATGCGACAATATATTCTCAAATGTTAATTCCAGATGCGGTCTGACCTATGAAGATTCAAAATTCGTTAAATTAAACTGTATCGAAAAGCTGCATGTGCATTAGAAATAGAGATGTTTTAAACAAAATTATGTGACATAATATTCACGACAATGGCATATATAATGCATTCATGATTTTTAAGAGATATTACAATGTCGAGCTAATTGACAACATCGCAATTGATACGTATGAACAATAATGCAAATTGTGTTAACGCTCGGACAACGCGCTCTACGTCAGTCACAATAACCTGCATTTGATATACATTCATGTACTTATAGACATGTGCAATGTAATAATGGTAGGCGTAATGCACCGCGCACTAATGTGATTCCTTTGACGCAGGAAACAATTAGTAACACATATTGAAAATTAACGATCCATATTTCATGAATACGAATGTGCAGCGTCGACCAAATTCTGAAGCGATATTGTCAAACAAAAATTGTCTTTTTTATAATTTGTAGATAGAACTATAACAATTAACAGCGAGAAAAAAAATGACAAGAGCTCGTTTTCTGAAACGTCAGTAATGCAATGTTTTCAAGACGCAAAGTGCAGATAAACAGTGCATTAAAATACAGATTAATAAACTGTTGATGAATCAAATGAGAGGTAGACACAATGCATATTATAATAAAAATATTGCGACGTTATGCACGTCAACTCACAGTTAAGAGAATGTCGCTTAGTTTGCAATGACCACTGCAGACGCGCGGTATAACACGTGTTATAGTACATCCGGTTTGAATTATTGTAAGATCTCGATTGAACATTAGATGGAATGGAAAAACTCGACAGAACGTTGTCGGGCTGACCTTTGGTTCTACGACAATTTATTAAATTTCTATTAAATTTTCTAAGACAATTTATTGCTCTTCTATCGTAAAAACTACGCTCTTATGATAATTAGCTTTAGATATTTACGTTTAAATATATCAATCTATTGTAATCATAATTTTATCGTCAAATGATTTATATCGATTCTCTTCATCGAAACAAACAACGACTCACCGACAGATAATGTTTCCAACTCAGCAATCATAGGGTTCGATACGACTCCCGGTCCTGACGCTTCAGTTATAAGAAATTGCACATGATCACACTCGCTTTTCGTCTTCACTATCTGCATGTCAACGTCGGTGCCGTGCAGTTTTTTTGCAACGGTCTATTTCAAAAATAAATAGAAATTTCTTCTACCATTCATATTTCCATATAATTGATTAAGAAATTCTCGTTAAATCTTTGCTACGCTTTCTCACGCAAAATCCTTTAGAGTTTTTTACAGAGTATGATGAATATATATTTTCAAGAATATTCAAAGATATAATTAAATTTTGTGAAATTCTCGAATTTTGCATAACGAATCATATTTTTATCAGACTATAAAATCGAATACCTTAACAATTCCAATAACGATGTGTTCCAGACCAGGTCGATCGGAATAATAATGCAAAATAAGCGCGCCATCCTCGGGTCTCTCTGTGCACCTAAAAGAAGGTGCTCTCATGCCCGGATATAACGTACCCAAGTGATCATGAAGCGCATCCAAATTCTGCAACGTGATGCCGACGTGTATATGTATCCGATATGTATGTACATACATACGTGTTTCCAATATCGAATATGAATATGGAATGTATGCTTCATCGATTAATTTCGTTGCCATAGTAATATAATTCGTATAAATGTATTTAAACAGATTTTTATTATTTATCGCGCAAACAGCTAATAATAATTATAACATTGCACAATAATATAGTAAACAAAACATAACAAAAAAGTAATGTAAAATATAATTGCATTAAAGTTAATATTAATGCTTAAAACATTTTACAAACAAGTTATTTTTAGTGTATTTTTACGTGACGTGTGTATGTGTGTGATAATTCTCATTATATTGCAAAGTGTGAACGAAATAATAATACTTTGTAGAAAGCAAAATACATTAGATTTAATATTGGATTTAATCCAAGCAACAGTGAGACAAAGCCGATACGAACTTTCAGGCACTAATGAACGTAAATTATAAAATATTTACAATACATTTCTCATAGTATACTTCTCGCTTTCCGTAAATAGCGAACTAGTTGACTGCCTATCTTCGACTGAGAAAGATTTAAAGAAAGGTCGAAACTAGTATTTACTACGGATCGAACGCCTACGGAGAACGAGAGATACGAGTTCTATTAGAAATGTACTGTAAATTTACAGCACACCGCACGCGAACACGCAAACACACACACCAGTAGCTAAAGATTCTTATTAGCCTTGTCGTTGTTGCTTAGGCTTAGATATTAATTCTGAAATAATGAACTAAAAGTTACTTTTAGTGTATTTTTTAATTTTTATATTGAATTTAATTATATGATTCTCTTCTATACGTGATGAATAATTTTAAAAAATTAAAAACCTTTCAGCATATTGCTGTACAACAATACAAATTAAAATTAAATTCTAATTTAATTCAGTAAATAATCGTGAATTATTTTTACGTTTATTTCTTATAATTTTTAATAACAGTATTCAATTTCTTAAATTTAATTATAAAATCTACAATATCTTTAGAATATTGAAGTAAAAAGGATATAAAGTAATATATATATATGCGGATAATTTTTATAACAAGATTCTCTAATGTGTTTATTCAGGAAAAGAGGATATATCCGGCTCTATCTATGGCTAGTTTAGCGAATGATTTCACGATAAATAATGACATGTACACCAGATGCGGAATACGTACGATTTAACAGGCTACTCAATTATTAAGATTGTCCCTAATGCGAATTTAAAGTGTAAGTGAAATCAGTTAGCGATCGAAGATTAAAGATGAAATATGAATTATCAGATCTACTTTCCTTATCAGCATAAATTAGTAAGTGATTAAGCGCATTAAATCGTGTCTAATTTAAGAGAAATCTGTAATAAATATAATTTTCAGACTTTACCTGCAGAAAATCTCTAGGTGTTGCTCCAAGGACCTGAAGAATCTTGTCATAACCGGAATCTTGGCAAAACTCGAAGAACATTCGGCCAAACAACTCAAGTATTTCATTGGCAGGAATATCTAGAGCATAAGATATCTAATAAACTTCTCTATTAAAAATAATACTCTATACAATAATATCATATCTTGTTGCGACTATGAAAACATACGTACTAAGTTTATTGACAGCGGCGGATATCAGATTATACGTAATTTCGTCGTCATAAATTTGTCGCACCAAAAACTGTCCTTCCATATTGACCGCCGCATCTTTTCTAGATGATCAATACAATTATAAAAATATTGCAATAAAAGACGAAAGAAATATATTCCACAAAACAATATAACTCATTCATAAAACTTAATCAATTATTTTTTAGACTTTTTCCAATGTTTTTAGAAAAATATTTGATATTAGTTTATATATTAGATTAGAATTTTATTATAAATAATTTTAATAATTTTGTGACATCCCTAAATTTATTTCTATACTCTTTTAATCTTTTTAAAAGAACTCTTAAACTTAACGATTTGGTAAGTACTTTCTGCGGCTTGCTGTTTAATTTACATATCAGAAGTTCAAAGCTGTTCTTTGATATGGATATCAGGTGTCACGTAAAACTTACCTCAGCGTCTCTAGAGAGCTTCTGCAATAGCTTTAGCAATATTTATACATATTGCAGAGCAACTTATATATTCTTTAGTTATTCAAAAGAGAGAGTAGATTTATAAAGAAATGCTAATAATAATTGTGAAGTAAGAGAGCCAATTAACATAAGTGATACTTAAAATAATATTAATAATACAGATTAATAATGTTATAAAAGTAGTTAATAACTTTAACATTATGTAAATTTATAGTTGCGAGATTTCTCTCGTATTATTACTAAGATTAAAAGTTCAATCTCTTCTTAAGTAACGTTGTTAAAGGGTATGTTTTAAATCACTTTTTATAGTCAAGTATCATAAATTACTTCCTAATTGTATTATGATATTGCTATAAAACTAGATGATACTTCCGATATTACCTAACATTATTCTCGAACCAATTTTGCCGACCATATTGCTAAACTTTATTTAGAGCGGGCAAATTGGCTCTCTTATAGATATATACTTTTAAGTGATACTCTTGTTCTGCTTGTAGAATAATTTACATTTTGAGGTAAATAAATAGTATATGCTTTGGAATAATTATAGTACCACAATATGCTTAAGAATATAAGTAGAACAAGTTTAGAATTGCTAGAATTATGATATTATTTAAATTGGAGTAAGTCCGCGCGATGATTAATCGAATAGTTAATTCATTTATTTTTTCGTAAATTAACTTTTTAATTTTGAACTTTTGTAAAATAAAACGAGGCATTTTGTAGAAGACTAAAATTTAAACAAAATATCTGTTTTAAACATTTTTAAGAATAACTCATATACAATAAAATACACAGTCAAACAATAATATATACGAGTGATATAAGAAGAGATATCTCTATAAACTCTCAATGTTAATGGATGAGGAAAAATCTGCACATGGTATAATAATCTTGATATACAGACGTGAATACAATTTAACGTGAAGATAATTTAGCATTGCGTATAGCTCATATAATAAAATTTTATATGACATATGACTCAACGTGCAATATATCTTCTACAACTATGTCAACACTTGATTGCTCGTCTGACAATGTCCGAGTGAAATGCCGTACGGATCACGTAGGTATGAAGAGAACGTGCAAGATGAAAGAATGAAAGAAAGATAACAGAGAGATCGGTCATCTACTATTTTTACCTACTTTATCGTTTCCCACGTCTCGATGCCAAAGGTCTTCACAACTAAGAGTTCGAGAGCGTAATTCACAAAGCCGTACTGCACATATAAAGACAGAAAAGAATTGTGTATAATTCACCAGAGAAAGAAAAATTAATTGCGAAATGATGAAACGCGGATAAGCTCGTTGTCGACGTTGCAGGTGCTGACGAGTTTGTTCGGTATATCTAACGTGACCGATGCGGTTCTCGAACCCTCAGGTCATCGTCGTCTGCTCCAAATATTCCAAATCGCATTCTCGTCAGCATCCACACGTCGTTTCGACTCTTTCGCACTAACGTACCATGTTGCTGCACCTGACAATCAGACTGCGGGGGGGTGTGCTCGGTGTTGATCTCACTTCTCACGCGTCATTCCATTCTGATTGCCGATTGGAGCCGTGTTTACCTCGTGCACACGAGCTGCGTACTGGAAGGCAACCCCTGGTCGTTCGCCGGCACACGATAAGTATCGATTTTTCGGTCGTCGTTGCGACTGCGCCACCTAGATATCACCTAGTTGTGCTCCTCTTATACACGAGCCGCCCTCGACCGAGCCGCATACCACCCTTTGGGTTCTCCCAATCCGCTTTGCTCCGACACGACGGAGCCGGCGACGCTATATAACTTCGCGAATGAATACTTATAAGACTTTTGTGAGATTAGTGAGCGGCAGCGACTTGTCAGCCCTTGGTCGTTCGCGATACGAGCGCACCTCGTTTCAATGCACGTCGTAATTTTCACGCGAAAGAAAATCGACGATTTATTTTTATAGCCCGGGGATTTCGGCGAAAAAATAGATGTAGACGCTTTCTTGCGTCGACGAATTGATGACGTAATGAAATGCAATCTCTCAATGCCAATGAATGCCATGAATCTCGGAGAATGTCATTTAGGAAGTTTCAAACTGCAGTATAAAGTGTTCTTACAAGTGTCCTCTCCCTCTCAAAGTAACGAGCGATTTCTTCAAATCAAGATTTCTTGCTCTAATGATATCTACTGAAATGATTGACGCATAATTTAGGTATTATTTTATGATATAATAATATTTTCTTCATAGTATTTAAAAATAAAAATATATATTAAGATTCAATTTATGCTTAACTATATTGCGTATAATAATTATAAGTAACTGACTTTAAAATAAAGGGATAATAGACTGCATTTTTGTTATACTGTTTCAATAACATCATGTTGGATGTAATATAAATATTCTATCTTTAGAAAATTTATTTAATGCAGACAATGAATTTAATTACAACGACATGCATTTTGTCAATTAAATCCGTTTTAAATGAGATATGCGAATTGCATATAATTTCACTTTGATGCCATTAATTTACGTTATTAATAACACTAAAAAAAATCGATAGGAAGCGTTTACTAGCGAGAACTAATATACATCGTTAAACTAGTTAAAATAATAAGCGAGATAATAGTTTTGTTACTTCAGCAAAATAATAAAATTTCAATGTGATTATAAAGATGAATATTAAAATATATACATATAAGCAAGTTTAATATCAACCATTTTACGTTATTAATAACACTAAAAAACTATTAACATAAAAATATTTTTTTTGAATATATAGTAATAAAAAACAAATTTTCGGGTATAGGTATCAAGTTTAACATAAATTTATCTTAAAAGGCTCTATAATAAAAATATATTTATTAATATATTATTAAACATAATTTTTTAAGTGTTATATTAATATTAAGCAGGCCAGTAAATCCAGTAAATGAAGAATCCATAAAATGATGGCATTTCTATTTTAAATACGACGCGCGAATGTGTACAAGGATGTTATTTACAAAAATAACACAAATAAATTATATAATGTACATATAATGTACATATAATGTACATATAAGTATGCAAATAGTAAATGTGGTACGTGATAAAAATGTACCTCATTTTTAAAACTTAAAAAAAAGAAAGAGAGAATGAGATATATATATTTTCACAGAGTATGTCTTTATCTAGAGTTATTAAAAATAGGCGCATTAAAGAGTTCAATATTATATAATAGTGCGTATGTGTTACATTACACACAGTTATAAATAAAATTATGCTATTGCTTCACCTTATAGATTTTGCAGTTGTGTAAGCGCATTTGTTTATTCATTGCACTGTATCTATTAACCTTGCATGTTGGACATCACGTCAAAGAGATTTTTTCTTGTTCGGCTAGTTCTATTCTTAGTGCATAAAAACATATTTTTTCATATGTGTGAATTATATATTGCCACACAATTGCTATAATATATCAATATATAATATAAAAATTGTAATATATAAATACATAAATTATTATAAATTTAATTATTAAATATAAATACATAAATTGTAATATGTAAATTATTTAATGATAATTCATGATTGTCTCTGTGAAATTGGGAAGTAAAAACTGTCGTCATGAGTAGCGAGCGCCATAAGACGGATACGAATGGGGCGCGTATAAAGATATTTCTAGCTTATTTCTGAAAAATGCGTTTTCGGAATACAACTTTTTCATATATGATTGAATTTGGCATTAAATATGCTTTAAGTTTTGTTATGAGGCAAATTTAAAAATTTTCAAAAACTATGGAGAGGGAGGAAAATTTCGAAAAAACTGATTGCATTGTAAAGTCCATTAAAAATCATATACTCTTTTATTTGAAACATTTTTTCACACCTTTTACCGTTTCGATGATATTCGCTCAGAAATAAAAACCGATTTTTTTCAAGAAGGTGCTTCACCCTCTCAATAAAATAGTAGTGGCAAAGTGGACCACGTATAAAAAAGTATGTGTCTCTTATTTTGACCTAGACTACAACATATCCAAAGCTTATCAAAATCGGAGAGAGACACTTCCCTCTCTTCCCTTGTGAGTAATGCTATAAAACATGTATAGAAGAAGGAAGCATAATGACAATTTAAAGACGCTTAGTCAGCACAATATCGTACAGCGTTCTTCACACAAAGAAGAAAAAATGAAGAAAAGTGTGAACAGGTTAATTATAATCTTAAATTTAATATTGGCAATATTATATTTTTGCTAACAAGAATAAAGAAAAGTGTAGACAGGTCAATTATAATCGTAAATGTAATATTGACAAAATATTATATTTCTGCTGGCATGAATACTAGAACACATTTACAGGCCAATCGTAAGACGTAATCGATATCGGTTGTAGACAGAGGAAAAATGAGGAGATGAAAATATTGCGGGCGTAAGCTGTGCGAGAGCTCAGTTATCCGAAATTGCGACTATCTATTATTTCATTATCACTGCTAGCAAGGGAATGGGCCATGTTATACCTATTTCCGTATCTATCGTCGCACTTGGCGGAATGCTTTTATCGCTACGGCGTACGTGGCATTCCTAAGGGAGTTGCAGCGACCTCGTTCCCATTGTGTAAAACGAAAATGGTTTCACCTCTCTCTTCTTAGTACTCAATTTTCCAGAAATACGATGAAAACATCGTTCGTCTTCCTTCTTATTGATCCTTTGCCAATCGTATCATTCTGGCGTATACACGTGTAATATATTGTACGAGCTCAACAAAATAGTAGTGGTAAAAATTGTTATCGATAAATATATTGCAATAAGAAAAATAGAGAGAAAAAGCGAGAAAGAAACGCGATCGGTAAAAATGAAGGAAGAATGCACAGAAGTTGTAAAAAAAGTACTCGATCAATACGATGTGTTAATTTAGGTCCGTGCTGAAATTATCGATG
Organism: Lasius platythorax; assembly: GCA_963971435.1. Lineage (NCBI taxonomy): Eukaryota > Metazoa > Arthropoda > Insecta > Hymenoptera > Formicidae > Lasius > Lasius platythorax. The sequence goes on along the minus strand of OZ020536.1, from coordinate 3,254,868 downwards.
ATGCTCGGTTTAAAGAATGTAAGAGCAATGTGCGGCCTATAAATGAAAGGAGATGCACGGCTTCCAATTTCATGAATTGCGTCGCGTTGAAGGGAGCCAATCGCGTCGGCCGTCAGATGAAACGCATGGCTATCGACCATCAAGATTAAATGGTTCAGAGTGATTCACGAGTGATGGGGGAATCTGCGGGTGCTGGAAAATTGATCGGGAGCCGGTTATTAGAGTCATAAGAATAAAGGACGCATCACATTTTGGAAATATATGCACAGAGTCATGAGCTGTGCTAATTACAATAAAGTTTAATAAACTACAAATTTTATCTACCGTAAATTTTCGATTTCGTGATGCATTTGTCCTTTTGATGTAATTTACAAAACTTGGATTAAAGGCGTTATATATAATTCCTGATTCATTAGAAAATAAATTTTTTTATTAATACTATATTTTTAAATCTATAAAAAATATGTAATAATCTTGATATATCGAATGATATTTATAGTGTCGGTAGCATGAAGCAAGACAACTCAAACAAGGAAAAGTGTATATCAATAATCACTTTTTTTAATTAGAAATGCATGTTTATTTTACATTAAAATGGTAATGAGAAATTTGGAAATTGTGGCATAATTTTTAAATTATATATTATGAGTATGTAAATAATAAGGAATAGCTTTCAATTTTTGAATAATTATTGAACCGCCTACGCCTGTGCTATAAATCGCGTTGAAATAAGCTTTCATCAAAGATAATCTTTGATATTTTGCCGTCGACCACTCATTCAAGCACCTCGTAAATTTATCTACCGCCCTCTTAAATACACATTGTATAAATAAATACGACTCCTGATACACAGCTTTATATATCCTTCGTGACAATCTTTAATTTGAAATAAATGTTTACTGATTCATTTTGTCATCTGCTTGAAGAATGAGTTTATTAAAAAATTAATGAGGAAATAAGAGAAAATTGAAGACTTCGAAAAGGATATCTTGTTTATTACATCTCTCTACAGCAAAAATGTTTAATTACCTATTACGTGAGAAATATATAATTCTCTAAATCTGACGTATGCAATAATTTTTCTGCACGCGTGTGTACAATAAATATTTATCGTCTACAAGAGATTTCTATAAGAATAAAACTTAATTTTCAATTATGCGCGTTTAGCTTCGCAAGCGCATTGAGATGCTTTCATCTGAAATAAAAATATTTTAATCCAACAAACTTGTGGCTAGATCTTGCCATATACACGACGGTCAATTAATCTATTGTTATCATTCTCAGCCGCTCTCTCTCTCTCTCTCTCTCTCTCTCTCTCTCTCTCTCTCTCTCTCTCTCTCTCTCTCTCTCTCTCATATCTGAAAGCGGTTAATCAATGACTTTCACGTAGATCCTTCGGCCGACCTCGGCGATGATAAATAGCACTCCAGACTTAATTAAAAATACCGTCACGCATCGAATATCGATGAATGGGCCTTCCCTCTGCCGAAGGAGATCGAGAAATGCGTGTACCAGCCGGAGCGCGCCGTAATGGTGGCTATAATATAGAAATAACTAACGCCACCGGATGCCTTCAGATGACATTATCGATTTTATATCGCCGACATCCTTGTAGAGGTCGGCTGTGGCAGATTCCGCCCTGTCCCTTGTCGATTTTTATAATGAAACGGCACTTCGGGCGAGGAGCGCGGTGATGCTCGTCGAGCAGCATCCCCGTGCGACCATCAATTTTCCTCTTTTCCATGATCTTGCCAGAGGGCGAAGATTAATGTCGACTAACACAGTTTTTGCGCTCGCGAATCGCTCGGTTCGACTTGCGTCCCTATTAAGCTCAGTCCAATCAAAATCTCTCGGCGCGCGAAAGTCTGAAATCGAAAGTACGAATAAATCGATCGAAGGCGATCTTGAAATTTTGTAAGTAATCTCGTTTATATCCTACAAGCTAAAATATTTTATAAGAAACCCATATCTATCCATACATCGATATGCTTTGTACATCTATATATGACAGATATAAAACTTCCTCTAGTTGTGTGAGTGTGTGTGTGTGTACAGCACCTGACAAAAGTAAATAAAACATCGAAAGCTAAAGCTCCCTGGATATTTGCCAATGCATTTGTATACATTAAATCAATACATTTTGATCAATTCAAACATCGGTTCGAAGAAATACTCTGAGCTCCAAATTATACGAAGAAAGATATGCTTTTACGGGAGAAAATAAAAATATAAATATACCTAATAAATAAATCAGTAATTTTGAAAACTACATAATTTATTGACAAAGTATATTATATATATACGTGCGGATATAAATATATGGCTATCTTAATTTTTAACGGGAGAATAAAGTAAAAGCTCTTATAATTAATTAATCTAGTAAAATGACAGGGTCTCTCTCTTTTCTGAGATATAAGATCTGTAACTGTAATAATTCAAAGGAATAACATAAAAGTGTGTGTTCTATACGCGCTGATTCATATCGGTAAGAACGTTGAAATGAACATGAAAACAATCCCAGAAAATAGTATATCATACCTACAGTAAAACCATCAGATGCACGTGTGTGAAATAAGCTGGAAAAAAAAGAAATAGAAGGGAGTGAAAATCGCTTTGTTTCGTTCCTATCAGACTACAAAATCTCCGAGAATGCGTACAATAAAGAGCTTGTAGTGGCTTTAATGTGTAAAATATGTGATTGCGTATTCTCGTAAAAATATGGATACGGATATCACCAATCCGTAGAAAAATTTTATATAAAAAAGAAGAGAGACATTTATTATATCTACATAACTTCCTAGAATGCAATACATTTTTCTATTTCTAGAACATATGATATTATCATATCGTTATTGCAATTGTACAAATAAACAGGTACACAAATAAACAGGGAGGTTAATCGATTTATGCTATCGCGAAAGTATGACTCGCACTTTCACAGAATCATGCTCGTGCAACGCGTATCAAACGCTTCTTATTGTTAGATATATTGCAACAGTAATCAATTTCAACATGCGATGAGAATACAAAATATTTCGCCGCTATTTTCTGGAAAAGTGTTTCATGAAATTCTGAAAAGATAGAAAATATATTACAAACTATTACACGGCACGTTTCTTCGACGAGCTCACTTGTCAGCGAGGTTGTAACAATTTGTAGTTGGCTATAGTTGGTAATTGATATTGACGACGGCATTTTTTCAGTAAATAGCTCATATTTTTTTACGCTATATATTGTGTATATTGGTATTGCATTATTTACATGATAATATATTATAGCTCCTATAACATTAAATAGGTAAATTATTTTATATTTTATAGTTTACACGTAAATTTAAGAGGAAAAGATAGTTTTATTTCGTTTCTCATGAGGTACATCTAAACTTAACAAAATATGAATCCAGATTGCTAATAAAAAATCGCACTTTTATCGTCGCAGTAACGAGGCGACTCGATAACCTACCGTCACACAACGCTCGTAAGTTATTAATCACTTAGATAGTTATTGATCACCAGGTTTTATGAGCTTCTGCTCAAGGTAATTTCTGTGTTTATGTTGGCTATTATCATTGATGTATACACTCGTTTCCCTTCTTTAAACAGAATGAATGTTTTCAGCACAAACAATTAATTTCTTTTTAAACCTCCTCGTTAGTTTTTCTTATCATTTCAAATATGTATTTCGGTCACGAAAGCTATAGTGTGATAAAGAACTCATCATTGTATCGTGATCCTGGAAGCTGTGGCATTTCGCCAAAAGCTATCAAAAGCTATATTTGAGCTTCTCCGAAAACACTTAACTGCAATCGACCGTTAAGAGCGTTTTGATCCATTACTACCTAGAATTGTAATATTTCTCCACACGTATATGTCGACAGCAGTTTGCATAATTTGCTAAGAAAATGGCATAAATTTCCTTTCCTTCTAAAAAGACAAATACAAAGCAGCAAGCACTTGATTAAATATTACTAACTCAGTAGCTACACGATGCATCTCAACTGTGCATCGCAACTGCATCTCAGGATAAATTGAAACTCGCTAAAAAGAAAAGAAAATACAGAAACTTAACAATTGCATTGTATATATGTAAATCGTATATAAAACTATACTCACTATTGTAAATTTAAAAGATTAAGCTCTGTTACAAATCATTAATTGAATAAAAGCATTAAATAAATAAATTTTTTTAATAAAAATTTTGAATATAATATTTAAATAAAAATTTCGAATACATAATTTTATTTTCGTGCAATATGTATACGCTTTTAAGAAAGATAAGATTTAAAAGTTTTAAAAAATCTTTTGTTTTATCTTTAGATGATATTATTGTTACATCTTTGTAGTTTTATAGATTTATTTTTGAAACGTTTTATCTTTATCTTAAATGAATGAAGATTTTTCTCGCAGTTGTAAACGAGATATACACAACGTGTTCTAAAATTGTATGCAAAAAAAGAACATAATGTTGGCGAAATTCAGTATACGCGAACTCAGCAAGTAAAAATATAGACTTCACTTCACTTCAGTGAATAAAGTTAGTAGAGGGAAAATAATAAAATAAAAAAATTTATATTGCGAGAGAGAGAGAGAGAAACCATGAGAATGTAGTCAAATTTCACCTCTGACGAATGGAGTTAATCTGGCAAATGGAAAACACATTCTACAAATCGCATCGGCAATATTTCAATGCGCAGCCAAAAATGTAGCCCAGTCACTAATGGTTATGATGCAATGCGATTTTGGTTAGCAGAGTATTACACGTTTCTTTGACCGCGAGCGGACCAGTTGTCTGCGGCTGTTAATGGAATTCATTACATGTACGTTCAATTTACATATATACACTAATATATGCATGTTTACAATAACGTTATAATATTTTTCTATCTATTGAATTAACTAAGTTTATAATCTCTGAATAATATATTGTTGCTATAGTTTTACGTACATTATTAAATCTTGCAAGTAAAAACATTTTATGTTAGTTTATTGTAATTTATTCTAATTTATAACCAAAAAATTCTCTCTCTATTTTAAAATTAATAAATAAAAAAAAATTATATATAAATCTCATCTAGATAGAGAATGGACATAATTCTACGCGCCTGAGAAATTCGAGAAATTTGAACGGATTACGAATCGCTGATTTAAATGTGCTAATTCTGCAATGTTCGATATGCACCACATCCCCAAGAGATATTTATATCCTTATTGCCCTCATTCTATTACAATCTAGTGATTATTTTCTCGGCAGCATCTTCGCAGCGTATCGGCGCTCGCATATCTCAAAGCCAACACGTTCACAAGACGTATACGTTGTATACTAAATATTTTCTTAATTAGCAGAAAATACATTCTCCTGATACTATACTCCGATACTATAAATATATTCGTAAAATATATCTTTTTTTTTCTGCCAATATTTTCGTAGATCTCTATAGTGATTGTAATTTACAGCGCATTTCCGTCGGGGGAATCTCCTGAGTAATGACTCGGCCAACCGACTTCCTCTTGAATGGACCGCTGACATTCAGCTGCGGCATGAAGCAATGTTCCTCATGATAATGGTACAGATCGATCGCTCCAAATTGTCGAACATCGAGATGGATATCCGACCGCGCTGCTTGTAGCATGAAGACAAGGCAGAAAAGTGCTGGACAAACTTCCTTACCGAATTCATCCATTCTACTATTCTTTTTGCTCGCTGCTCGGTCCGTCAATAATCTGATGCAACTCGTTCTTAACATATTGAATTAATAATTGAGAAGACATTTCAGAGAAAGGAAGGATAAGATAAAATAAATTAATTTAGATTAATAATTATACATTAATAATTATCAGTGTTATTAATTTAGCGTCAAAGCGGGATCAATCGGTATTTACAATATAACATTAAGTATATAGCATTATGTTAAAATTATCTTAGTGTTATTAATTCACATGAAAATACAGTAAAGTATTGTATTGTTATAAATATAACAAATATAAAATTTAAGTAGGATTTTATGCTATAGTTTTACAAAAGAGGGTTCCACAGTAAAACAAAACAGAGTAGAAAGATAGTAATATAAAAATAAAGAAAAGTATGAAAATCTACTGCAAATTGCTATTCTCAGAAGAGAGATATGTTATTAAGAGATTTAACAACTTGTAGTATATTCACTTTTTTGCGTCAAAACTGTACGTTTGTTATTTTCGTAACTGTTTGTTATATCTAAGATTAAAATTAATTTTCAGTTCGCGTTTCTCTCTCTGGCAGAATGCTAGCATTAGTCATCGTGTGAGTCAGTATAAATTTGTTAAAAAAAAACGTTAAAAAAATTTTAAACTTGTTTATATATATATATGATTGTAGAAAACTTCTCTCTCTCTCTCTTTCTCTCTTTATCTATGAAAACTGTTTTTAACTGGAAATATCTGATATTATATTTTTTTTCTGGAATTTCCAGAAATTCCAGAAATTGTGTATTGCGAATATATAGTTACGATACCTCAATTTTCGTGATAAATATTGTCTGACACAAACACATGATATTAACCTACCATTTTATTTCAAGAGATGCAAAAGATAACGACACTAAGATCTTGATTATGGAAAAAACGGAAATTATAAAGTTTTAAGATAAAGTGGATAAAATATAATTTAGATAGAAAATGTTATTATATATAAACGGCGAAGCTAAGACTATAATATATACATTTATTAATTGCAGTAGAAAATATATTTGCGTTAATAATAATACTTGTTACATGACAGATACTTTTTTCACTATGTATTCAATTAGTCATCATGTTATCATCATGCTAAATACGCCTGTCTGTCATCTTTTCAATTTTAATGACTGACTCGCACTGCGCGCAATTTACGTTCCATTAATGTTATTACATTTAATGTTCAATAAATTTCTAAAATAAATGAGGATACATGGTGTTCATACAAAGTTGCCATCTGTCAGCTAGATACGCCGTTGCGGCAAAATTACAGAAGTTAATAATGAATAACGAGATACACACTAAATTCCCTGAAAATCTCCAAGAGGTAGTAAACCGTACGGAAATGCTAGCAGCTAACTGCAAGGCAGGTCAACCAGGTAAGCAAACAAGCGAGGCAGGCAGGCAGGCAGGCTGGCAGGCAGGCTGGCAGGCAGGCTGGCAGGTAGATAGATTTCCTTTTCTATGACCTGCGAGGAGAGAGGACAGAGAGCGCGGTGGAGTTTGAGAGGGAGGCTGGAAAACACGCGCAGGCGTCTCCGTTGCCCTCCATCGTGGCGCTTCCACCCTCCGCGCATCCCTTACGCCGTCAACTCGCCCTCGCTTGGGTGCTTTCCTCGTCGCTCTTTCCTCCCCGTCGCCTCGGAGCGTTGCTCGTTGCGCCTCGGTCAATCCGCGAGCAGTATGGCGCTACGCGCTCCAGCACGGCAACGTACATAGCGCGTCGTCACGTCGTGTATTTACCGTGGCATCCACCGCGTCCCCAGCGGGGTGAATCCGCGCGCGAATTACGGTTGTCGGGCAATTGGATTGCGGTTTCGACGTCCCGAGGATTGCGAGCGACGAGACGAAAGATTACGGCTCCGTGAGACGGTGGTGAAGAGAAAAGAATCAAAATTTTATAGATAAACAGATTTCAAAGGGCTCTTCTGACGTGTTCTCCACGTTAATATGCAACCGCGTGCGCCGCGTCCGGCCCGACGGCGGTCGTAGATGACGCCGGATAGCGTGCGCGCGAATAGCGCGTTACGGTGCGAAAGGCTTCCCTCCACTACGTGCAGTAAGCGATAACGGACGATCGAGAATGACGGGACCCTCGGCGGTCATCATTAACACCGGCATCAGCAATATCGTAACGACGACGATCGAGGAAACGACCATCAGGGCGGCAGGTTTTCGGATCAGTCTCACGTGTTCGCGCGCTGTTTAGGACAGCGACATGAGAAGGTTGCGAATGATAGCGTAGAAAAGCACCACGTTCACATACGAGATTCGCTAGGAAGTACGATATAAGAATATTCAACTAAGGAAGAGCGCGTTCACAGACTTCAGGCTGCACCAGCTGATCGCTGATATACAACGCGCGGCATGTTCATCGTTAATTAACACCGCACGCTCGCTCGTCTTTCGTTGATAATTTGGAAGATCCTCTTATTGGACTACAATAAAGCAGTGCATCTGCAAAATGGCATGCCCGTTCTCCAGGCGCTTCAAACTAGATCGCAAGGATGAAAGCAAGGACGGGGATCACCGTAGAATCCCGAGGATCAGGCAGGACGAGCGGAGCAAGCCGTCGCGACAATCGTCGGTCCAAATAACGTCATCGCTTCTGGGAGAAGACAGTGACGACCTCGAGGATACACAGACACTTAACCTGAAACACCTAAGAGCCGCGGTGACCCTCTTGACGAACCCTTTGGTATTGAATAAACGACAATTTTATTTCTTCAGCTTCCGCTACACAGTCGCGTACAGTCCTCACTTGGTCTCTTCGAAGTTTGCTTTATCACTCTGTCCAGCATGTATTCTTAATACCATTAGTCTCTTGTCGATGTAGTAGCGAAACTTACACAAATAGATGTTGCATGTATATCGTTTCTAAATCTTTAGATGAAAGTGAGAGACCTAGAACCACCGTCTAAGAAATAGCTTCAAGCATGAAAAACCAGCTGTCTCTTGTACGGCTTTACTCTCGATGAGTTCAAAGTCGGATTAGTGCAGACGGTGACACGCAATTGGTTTAGTTCGCTCGAGGTTTTATTCCACTTTGTCTTCTATATGTACGTCCCTTTGTTGCGAAAATTTTGCCCATCACTGTCTATCGCTGCTCTAAAGCCGGTATAACCGCAGATTTCGAACGCGACCGAGTTCCGTTTTCAAAGACGACGACGATCGTGATAAACGAGACGCCGAGGTCGTTTTGATGTGCAGTATCTGCGCGTTGGACGGTTGAATTTATATTTATCACATCGACCTAAATGTTGGAACAATGAACGGAGGTGACATTTCCTTTCATTTATTTGATTGCGTTATAAAGAATACGAAATAAATTTTAGAATACCAGATTAAAAAAGAATACGAGATAATTATCAACATTTTTACGAATATTTTGATATTTTATGCCGCCTCAGCAAAATTATTCTCATGACTTTATTATAAACATATATGTTGATAATAACGCGCATTTGTGCTAATTACTATTTATAATGTTACATAGATTTTTCACATTCTGTTTGTTTTATATAAAAATTGTTATCAAATTTCTCATTTGTTAAACGCATGCGTGCGGCAATCACCATGGGAATCGGGACAGTTTTTCATTGAGAACTGGGTCAGAAATATATAATAAATCCCAACGAAAAGTTTCCTGCCGTCCCCGTTAGAGAAAGCAGGAGTTTCCAAGTTCCTGCTCCGCGCGGAAGCAAACCGCGTTAGCGACTCACGCGAACGGCCAATGTTTCCAAACCTTGTCTTACGAAGAAAGATACAGAGCTTCTTGCTTCAAAGCCTTCTGCATTAAACTTGGCACGGAGAAGTCTTGTCCCTTCTACTAATGCGTATTCCTCCTATAGTGCCCTCGTAAATGCCTTCCTTGCAGTTTTAGCATCTGCGTGATGAATTACGTAGTACGCTTGAACTTGAAGATATGCAGTATATTATTGATAAGCATTTCTAATTGTTATGTTAGACAAATCTCGTACCTGAATGAATCTCGATAGCTATATGAATAACAGTTTCTCTAAACGAAAAACAGATCGATATTAGTTTGCGAATAATTTCTCACGAAAATTACTTCCCGATTACGTCTTATGAGAATGTATGCCCGAGGAATCTATGTGGATCGTACAAGTATATATCTCATCAAGATGATATCAACACGCTTCTGATCATTGAATCGCGGTAATTCGAAGAGTTTTCCGTCGCTATCCAATCACGTTGGATTGATTCCCCTCGCATGATAATATCTGTAGTTGGCAAATGTCATTGGTATTTCAGAGGGTTAACGGCGTTTGATGGCAGATTAGGGGAGACGAGAACGCGGCACTTAAAGCGATAACGTTGGGTGCAAATCCAGGAGGCGTTAAGCCTCACATACACAATCCACTCACTATCAGCGCTCGATTTCGCGTGTATATGATGATGAATCGGGTGGAAATGAGTAGTTTCTTGCAAGAATAGGTATCAGGACGAGACCGTAATAAAGTTCATATCGGGTAAAATCGAGAGTAACCCACGATACTTGTCGATTGCATTGCATTATGTCACAGCTTCGAGCAGTAGAAATAATTTCTCCCGTGAAAGACAAATCCTTTGCTCTTTCCAAAATTCCATTGATGATGAACAAATGCAAAAATTAATTACTTAGTTACACATTGCTTATTTTAAATAGATAAAGTCAAGAAAGCTGAGCTAAATACAATAAACGTCTTGTGATTCGAAATACCTCTCTATCTTTCTCTTATCAATTGTGGGGGGATATTTTTTATAATAAATATAATTAGAGAAAGACTAGTAATAACAAAACGAATATTTAAAACGTCCAGGAATTGGATTACATATTACTGAAACGAACATTGGACGGAACAAGCCAAGCCCAGTTCATTATCGATTGAACTTTTATGAAAGTTCAAGCGAGACGATAAATCGTAAAGCAAATGCTGTTTAATTTACGCGATGGTATATAAACCGGTATTTCTAATACCATATTTTAATTGACAGATGCGTTGGTGGGATTTTCAATGCGTCAAACTTCCATCTTCAACAAATATAAACGGCGTCTCTGTAGTTTCCGCAGTCACTTTATGAAATATTTCTTTCAGTATGCCGTAATAGTGCAAACTGACCCATTAAACGTGGCTATTTGAAAATTATAACCGCAATTCGAGTACCCGATTGCCAGTTCGCAGTACGGTTGGAGCACAATTTCAACGCGAGTGTGTGCGATATTCCATTGAATAGTGTCACGAAAATCAATAAACGTGTAGAATGCGATTCTAAATAAGGTTGCGAAATTTTGTAATTGTATTATAAATCTCTCTTTTGCAAGTATATGTATAATATATTCGCACATAAGAATAATATATATTTATACAAATACATAATATACATATAATTATAATTTCGTCATTTCATGAGAGCTTAACATTCTTATTTTGCGCTGGAATTATAAATCTCCTACTTTACATTACTTAAGTTTATTTTTTCTCAATAAATCGACGAGTATACTTTCTATACATATACTTTACGATCATGCAGAAACGAGTATTCGGCGCAGTTCCGACTTAAAAGGGTCAAGAGCAATTAGTCCGGCTGAAAGGCGGGAAGCACAAGATTGCTTCGCAACCTGTACACAACCGAATATTCCTCCGTTCAATCAGAAGTGCTCGCAAACATTGCCCGGTGTAGCAAACTATTTCCGCAAAGCAAGTGAATAAATAATCGCAAAGGGCGGATGTTACAAATCATTGATGTACCACGGAGAACAACACGCTCTAAAACGGGCAGTAGATCTAAAGCATTAGTCGTGAACTATTAGCTCAGTAAAATGGAATCCTTAGCACGTTGCACGATGTCTTCTTATCTACTTTCGTCTTAATCTTTCTAAATGAAAAAAGAAATCTTATATCAAAAACGTTTCAAGATATTTCTGATATAATGGATATCATCGCGTGCTCGTCTTCATCGAAGAACCGATATTTCATGATAGATTTTCACCAGCTCAGCATAACGTGAGCATTGAAAAATAAAATCCACACTGAACTATTATATATCGAGGAGAATTAATACAATACGTACAAAAGTGGGTATATTGGATAGGGATAAAGCGCTGCGTTGTATGAGTATATGTATATGCATGTATTTGCATGTATGGGGAGGGAAGAAATAAAATCGGAATTGGATTCTACGAGCACAATAGCTAGACGCAACGCAGTATAGCAGAAAAGGCGAATTACAAATTCCAAATGCAATTAATCTAACGAGAGTATCAAGGTATTGTTCCCGCAATTACCTTTCGGCTATCGAGTTTCTCCAACTTTTTCTTTGTCGTTATAGAAAAATACAAGACAAACGAGAGTATGACGACGTACGAAGAAACACGATGAACAGAGAGAAAGAAAGAAAGAGAGAGAGAGAGAGAGAGAGAGAGAGAGAGAGAGAGAGAGAGAGAGAATGAGAGAAAGAGAGAGAATGAGAGAGAGAGAGAGAGAGAGAGAGAGAGAGAGGCTATGCACTGTAAAGCACAAGTGCAACCGTCGACTATTTCTCACTCGCCGAGGCATTGAATTTTTTACGAAGAAACGTCGAGAAATTCCTTTGTGCGTCTAAGAGGACGCCTCTTAAATGAACATTAAGTAGATTATCCCGCCTAATCCCGAGAGCGCGGGTATTAAACGAGCCATTCCTAACAGCGGCTTCTTAAATGCCGTGTCGTGAGAAACGCCCGTTCGCAGTCCACGAGAAACTTCAGTAGCACGTAACTTACTTATCGTGCCCTGACCCAATAATGGCATACCCTGATCGTCAGGTCGGAGTTAGAAACGCTATGTATCATGCGGCTTGCGTTAATCGAGAGATCGGAGTTGATATTCGAACGAGGATTAAACGGCATTTTACCTCACGCGCGGGAGATTTCGTAAAATAATTATGTAATATCGGTGAAATGCGGACATTAATTATGATTTAATAAACATCGTATCCTCGGGGGAAATGACGAGCCAATAAATACATCCGGATTTGATGTCTCGCGTTTTATTAAATATCGCTTGAATGCACCAAACGCGGATATTTTTAACACAATATTTCTGCATCAAATAATATGCGCGCATAGCTGGTGCGTGATATTAATTCAAGCTTCCTGCGAAAAGCCGCCACGCATCCAACGACCGATGTAAATATTGCGTATAAATTCACGAGATCATAAATACAGTTACCATGATAACCGCTACACTATATCACAGCACTTCAGAACTTTAAGCATGACTAAAGTCTGCACGCTTGCTATCTGTCGCGTGCACGAAGTTGAAATTTAGCATGCACATAGACAAGAATGAAGAATGACGTGAAGCGCCGGGAAATTTTAATTATACGTTACAAGCTTTGAAGTATTAGTCGGAATTATCGGATACTTAACGTATAAATTTTTAATCAATGACTTAAGCTTTAATTTTGGAAGATTATTCGGGATAATATGATAAAAAAATATATTATAACAATCGAGCACAAAAAAGATTATTTAAAGTATATTTGATATAAGTATTATTTATATGATCAATTAAAGAGTATAACGCGCGCTATATGATGTTACGGAAAGCTACTGCCTGACATTCGGGTGTACATATTACGAAGCGTCACTATACATATTTTTGCGACTTATCCCTCGAGAAAATATGTAATAATTCATAATGGCAATTCCCTCCCGGGTTGTAACTTACGGAGACCTAATCATGCTCGTTGCAATGCAAAATACGCTCTTTAGAGGCGATCGATACATCCGTTGCTTCTAACGGCACTTCCAACATCGTCGAGTAATCGCAAGGGTCGTAAATGCAGTTCCGTCGGATACCACGTTACCATGCCATGCCACCGCAATGTTATGGAAATACCACGATCGATTTGACGGATTTGCATAACACGCGTGTTACCCACGCGCGTTTTTACCACGGGCTAGTTGTGATGGATGATCTTCATTGCACGACACTCTTCGAACGCGAACGAATGATCTCGGGACGCGCAGTTCCTCTGGGGATGAGCTGGATACTTTCGGAGCCATTACGGCGAGAAATATGCCGGATCAATAAACGGTCGCAAATATTCTTCCGCATCAAATAGTGTTTCAAATGGAAACGTGAGGTCGAATAAAATTTCCGATGGTGCCCAGAAAATTATCCCTGTCACAGAATGATATCCCCGCGTGGATAATTTAACAAGATCTTTTTACTCTCGTAACATCTCTCTGAAAACCGAACTGAGATTTAACTGAATTTCTGCCTCTTCCGTAGGATTAATACGAAGTAAATAATAATAATTTTTATTGTCGCTACTAAAGAGCGTGAACGTAAATATTATTGTACGCTGCGCTATTTTGAAGCAATTTATATGCTGGATTCATGTGTGTGTGTATATGCGTTTATCTCTATTGGAACATAAATACTGAAGCTACGGGAGAGATCCAATTTTTGTCAAATGACGTTGCAATATGCGCCTTCTACTATGAAAATCTCAACAAACTAGCCGTATATATATATATATACATACATACATACATACATACATACATACATATATACATATATATAAACATTTTTATATAGAAATTGCAACAATTCTGTTTGTTAATGTTTTATAGTACGGAAAAATAGCGTGTAGAAAATGTAATATACAATGTCATGTGACATTTATAAAAAAAAGAATTTCTTTTTGGGAATAAAACATTCCATTTAGAAACTTCTATTATTCTTTGCTATAATATAGCTTCTTTATATCTGATGTCTTTTGTTCTATCTTATTACGATTATTTGTATTAGAGAAAGGAGCGTTTCATTAAACTCGAAAATTCATTGTATAAATTATATCTCCTTCAACTTTCCACGTTACAAAATACGAAAGGAGCCAGATATTACGCTTTCATAACTCTGGAAAGTTGCATACGTTATTTCGTTTGACGTGAGGAAAATACGCGCCAAGAAGCAACAGAAATATGGTAATCTTGTAACGCCCTTCCAAGTTGACCGAAAATCATTACAGGGATAAATAATAAAAGATAGATAAACTGATAAAATAACACTAGACAAATTTGGCAATTGAATCATTTGTGAATTCATAACATGTTTACGCGATACATCGTAAATAACCTTAATTAAAGATTATAATTTTGCTTACTATGTTGCATCTACGTTTTTCGATGAATAGTCCTTCCTCTACAAATCTTTTATGAAATTATATAAAGAATACTATTTTGCGTTTATTATTTTACAAACATCTTTACGTTGTCTATAATATTTCCTTCAAGTATCGACTTTTGAATGTGCAAGCTCAACACATAACTTCCAGAGCAAAAATTCTTTTCTTGACGAAAACAGCCGCTAAAAATATCGCGCGGTGAAAGTCTAAAAATTCGAGCTTTATAAGACTACGTAGTCATTTCCGTAAAGCGGACAGGCATTCAGCATATCTTAGTTAACCGCATGGCATTCATTCTTACCAAGCTGCTGGCTCTTCATTAAAGAAACGTTAGGTACGTTCTACAACAAGGACGTGCACAAGATTAATCCTTTTTCTTGCTTTTCTATTTTCTCGAGTGTAGCGTCCCTTTGCGCTTTGTAGAAACGCCGAGTACTTTATGAGAAGCTGAGTTCTTTTCAGCGAAGAGACTAGTCTTCGCAAGGAAGATATTTAACGATATAAAAGATATAACAAAGTATCTCATGACAATGTTTATTTTGAGAACAGAAGGGAAAAGAAAATATATAGTTAAATAACTATTGTATATCCTTTAGGATTGTTAGCAAATATAACAAGCAAAGAGATTGTAATTATCGTATGTTTCTGCCATAATATATAAATAGGATTGACTAATAGAAGGGTACAAGAGTGGGTTATTTGAGCAATCCGCAGCGGTCCACGAGCATCCACTTTTGGCGTCGCCAAAATAATTAAACTATACTATTCAACAGAAGGTTCGTATCTATTACATGGCCTAACGGTTCGCCAGATTACACAGTGGGACACAATATGTGAATTGTTCTGCCCAGTTGATACACTCTCTCGTCCGTACAATCCCGATGCGTAAATACGCAAGAATGAATTACAAAAACAGGTTGCATTTGTCGTCGTGCGTTCGAAAGATACGCCTGTGACACTTGTGACTAATCATTGTTACCGTGAATGACACATAGACAGATAAGCTTTATGGTGATAGGCGAGCGGATCGACACGGGGCTCCATTCCACTCTACGAATTGGATGGACGCGACAGAAACTTCGTTACTTAGTTAAATTGATGGAAATCAAGTTTTACTCCTACTTGCGGAATTGCGTCGATACGCATCGTGATGAAAGCGCAGACGTCTATGCCTGCATGAAAATAACGTCAAAATTTAACGTCGCTGGATTTTGCAGAAAACTGCTTGTAATGCACTTGAAATATAGAGTTTTTAAGATTTCTCAACAAAAAAAAAGCGAATTTCAACTTAATAAAAGTTTTACTTCAGTACTGTAACTTCAGCACAGGTTATGATAAAACATGTGTATATACGACATTATAATATTTTCATGCCTTGTTTTCAACAGTGAAAAAGTGTATTTTATATCATCATGAAAATATTGTGATTTTACGATATAATTTTCCGCGCGGCAGAAACATTATATTTTATAAAAAATAAATTATACACATATATTTTTTAATTTGAGCGCAAATTGTATATGGTTTCGTCATAACGACTGTGAAACGCATATATGTATATATGTGTATATATATGTGTATATATATATATGTACTTTTATGTATATCTTTATTGTTACGTCAGTAATTAGCTTTCCATCATTTATTTCATTTTCCTTTCAGGCGGCGAAGCTTTATAAATATTCCTGACGTGCAAAAGTGTCCGTTAAAATATTGGCTATTGGGGCAGTCGTCGTGCGAATCTTGTCGCCGTAGCCATCACGTTATGACGTATTTGAAATGCAAAAAAGAGATCTCTACTAAGCCACTTAAGTACCTCTCGCGATGCACTTACTTTGATTTCTGGAAGCTGGCGCAGAATAATGGTTGACCGACTTTCAATGCGATAAAAATATTAGCTAACGAAATATCCGATATGATAGTCTCTCATTTCTCACACAAGTACATATTATATAATTATAAAACAATTATTCTCAAAAATGTCATTATTAAAAGTATATACAAATTCTAACATATGTTCCTTTTGTTATAATCATATTATTACAAAAGAAGTGAAGAGAGTGAAAAATGGTTACATTGTAATAACAATTTTTAAAAGAAATAAATATACAAAATGCGTCACTTTCACTTATGATGCTATAAATCGATAGTAAAAGATAATTACTGAGTTTCGAATAGAAAATGCCAAAAGTTATATGACGATTCGATTCTTCTTATAACAATAAATCGACGTAATACTTTCCACGACTGTATAAACTGATAAACATGTCAGTTCGCATGACTGTTCTTTCGCTAGTAGTTTAAATGACCTTCCTCTGCCATTCTAGAGCGACCTTTTATCGATTTTGGCTCAAATCAGAATGCGACTGTCGAGACGTTAGTCGAATAACATTTTGTATTGCCAAATTCCTGTCATTTTTCTATTTTGTTTTATACAAAAAAGTATTCATAAATTGCTGCTGCAATTTTTATAAATTTAGATGAAGAAACATTTTTAAAAACCTTATTTTACGCTCCTCGGCATGTCTCAGCATAAATAGGTCAATCGATTTACAATTGAATTAAAATGTCCATTATATTCTTTTGCTTTGCTTTTTTGATATTCATTGCAGAATGTAATATCCTATAAAATTTTATAATTTTTATCAAGAATGTGCAACCCTAATTTTTTTTTGAAAATTAGAGAAAGTAATTTAACTACTTATGCGCTAGATAACTAATTAAATTGCTTTTCTCATTTCCCTCCTTTTGTGTATATAATTATGACAGCTAATTTATATTATGTTATTATTAGCAGAGTTGAGAAAATTAAGATGCAATGAATTCAATGCGTCTGGAAACAATGCGCCTGGAATCGACGCCTAATACTGCTACCATAATGACTTGCTTGTACGTGTATGCATGTAACATAGCATCTAAACATCTTTTAAATCACAGTAGAATTATTCTTTGTAAGCTTGTACATTTAATTCATATTATTATTATTCTCATGACGTGCGCATGACAATAAATGTAATGACAATACGTAAAGAAGATTAACTTGTTGCCCAGATTTTCCGCAGATCATCCCTGATCTAGTTCCTAATATAGATTATATAATCAATTATTAACAAATACTAGTACATAATTCATACAATCCCGTTTAACTAACCAACACATTCAGAGCTTAACTAAATGCATTTTCTCTCAATAGATTATATTAAAACTTTGTATGTAATTATAATCTTAAGTTAAACAATTTGCATTGATGTGATATTGCTTTATCAACTTGAAATTTCTGCATTATCGCATATATATATATATATATATATATATATATATATATATGTGTATATATATACAGATAACTCGTGCATAAATTTTATTTTAGAAATTATGAAAAAAAAAAACATTTTTACATTTTAATACAATTTCAAATCATCAGAAAAGAAAAAAAATAAATAATAAATAAATAATATTGATGTAAATTGATTATAAAATATCTTTTTACATTGATTTCACTCGTATAAACTATAGATTATTTTGTGGATGTCATCACTCTAGCGATATGTCGATACAAATCTCATCTGTCAGTGAATGATCTCATTTGTCAAATATTACCTTTTGATAAATTGTTATTTATCAAGTGAATTCGTTGTAATAGAATATCCAAATTAAAAAATCCAAATTAAAGAAGTCTTTTTTCCAACTAAAAATATATTAAATTTTATAAAAATAAAAAATATATAATATAATAAATAAGTTCTAAAAAAGAATATACAGTTCAAAGAATATATTTTATATAGACAATATTATATTTTTGCGATTTTTGTGATTTTTGTAATTTATTATGCCTTGCGATTTATTATGCATTGTATAATAAAGCATTATCATATAATAGAATATTGAAGCTTTCGATATTCAGCAAAACTTTATTGAATATTAAAAGAGTTTCGTAAAAGCGATGATCTTATGATGGCTTTAGTATGCAAAGTTCCAAAGCGCAATATATTTAATATGTGTATATACAATTAGTCACAATTGATTGCGCTTTAATGTAGTATTAATTCTAAGTTAGTATAAATCCGTGCAGTAGCTAAGCTAGAAAATAATTTTGACTTCTACATCGTTAAGCAATGAAGGTCACGTTGGTTTAAAGTAATGTCCCATATGAGTACTTTACAAGTGCTATTCTCTTGAGAAGAATTGCCCATATGAACGTACCAAATGATGCTATAACTCTCGTTGCAAAGTGCAGACTATAATTTGGAACAGCGAAAATTTAGCCGCCGCATAATAACTATCGAATTATTGCACAACGATTACCAAATTGTACGCACATTAGGCATGTCGTTAAGTCGGACATAGTTTAATATATTTTCGCCGTATTGATATATGACTTGTGTGTATATGAATGCTCGTATCAATCTTTTAAATGCGGTTTATGAAAACCGCACATGCTTTTCCCCGACGAAATTATTCGATAAAAGTTCGAAATAACCACAATATATAGGCATTAAATTATGTATGTGTAGGTTTTTGTAGCATGCATCTATGTATCAAATATTTTTAAATGTTATCTGTTACATGCAGCTTAACTTTAGTTAATTATGTTTTTATAAGCAATAAGAGAACTTACTATATTATTTAGAGACTCTGCATATCATTTTTATCTAAAATTTATGGTATGTTTCCACGTTTATCTGTATTGCAAATATATATCAATCATTTCAGATATTTTATTAATTTAGGTCAGAGTTAATTGAATATTATTGCTCACCGACTACGCAACTGAAAATAATTTATTATATTGGACCAATTAATTTCATAATTATTTTTCTTTAATTCCTATTCTTATTTTAGAACGAAGTGGTAGCTGTGGCGTTAGAAGCTCTATTAAATAAACATGAAGTACCTCTTCCAACGTCGACAACATCGTCTTTGTAAGTATATTCATTAAAAATGTTCTCTATTAGAACATAAATTGCATGTTACTTTATGAAAAAGAATAAAAAAAATTAAATTAAATATTTCACAATATAATAAATTATATTGTGTGTCATAAAAATTCGTGATATTATAAATTAGCTCTTTCCTTGTTAATTATTGCTAAACTTACTTAATTAATTAAATTTAGAGGCATCTTGAATATATTAATAAACACAACTGTGCTCTCTCTCTCTCTTTTATGCTATATTTCTAATTGTATACAAGCATCAATAACAATATATAAATAACTGTATAAAAGCATAAATATTATACAATATTTTTATAAGATTATTACAAATATGAACAAAAAAAACTGTTAAATAGATTAATCAAGAAAATTTAGGTGTTGTATTATAACTAAAGTATTGTAATTTAATTTTATATTGTAAAAAAATATAAGAATAATAACGTTATATATATGCAAGTTATGCTTAAACAAAAATTTAGAAGAAATGCAAATTGATCATTTGCAATTTAGAAATCAATTTATAAAAAAAGATTACATATAACTTACTTAATTTGAATTGAATTAAACAAGAGCGTAGTATAACGAGCAACATCTGTATTCATTAATGCGCATTTTTATAAGAATTTTAAAATTTTTATGAAAGTTTTTAAACAAAAAATCCAAATAGAAAACATGAAATTTTAGTTACCAGTAATTGTAACGTAACATAACGTATTCTTACAAATCTTTTCACTTAAATTATAATTGAATATGTACAAGATTTTTGATATAGTAATATATTTTTATCATTATTTTATATTTCAGAGAAAAACTGCTAAATAATGTTGAAGAGGAGGAGAATTATAATTTACTGGAAGACATTTACGAGACACTGAATTATGATTGTGGTAAGATAATATATCTTTTTTACATTTACGTATAATAATAAAGAACACTAAATATATAAATGTTTATATAAACTCACGATATATAAAAAGACAAGATTATTTGATGCGATATTATTGAACAATGAATTTTTTATAATTATTTTATATATAGTCATTTTTGCGGTACGTGGTTATTTGGTGGCACAACGGTTTTTATGACACAAAATTCCTCTTTTCTATTTTAAATTTGCACAATGTATGGAAATGGTGCAAGCTACTGGCAGCATTTGGAAGCATGTGTGAATTTCTCCTCTCATATACTGATATATAAAACAGCAGATGTAAAATAAAAAAGATACGCCATAAAAGGTAGCTTCGGTTTACGGCCATGTTAAAACGATTACGAATAAGTTCAAATGTTGCTGTAATTCTACGAACCCATCGTAGCCGTTTATCACTGTCGCAAAGAAGATTGATGTATATATCGATTTCAAATAAGACTTCTATGTTTAACATCGATCGGCTCAAACGTTGAGACGATTATCATAAATTGTCTTTAATAGTCAAATTACGAAGACTTACCGCGTCGACACCTTGTTTGCTTGAGAAAGAGCTCAAGACATTAGTTTCGAGATTACGTTAACATTCATCAAGATTGTAAAAATTGTACGAAAGAGCTTCTTATAAAGCAATATGATTCATTAAATTATTAAAGCATTCGCAAAAAAGTAACTTTTCGATAATTTTAATTTACAGTAAGTTGATAAAAAATATCGCGTAAGTAATATTAAATATTTGAAGAAATATACACGGATTTCTATGAAATGAGACAATAGGAAACTTTTTATAAAATTTCCTTTAAAATAGTTCCGCATATTAATCGGTTATTGGTCACGCAACTTCAGCAAGTGGAAGCTAATTTAAAACATCTCTTCTCTATCAGCGTCAAACGTCATTCTTGCGGACCTTTAACACTTTTTGCAATTACACTTTAAGCACCATTGTCCCCTTTGGTTTTGCCGCGCAGCCGATAACGCGAGAATCCATTAATACAGGTTTGACCGAGTTTTAAAATGAATGAGTACGGAATAACCAGCGCGAAAACTAATCAATATTTAGCACGTCTGAAATGAAATATCCAGTAACCAAGATTGTAACAATGTAATCGATCAATTAACTAATTGGTAAAAGTACCCTTTTTTTTCGACCCACGCTTTTACTCTTGTCGAAAAAAATTAATGGTTTTCCTTCAAGAATGAGAAAGAACGAACTCGGGTTAGGAGAATTAACTATGTTACGACTATAAATGATTGCATTCAACACGAACGTTATAAAATGTCTGTAGTCATTTTTATGCATATTACTTGCAATGGAAGTTAAAACACGAGGGCTGTGAACGTTGTTACAAATAAAGCTCGAGCCGAGGCAGTCGTCCTTCTTCGCATTCAAATTATTCCAGCTTTGCTAAAAGTGTTCGTCCCGGATCCTTGGTTACGCGTTCTACTTTCCCTAGCAACTGCATAGCGAAGTGCAATCTGGCGCCGTATGATAATGTTTTAATTTTGTCCCGCGTTTTAATTCGTCTGTCACATGCAATTTTTAGCTCCAATTTAAAATGCTGCAGCGAAGGTAATTCTTGTACAAAGAACAATAATGCTAATATCATTTTTAAAATAACGCTAAATTTTTTAAAATAAATATCGTATATATAATAAGAAAAGAAATAATTATCTAAATCATTATTTCTCGCATAGATTATGTGTATAGATGTACATTAAACAGAAATTACAAGATATCTATTTTTTCTTATATTTTCGCAACAGTTTTGCAATAATTTGACTGATTTTATAAATTCATATAGCAAAGTTCTGAGACACGATATTTGCTACTAGAAATTAGAAACTATTAAGCAATGTACCTTTATCGATACTTCAATCACACGATTTGATATGATTTTAACGAGGATGCTGTTGCAAGGTAGATAGATTGCACAAATAGGCGACCATGTGTGAAGCTTTCCTGGCGTTAACGAAGGAACCTTCGGTTAGGTAATACGTACTCTGAAAGATTAATGAACTAGATGAGCCCGGTCTCGGAAAATTATGTTTGCGATGCTATACATGCATTTCGTCGCTATACGACGGCGACGGATCGTATCTTATGCATGCGTCTTATTGATTCAACCTTATGTGCGATGACAGAACGAGACGCTTTTCCCTTACCCACCTAAACTCAAGGAATGTGTCAGTTCTGTGCGAATTTGTCATGTCTCTGTATATATCTTCTCGTAAGTCTTGTAAGGATAATCTTGTATTATAAATGAACGATTCTAACATAGACTCTAACGAACTCTGTCAAGCCGTCGCACGAAAACTGGCACGAAGAACGCGCGAGGCGCAACTGAATATTTCATCGATAGTATATTGAAAAGTTGCGCGCGAAAAGAAGAGAGATGAAAAATTATTCCACACTATAACTTGTCCCTCGATTTTCGCATTGTAAGAGTTCTTTCTATAATGTTAGTAGTAAGTTCGGAACATAACAATATTATTATCACTCAGTTATTTTACAATACAATTTCACAGATTTCAATTTCTGCGATCAAATTTTTACTCATACATTCAGCTTTTCAAATTACATTAACAATTTTATAATGTTTTATATTACATCTTACATTTATCTTAATAATGGTTTTGTGACTAATGTAATAATTATATATTTTATAATTGCAAATTCTGTCCTATCGTTAATGAATCCTTTCAACTTTTTTTTATAAGATATTTTTTTATAAAATAACTCCTTTTCAATTTTTTTTATAAGGTATTTTTTATAAGATAACTCCTTGCACTTTTAACGAGTTGCAAACATGCTTATATTAGCGCTAATTAATTTTATATAGATACACGTGCAAGTCTTGAAGGAGAGAGCACGACGGTGTCTTTGGAAACTTTGTACTTTCCGTTGAATTATTTTTACGATTAATGCATCAAGAATAGCGACTTCAAAACGACAAATGCACGCAAACGTAGAATAGATATATTTCAGAATGCTAATTCTAAAATAAACAAATCGTATTCTTCAGAAAAAAGTGAGGCTGTTAAAGTCTCTTCAGAAAGTTCTTACAGCTGTCACCTGAGACACTTGTCTGCAGCTGGCAATCATAGCCAGCGGTATAACAGACTTTTGAAATATTCGCAAATTTTATGTATATAAATTTCCTTTATTTTTTTATATATGTAAATGTATTAAAGATTAAAGTATATATATGTCGCGCATTATAAAAAATATATAAAATATATGTATGCAAAAAAATTGACAAGAAATTAATACCGTTTCTAAGTACACGCAACGCATATGGTTATTTTCTTTATTTAATACTGAATTAATCAGTGAATTACACACCAAATTAATTTTCAAAACAGTGTGTACTGTGATAAACATTTACTATTTTTATTCTCGTAATATAGGAGCATATATTGTTACACACATACACACACACAACTCGTTTTCCCTTCTATTTTGCCTGAAAAGTTTTTACCTTTCTAATTAATTAAATTCGGATCCCTAAAAGGTTTATTATATTGTTATATATTAAGATTATTATATTGTTATATATATATATATTAAACTCCATAACGGACAATCATAAATTTCGATGATCCAGAGGCTCAAGAGCATCGGGACTGTTTGTTTGACAGCAATGTTGGCTGTCAGTTGGTTTTCCACCGATCCTTCATCTTTGAGCGCATATTAACCCAATTTACGTTCGACCGTTCGAGTACTGTAGTTACAATGAAGCACGCTTCAGAAACGTCCCATTAATCATCACAGACAATCGATCCGCGCATGCAATGTATTCGAATCTGACTTCCTCATCGGAACTTATGAATGGGATCCGGTTCGCCGAAGACAACAGTCGTCGTTCGAGTAATGCGTCCTTTGTGATTAATAATCTAGTACGTGAAACGCGGACGGAATTTAGCGCTCGTAACTTAGAAATACGGTGCTCTAACGTAATAAACCCGGGGTGCGTTGTTATGTAATCACATTAGGAAATGCTGCGCCACGCTGTGAGCACCGTGAACGATTATATGAAACGCCTGTTTATCCGCTATAAAACATGTAACGCACCGTGGTTTCCTGTTAAATATATCGCCAACTTACCTCCTGCGTCAAGACGCTCCTTTGACGACGGTAGCACAGCACATACATATTCTCGGTCGAAGTGACCTCCGTATCCAAGCATGTAATCCTGAAAAAAAAAGACAAGGGTAGTGTGTAACGCGATACTTTCAAGTTCAAATAAAATCGCCCCGCGGTCTCTTTTTTCCTCTACCACATAAAGGCGCGTATACCGTAAAGAAATTACCATCCTGGTGGAATCTCTTTCCCCCGCGTTAGCAATTATGCCGGCCCTTGAATATCGAAGTTCACTGCTAAAAGCGCAGGCCGCGTATTTTAATGCAATTATTGCGATTCAATACATTGCACATAAGTTTATAAGCAAGAATAGCTTTGGAGATATTTATATATATATATATATATATATATATATACATATATATAGCATATATAATTAATAACGCGTATGAGAGATTACGATAATGAATTAATAATCTATTTATCTCGCAATATTTGCGCCACTTGAGATCATCATCAGACCATTAAATTCTCGTGTGCTTGCAGTTTATTAGCAACGATGAGCGATTCGCGCATAAATCGCGCTTATCGCTCGTTGACAAATATGTACCGTCGTTTATCAAGCAAGCGGAAAACACGTATTTTTGCTCATAAGGAGTCATGGCAAGACAAATGGTGAGCATAAGCCACACATTATTCCTTCGTCGTGACCCAGAACCTCTTTTCACCCTTCCGCTTGCACCGTGATCGCTTCGCATTTCGTATACACGACAGGAAACGGTTGTTGTTGTGGTTACTGGGGCATAGGAGATACCTCTCGTAGGAGATACTAACGTAATGCAATCTCGAGAGAAACTCTAAGACCCTGTTGTCACCGAGGATGTACAGTACACTACTAGACCATTTGCAAGATTGACTTACAGAGAGAAGTGCATACGGCACACATGACATCTTACAAGTTGAACAGCAAAATTGTTTATCACCAGAATTTATATCACGGAAATATATAAAAGCAAACCGTTTGATCGTATTCATATTCGAATAACGCGGACAGACCCGTTGCTTATTTTTCTCGCGCGTATCGCCGTGACCCAGAAAGTTCGACCGAAAATTTCTTTGTCTGCGCTTCCTGGATAATCGCAACGTAAATATCGAGCACATAAATCAGAGATAATATTTCCATTTCCAGACTATATATTATCCTATAACGTTGATCGCGAACAAATATTTGCGATATTTCATCGCGTGATCTAACGCATCTATCGGATAATGACATACGTCATGTTTGGTGTGCTTAACAGGATGACACAATGACGAGAATTTTCGTTTATCGTAAAGCTTTGAGAATTTCATTGGGCTGATCTTTGTACGCGAACAGCCCATCGATTAGAGTGAATCGCGTGAAAATTTATTAATTCATCCGGATCGGCCGCACAATATCGCAAAATATCGTGAGCGTGCCATGCGTGATATTCCGAACAATTGGCCGGACGTGTTGCAGCGTGCGGTAGCGCAACCGCTATTATAATTATCGTGTTTTCATGGTGATATCCAATGTGAAATAATACGGGAGCGTTAGAGCAACCCTTGCTCACCGCGTCTATTTCCGGATTTGCAAGGGACCCGACCGCACACACTGGGTGTAACAGAGCTGAAGCGCGACATGTATTATCGATTCCACGAAATTCGCTCGAAATTCTCCAACGCGCCGATTTAATATTCAATATCAGATTAAGTATTCATAGGTACTTTCAATATCAGAAAAGATAAGCCCTTTGTTCCCGCAAAAACTGAAAGTAAAAGAATTTAGGAGATGTATTCGTTATTCTCTCTCTCTCTTTCTAATACTAGTTCAATACACAAAGTGTCTTTTAGTGTAGGAAAGATTATTTGCGGTAAATTTACTTAAAGAGACTTTGGAACGACGTATTGTATATTATATACTTGTTATATTTATGAAGCTTAATTCTCTGAATCTCTCACAAAGAGAGAAATAAACGGTTTCTGAGTGACTCGACGAAATTCCCTCACGGCGAATTAATGTTTGCGGAACTTTTGCAGACGTCGACGTGAACGCGTTTCTCGATCATCTCGGACAGGAGCTGATCACGTGGGCTTGCGTGGGTCTCTTAGAGCGGGCCTTTCGTTGCCTTGGGAACGATCTGACCGCCTTCCTGACCACACTCGACGGCGTAAACGACGTTGTTCAGCATCAGTCAGGATCGGATACCGAGGCAGAGTTTGTGTGTATCGCCACACCGGAAGCGTTGGAGCTACACTTCACCACCGATCACCCCTCTATAGCCTATCTGCTGGTCGGCAGTTTGAAGGGAATCGCAAGGCAGTTCTATAACGACAAAGCCGATGTGTATATACTGCCGGATCCCTACAATACGAAATTTTTTAGGTAAATCTTTATGGATCCTTTTATCTCATTTTATCGTGCTTGATAAAAAAACTCAATCTTTTACCTCTCTACTATTGTACTTTTATCTATAATACCAATCTTCAGTCATATGCAGATTTTAATTTCCATTTTTTCTAATCCGATTTTAAAAATGGTTAGAATAGGTATAAAGAACGCATATCGAAGCGTACAAGCGAAAGAATGAGAACATTTTCTGGACCGGCTATCTCTGCGTTTGGTGGAGAACACAAAAATTGTTATCAAATGTCACGCATGAGCGAATTTTTCGTAGCAACGAATATAAAGGTTCGCGTTTATCTCTCTTTGAAGTGACACGGTTTTGATTCGGCGACAGTAGACGGCTATTCGGCAAAAAGAGAACGGAAGAGAGAGAGAGAGAGAGAGAGAGAGAGAGAGAGAGAGAGAGAGAGAGAAACAAAAAATATGAAATCAAAACGGCACAAGCATTGGAAATACGATTTAAAGAAATACGAGGAAAATAGGTGGCACAACATCAATTGCATAATAGAATGATAGACTTTCAATATTCACTGAAATTTCTCAATTCAGTCATGATTAGATCATCGTATCAATGAATATAAACGGTAACTGTAAAAAAATAGATATATGAAATTTCGACGTTGTTGCGCTGGTCAGTATTAATATGCTGTGTCATAAACTCCAATAAGCGCCATACGCAAGAGGCTTTTGCGATATCGTAAATGTCATCTCATACGCAATTAATTTATACATATTTATTTGTACATGAGTCATCATTTACACAAACAATATATATTTACTTAAAATTTTCGCTGCGTTTCGATCACGCATTCGTATGTATTCATTCGCGTATTTGGTCACGTACTAAATGTGATCTGGAAAAAAAAAATCAAATTATTATACCATCTATCGTATGTTACACACGTTTGTAAGTTTTTGCATGGGGCATTTAATGTTTGCTCACTGAATCGCGTGTTCCGAAATAATATCCACGTGAGTAGAATGTATAATTCGTACAGATAGAAGCAAAGGCAGTATGTGAGAGTGCAAACCTTTCGTTTGAACAAATATTGATTCTCATCAATGGCAAATATTTGATGATAGGTGCGGCACTATCCCAGTCGCGTTAATTCTGAAAGGATAAGAGCGATCCGAGCGTGAACATGTGAATGACGTGCAAAACATTGTCATCGCACAGATCGCTTATATTTCCGAATTTAATTAAACGTCTCGCTAGACACTGTGTTGGTTATACTTATATTTATCCGCGCCTTCCACAGATTCGATAGAAGTTGTCTCTCGTTGTTTAATATCGTATTTTATATCAATACGAGAGACTATCTACGATTATATTTATAGGATAAATTCTCTATAATACATCGACATTTGAATACAAAGGGTTCTGCGATATTGTCGGGATACACATATTTTTAGCACGCATATTGATGTCTACGGAGAAGTGCGGTTTCATCCTTGGAATATTTTTCTTATAAGGAAGAAAGAACGGCAATCGTTTCCTTGAATATTGCAGATACCGTATTACTCCGGAGCGTTACAGCGAACAGCTGGATGCTGATGTAGAAGACAACTACGATGTAGTATCGCCCGCTTTCCGTCCACTCTCTACCGAAGCAACAGATCTTCGTATGGGTGTAGCAAGCTTCTGCAAGGCATTTCCGTGGCACTTCGTCGTTGATCGTCAACTAGAACTCGTGCAACTCGGCGTCGGTTTCATGAAAATTTTCGGTCACCATCTGAATCGGTTCGGCAGGGAGATATCGACGTATTTCGTCTTCACACGACCCCACGGCGTCACTCTGACCTTTCACGAGATCCTAAAGCGCGCGAACACACCGTTTATCTTGACCCTTCAGAGACCGTATGGCGTCGATAAATATCCCGCGGAGGTATGTTTGTAACATGATTACTAACGCACGATGATCAACTTACTCGTAAACGGAGAGAGAGTACTTCGTAACACAAATACGTAAATAAAAGCAAACTAGGCGGAGGAAATTATTTGAGTTGACTTTTGCATCTCCCTCTCTCTCTCTCTGTTTGCGAAACTATAAATTATTAATACCGTTAGCGGAAACATATGGTAAAATAAATTTATTTTAAAAAATATTAATCAAGTCTTGTTATACAGGGTCTGGAAATGAAGGGCCAGATGGTACATTGTCCAGAATCAGACTCGATTTTGTTTGTAAGCTCACCGTTCTTGAATGGTTTAGAGGGCTTAACGGGTCGAGGACTCTTCATTTCTGATATTCCTCTTCATGATGCTACAAGAGATGTTATACTCGTTGGCGAGCAAGCCAGGGCACAGGTGACTAAATTCATAGCTGGTCGTAAGTCGAGCATTCATGGTACTCGTCGTAAAAATGTTGATCAAAGAAATCTCGTGTTATTAACGGTTAATACTATCATTATTTTATTATAACAGGACGGTATATAATAATTCATTATTTAGCGTAATTAAAATAATAGATTAATATCCTCTATACTATATACTACATATATATATATATATATACATATATATGTATATATAATATTCTACCATAATATCTACATGAAATACAGTGGTAAGTAATCTTCTTTCAGGATGGCTTAAGAAGACGTATGGACAAATTGAAAAGCTCTATAGAGGAAGCCAACCTAGCGGTCGATGCGGAAAGAGAAAAGAATGTCAGCCTTCTACATCTTATATTTCCACCGGATATTGCGAAGCGTCTGTGGCTGGGTAAATTACAACAGTTTATATCCTGTCATAAGATATAGTAGCACTTTTATGATCCTCTTTTCAAGTTTTTCTCTTTAATTTCAAAGTTGAATTTAGTGTAATAATGTTTGAAAATAGAAAGAATAAGAAAAATTAATCATAAGAGAAATTTAGCAATTGTATATTAAAATTTCAATACGATTCTATATAAATATCATTTTATTGCGCAATATAATTTGTATACTACTTTGTAAGAAGTATGTGATCGATTAATAACTTGTATTTTAATTGTCTAGGAGAAACAATCGAAGCGAAGACATATCCGGATGTTACGATGCTGTTTAGTGATATAGTCGGATTTACGGCCATTTGTGCTACAGCAACACCGATGATGGTTGTTAATATGCTTCAAAATCTCTACGAGCAATTTGATCTGTATTGTGGTCAGTTGGATGTATATAAGGTACGTTTGTTGAGAAGACATTGACTTTTTAATACTTGTTAATAATTTTTATTTCTAATGCGATATTATTTGATTTGCTAAATCATTATAATTAATTGAAAGAATCGTCATTTATTGTTTTAAATCTAATTAATAAGAATCGAGATAAATCATATTAAACGTTTCTCTAAATATTAGAAAAATAATTCCTAGTTTAATATAGATGGCAAGAGATAAGTCATTATTAACAATGACAAATTAAGTAAAATATGCTTTTAATATCTTTTTGCAAAAAAAAAATCTTATTTTGCATTGATAAATTGTAACTTATCTCACTTGTGTGACTAAAATGTACCATGTCGCCATCTCTGAGACATCAAAAGAACTTGATATAGCGTAAAGGTAAAATTTTTTATCTTTTATTTTTATTGGTTTTTTAATTTTTTAACACTTACAAATAATAGAGGTGCTGAATAAAATGGAATTTTTCAAACATCAAATTTAATTTATCAAGGAATTCTAATAATTCATTTATAGTATAACAATAGCTGTTACATGCGGGCATAAATGGATGCTGTGCATCGATTTTTACTTTATTCATGTATGAATAGGTAGAGACAATCGGCGATGCCTATTGCGTTGCATGCGGCCTTCATCGAAATACCAATACACACGCGCAACAAATTGCTTGGATGGGCCTAAAGATGATACAAACGTGCTCTCATCACTTGACTCACGAAGGCAAGCCAATAAAGGTATTACACGATGATTACATAATTACAGATATGATCGTGATTATATGCGACTGTATTATATGCAATTTTCCTTTAGCGTGATATCGATAGTAATAGCATAGCGAATACTATATTTACAGTTTTATTGCATTTTATGCAATTTGGCATAGCACATCAGTTCTAATTTTATTGTATGTATTCACCATAGTGGGACGTAAAAAAGACTCTTCTCATAACGAAATACAATAAACATTAATATTCGAAAGAATTTAATAATATAATATATAGCATTGTGTGCCTCATGTTCTAATAGCATTGTGCCTCATGTTCTAATACATATATGATATATAAAATAGCTAAAAATCTTTATAATTTTGCAAATATTTATTCATAGATGCTATTTCTTGCAATATTAAAAATGTTTTTTAGAAACAAAAATGTAGTCATGACATTTAGTGTATAAAGATAATAATTATCAGTATGATATCTTAAATATATTTTGCGATATTCCAATCTCTTTTAAATATAATTTTTAAATATATATAATATTCTTTTTATATTTCGTACTTGAGAAAGACGATTGTTACAACAGCTCCTTTGCTTTCTCGCTGTCTCGCTCTCTCTCTCTCTCTTTCTTTCTCTTTTAAAACGATTTCTCAAAGTTTTTCAATTGAGAGATGTTTCTGATTATTACATATCCACTCGAGCAGAAACTCCGTTGTTTATTATTCCCGCCTTGAATACTATTAAAACTTTTCCCATTTAAAGTATTTCTTAGCTACAATAACAAACGGTCAGTGGAGGAAAATACAAAGGAACGCGAGACACCTACACTTGCATTAACATTTAAAGCAAGTTATGTGATATTTCTTTTCTTCATTGATACTTTCTCGCAACTGTCATCTAACTTTATTATATTCACCAATATGCGACATTACTAGTGCTCAACTTTCATTCGGATGTTCTGTTTACTGTTCCATCAGATGCGCATCGGCATTCATACCGGAATGGTGCTGGCAGGCGTCGTGGGCAAGAAAATGCCAAGATATTGTCTCTTTGGGCATAATGTCACGTTGGCAAATAAATTTGAATCTACGAGCGAGCCGCTTCGCGTCAACGTCAGTCCAATTACGTACCTGTACGTGATAGCGTTTCGATAATATGTTTTTTTTTTTTCGTATCTATAACATCTGCATATATATATTGTAA
Organism: Lasius platythorax; assembly: GCA_963971435.1. NCBI lineage: Eukaryota > Metazoa > Arthropoda > Insecta > Hymenoptera > Formicidae > Lasius > Lasius platythorax. The sequence goes on along the minus strand of OZ020536.1, from coordinate 3,222,521 downwards.
TGGCATTACAAATGTTTACAGGTGTTTAATACAAAAATCGGGATTTATATTGGAACCGCGGACCAAGGATAATTTACCCAAGGGAATGCCAGCCAATGTTTCAGGCACGTGTTATTTTCTGAATGGGTATCAGCATAGCGATGTTAGTGCGAGCGAACCTCTCGATGTGCATATTCAAGCTGCAGTTGCGGAACTCGGAATCAGTAGCAATATGTAGATACTGTCCGACATGGGGACATATACCGACGAAGCCGTACCGCTGATAAGTGTGTTACTTTAACGATATTGCCATCGATAATAGCGATGACACACACACCCGATATTATCAGATCGATCGATGTATATGAGCTCTCAAGCTGGCACTAAAGGTACATTAAAAGCATGGCGCTAATTGTACGTACACATTGAAAGAGATCCTGTGCGGATGCTATTTATACGCAGAGTCTTAGATTGTAATCATTATATACTTATATTAAATATAAGAAGCAAGTAAAAAAAACTCTACCTATGTGGACTCTCTCTCTATGCTTGTATATTATTTGAGAAACCTTATCCCGCGAACATATCCAAATCCAAAACAACAAGGAAATTTAATAAAATTCTAACAAAGAAATTTAATAAAATTCTAACAAAGAAATTTTATAAAATGTAAATGTCACGCGTAAAAAAACAACGTGATAAGTAAATATATTTTTAAAAATATTAACAATACGAAAAAATATAAACGTTTTCGAGAGAAGAGATATATCTTTCCAGTATATTTAGTTTTTTCTATGTGAATGGAAGGAGGCTTCGAAATCAATAATACAACATTGTTTTAAAAAAAGAATTATATATACATATATTTAATCATTAATATTTCTTTGAAAATATTCATTTGTCGCGCTTTACGCGCCTCATTCTATATAAGACAATTCTACCTTATATATATTTAGATTAATAACAAAAAGTTTTCTATATTATAAAAGCTGTTTTTAAGAGTTATTCCATTAAAAATTACCATAGAGATTTATATAAGATTCTTTATATAAGATTTCTTATTTTTCTCCGTGCAACTGTTGCATTATCTTCTCTATCTTTTTAATAAATACCGATTTTCTGATAAGACTTTAATCAGATTGAAATTTTAATAAATGCGGATTATTTTTGCACATAAAGATATTGTTCATTTCCGGTTCATTTCGAGATCAAGCGAGTCGAATGTTGCACGAGTCTCATTTCTTTTTTCTGATAGTAAATAAATAAAATCGCCGCGCGCGCGTCCGCATCTAGATTAGAAATAAGAATCTAAATGAAAAAGAAAAATAAAAATTATTCCGTTCTTTAGATAAGAAATAATATAAAGTTTTTGGCGTAATAGAATTGTATTATGTATACTTTATTAATAACAGATGCGCAATTTTTCGTATAAGAAAGCAGTCAAAATTTACGAGGCGCGATTTACGGAACTACTAATATTTCAACTTACGCGGAAGCGTTTTCCCTCGAGAAAACTTACGGCCGTTGTACGAAGTAGCGGCTTTTAAGATAATAACGTCGGTTTGCGGATCATGGTAATAACTAATTGTGCCGTTCTCGCGGCGAGAAGCAGCAGCTTATTGAAAAGCTCGGCCTCTTTCCGCTTTACCGTGCGCGCATCATTTTACCGAGGACACACAAAAGGGAGGTGGCATGTATTGTAAAACTAAAAACTAGGAGGCGGTTTTACAAAGCCACTGTCACTAACGGCCCACTCTTTGCTCACGCACGTGCGCTCACATGTGTATGTTTGTATATGCGCATGTGTGTGTGTGTGTGTGTGTGTGTGTGTGTGTGTGTGTGTGTGTGTGTGTGTGTGTGTGTGTGTGTGTGTGTGTGTGTATGCGTGTGTGCATGCGCACGTGTGTCGCTGTACTCTTAATGTTTCTTACAGTGGCATTTATGCAGGGCTGAAGGAGAGAAATTAAACATCGTTCCTTCCGGCTATGTCGTGTAATCAAACGTTCGGAACAGAACAAAGTATTCGTTAAAGGATTCAGAAACGGGACTACTGTGTGGATATTAAAATATGCAGAAAGAGATAAAAAAAACCATACAGAACAACCGGAATAATGACGTGTGGGTAACACGAAGAGTCAGACTTTAATGAGAAGTACTCTTGTACGCAAAGATACAAGACGTCAAAGATCATATATTTTCATAAAGATATCGAAAAGAGAGTTATATGCAGGAAAACTGACATACATAAGTAATAACAATTAAAAATAACCGAGAATATGAAAAATTGAAAAATTAAGAAGCATTTATCAAGATAAAATGGACAGAAAATAATATAAATAATAATATAATATAATATAAATATAATATATATGGACAGAAAAGAGGATTAGACGGGCATAAGCGTTGTAAGAAAAATCTACTTGAATTATATTGAAAAGGAATAACATCATTAAAATGTAATGAAGCTTCTATCTTTCTCATCGTAAATTCACAGTCCCTAAGGTGCTTAACGCTGTAATGCTGTAATGCGATAAACTCATTCGTATTGCATAAACTCACTCGCCATCGTATAAATAAAGCAAAATGCAAAAATCTATATTTTGTCATTTAACATTTAATTACCTCGTATTATAAGGTTTTTAATTGGTATAATTCTGTATGTACTATATAATATTTTAATAAAAGAATTATATACAATTAATAAGAAAAATCAGATAAAATCCATTATTTTTATTTATCTTTATTTCCTTTCTCTTATATTCAGTTGATATTATTAAGACTTCAGCTTGTCGAAATAACTGCACAATAAAAAGAATCCAATATCTGGTATTAATCTAAGATGGATATCTCTAGGAGCATGCTGTCTGTCGTAATGTACTGAAGAAACTAAGTCAAAGGCTCTCGTGAGTTCTAGAAGCTTAGCCAAATTGGTTCGGCAAATATTTCTTTGTTAAGAGAAAGTACGATGTTTATTGAAGCAACTTAATTAAACTGCAAAATTTCATCAAATAGTGACGTTTACATCACATTTAAGGCGAACCATGTCAGGAAAATATTAAATGTTTGCACAAAATTTAAATATAACTCAAATTAAGCTATACATCTACACACACACACACATACACACACAGAGAGAGAGAGAGAGAGAGAGAGAGAGAGAGAGAGAGAGAGAGAGAGAGAGAGAGAGAGAGAGAGAGAGAGAGAGAGAGAGAGAGAGAGAGAGAGAAAGAGATACATACACACACATATATACATATGTATATTAATTAGAAATATATATTCATAATATCATCTTGTAATATTATATATACGATTTTTATTTATCTATTTAAAAAAAAATTTACTACATTTATTAGAATATATTTAGAATTACGTCTTAAATATTTTAATAAAAATGATAAAATGATATATACATATACGTACATTATTTATTATGAATTGTTAAAATATCGCGAGTATAAATAAAATATAATTGGGTTTAAATGAATAAATATTTAATAAGATATGCGTATCGTTAAGCATCCTCACGTAGGTATTTCGAGTGCCTCAAGTTTAATATGCGTGACATAATCTACATTCTCCGCTTAATTACATTCTCTTGATAGTTCCGAACAATATGAAGTATAACTGGAACATTAGCTCAATAAATTTAACAAACCGTGATATCGAGATTCATGTTATTTTACGTTATTTCACATTATTATGCAAATAGCATTGGTAAAATTTGCATAAAACTAAAATGAATTTTAAATTAATTAAAAAATTTTTCATGACTATCTATTATAAATATTATTTAATAAATATGTTATATTTATATAAATATATTATAGTATTTTTCTGCCTCTAATTAATATTTCTTATATTTTAATAAAAGGAGTATTATCACACATATGTTGCATTATTGGATTATGCCACTCTATTTTATATATCTAGTTTGTCTCTGACATTTCGTGCAGCATGATTTCTCATTCTCTAAAAATCATAAAAATGCCTCCAACTTTGCACGCCTTCATCTTGAGCGTTGTCACCCACTTTTCACACAGAAGGACAACTATGAGACAAGTCTGAAAAATTACCTTAGCTCCTTCTGCTACAAAGGTTTCATTATGGAGCACCTCGCTATTTATTTTCCAATCTATCTCACTCCTTCACCGCACTATGTTGAATCAACCTTAACGAAGACCAAGTAATTGTTCAATTAATATTAATTAAAGGCGAATGGAACAGTTTCCTTCACCGGAATCGCAAGATTTTTTCTCCCACAATAATAAATTTTTAAGAATTACTATAGTTTCTTTATAATTTAAAAAAAAAATTACGTTTATTTAATTTCATGTCTCCCAGCAAATATATAACTTTTCTATAACTTCGATTTACAAATGTTCTTTTGAAGAAGAGTGTAATTTTTGTTTAAGCGAAATCAGATTTTGTACTCCTTGCATATTCCAGATGATGTAACACGTACATCCAACAAATTGAATTACACAATAAGTCTCCCTACTTACGATTTTCTCTCTCGCTCTTTCATATTTCTCTGCTATCGATATAAATTTATTGTTAACTCTCTTGCGTATGGAATATGAATATATGCATATTCTTTGTCCTGTAGTGCGCGCAGCAGTCCCGCTGGTCCGATTAAACTACAATGACGCGTATCGGTTTACCTGACTAGGGATCGAAACGAATATTAAATACTTAGTATTTTGCTGTCATGTACGCATCATAATCACGTACGTATCGACTGTCTTTGCATGTGTCTTTTGTTTAAAAAGTTAGCAGAAGAAACAAATGATTTCGTGATATAATATCCATTTATTATAGAACATAGATCATATGCAGCAAGCATCAGGGATGTACATGTTATCGTATATCTGAAAAACTTGATAACATGTATTTTCGTATATTGTATATCTAAGAAATTTAATAATATGTATTTTCGGTTTGAAAATATGATTTATTATTAGTAGAAAAATTCTCGTTAAAAGAAAGCCTGTAGTTCATCTATAGTTCATCTATAGTTCATTTATAATTCATCTGTAGTTTATCTGTAGTTCATCTGTAGTTCTCTCACAGGAGACAAATAACCTTTACTAATTTAATAATTTGAATTTCTATATCCTACAGTAATCGCCAATCATACATTAGTATAAATGTTGAAATAAGAAAACTTTTCAGCAAAATATAAAATATTGCAACTTTACTTCTATGTTGATTTGAAAGATTCGCGATAGTTCCACTTGTTTCTTTTAAAACTTGATATAATAGACTAAACATTTAATAAATATTTTATATAAAAACATTTCATGTAACTCGAAATATGATGAAGCAGATTTTATAAACTTCATATTTAGTTCAGTGTTCATCCATTCATATGACATTGTGAAACGTAATAATACCTAATTCACAATATTTGAAATATAATGCGATTTATTTAAATTAAATTAAATCCTGTGATGCAAATTTAATGCGTTTATCGATTCTGTCATATATCTGTCGCTGTACGTTATTCCATTTTGACATTAGTTATTATATATAAATCTAATTATTGTACATAAGTAATAATATATTAGAAAAATAAATGACTTTTTGCAACTGAATATGTATATCAAATAAAAATGTGTAAGAATATTGTCTATCTTCTTTTAATATTTTTCAAAAATAAATAAAATACAAAATATAAAAAATAAAGTGGCTTAATAAAAATGACATATCCGATAAAATAAAAATCGATTTTTTTATATTGAGAAATTTGTGCATATTTGAGAACAAATATAATTCAATTAATTACCATCGAAATATCGATGCGTTCTCTCATACGTTACAAAACGCATGATTTAATCTTTCCTTTAAATTGAAACGCGCTTAAAGAATTTATTACCCGTTGCTACAAATTACTGCGTGCTTAAAGAGAGAACCGAGAGAAAGCAAATGGGTGGAAAGGATTGAAAAAGGGCGATAGAGAAGGAGGGGGATGAACGGTGGGAATGCGAACGAACGGAGAGTGCGATGAATGAAACATAATTTATTCAATTGATACTAATAAATGGTATTTATCGCATCATCCAGTAGTTACGTCAGAATAAAACTGGTACATTGTCAGTATTATTATATTGGAGAGAGCACTATATATTGCATGATGTGAAACATTCAGAAATAGTGTTATAATGTAACGCTAGCGTAAATTAATTAACTATTTACGAAAAAGAACCTGTAAAGTTTATTTTAAAATAAAATGTTACAAAATCTTGAAAGAATATAATGTACTCGACTACATTCAAAATCCATACTAACTTAATTAAATTTTATGTAAAGCAGAAACGCGAAGAATCTTGACGGAATCTTATGTAGCAATTACTGTAAATGCAAAATATGATTCTTACATATTGTTTCACATATGCTCGCCTTTTCATTATTATTTAATTTTCATAACACGTTAAATTGATTTCATTGTATTTTCTTCAGATTGATAAAAATTTTGTTGAAGAAAGATAAAGTTTGCTTGTGGTGCTTCTCTTCTGATTAATATTAAATTATTTTTATTGACCTCTTTCTGCAATTGGCCTTATTAACTTGAAATTTATGTCAGTATAGGAAAAATATAAGATAAAACTAGATATTTCGAGAATAGATAAAATGTAGTACCTCTTTCATCTTTTGAATTATTTGTGGTAGAGAAATAACAAAATATTTTATTTATTATGTTCTCTAATGAGATAGATTTGATCCTGCGATAAAATATCTACTTTCCGTCGGTAATGCAATCGTGTTGTGCATTATAATATTTGTTCGCAGAAAACTCAAAGTTTAATTAATTGCTGCACTGTATTGAATACATAAAACTATGCCTATACACGAACTTAACTGTACTGTAATACGTAAAATGTAACAATAACCATTTAACATTATTCAACATAAAAACATAACTAGCAATTAGGTGTTGTTTCGGATTCGCTAATTAATAATTATATAATTAATAATTATATTTCGTACAAATGAAAATATGTGTTCGTTGTCGGACAGTTTTGTTTCATAAGAAGTGTGTTTATATAGATACTCCCTAATTTATGTACACGTTACCAAAGATATATGTATGTGTGTGTAAACAATTATGAACAAACAAATCGGCGCATTAAAATATTGAAACAAAATTTATCCGAGGTAAATATTATCTTCACAAGAATCAATCGATATAATTTATTAGTTGCTTATTAAATACATGCGTTTTTATTTCATTTAGTATTCGTAATTTCCTTCGTAAACAATGAACGATACTCAAACTTTCACGGACGTTTATCAAGAAAGTTAAAATTTCAGGCAATTAATCGATTTTGTGTAAAGAAAATCTGCGCATAGAATTTAAAAACTCGTTAACACAGCTTTTTTAAGAGATCTGTTCATTAAGATAAATCACATACGATATTCTCGTCTAGTAAAAATCTCAATTCGAATTACGATATCGAGATTTCCACTTACGCGGGACACGAATACTATTCTGTGTTTATTGATAGATATTTCATCAATCTTTTTTTTATCGTTCTAAAGCTCTTCGTTCCGTCATACGGAGCAATGTTCGAAACAGGATTCGGAAATATTAGAAAATCAAAGAGTACTCACATAAATGTTTCCTTGTCTGGTCCGTCGTCAATCGTCGTTTTCTATATACACAAGTATATTCTCGACGTAGTATATTCATGCCTTCTCTGTGTACCACGCCGATATCGAAGCGCGAAGAATTAAAGAAGATTAAAGACGCCACCGTTGCTTCTCGTATCGGCCGCCAGATCGGGTGGCGCACCGATCGTGAGTGCGCGCCTCAGCGTCTCGAAGCTCAGTTCACCGCAGTCAGTCGCACGCGTAGGTTGTGTCGTGTCGTGTCGTGTCGTGTCGTGTCGTGTCGCGTCGCGTCGACGCCGATCTCTCTCTCTTTTACGACGAGAGAACGCACGAGCTGCGCTCGATTGTTCGAAGTACGATGCCGTGCGTCGCGTGAGAAGGATTGCCCGTGGACGGATCATCGCTTTTTGCGTACGTGCGTTACACATTGCGTGCGTCATACCGATACTTGATTTCGCATTGTCGTCGCGCGATCAGTACATTCGCGTATACGTTATTTGTGCGACTGTATCAGTTTTGCGCATTGTTTCGTATCGTCGTCGCGCGATCGGTATACGTTGTTTCTTCGGTGACCTATGTTCCGCGCGTGTGTGTGTGTGTATATATGTGTCGGTTGCGCGGAATAGCGTGACGCCGTGCGCCACGTTTGAACGACCGTTACGCTACGTTCGGATTCGAGTTCGGGAGTGCCGGTTTCGTAGCAAAGTTCATAGAGTATCGCGGTGTGTCTCGGCTAGTGCGTTCTTGGTGAGGAGATTAAAGCAACAAGAGTTGTGAAGCAAGAAATAGGGACAAAGGAGCAAAGGTGTCGGACGTACTAGAGAGAAGAACGTGAAGGACATTGTCGCTGCCTTGATTGATGGATACGAGCCGGACAAACGTCTATGGTAAGTACCAATCTTTTTCTTCTCGCATACTCTGTTCGTTTCCCTCGAGGCTTCGTCGCTACGGATGCACGCGTTCAAACGACGATGCCCGCGTACGTGTGCGTATATATGCACGTGTACGTAATACTTGCGTACGTTCTCTCTTCTTCGGATGTTATGAGAGTGCCGATCGAGCTTATCTTACGTTACGGTCCGTGGCACACGAGGCGGTGCACACCGGCCGTGTTCATTTTGTTCGTGTAACGCGGTCTCGCCCGGAATGGAATCTCGTCCGGAGCGGCGAACCTCGTGCGTGATCTCTCGGAATCTCTCTCTCTTCTCTCTTGTCTCTTGTCTTCGACTCTTCCAACGACGCTCGGCTTTGCTCTTCGCTCAGCCGCGCACGACGACGATACCATCTCGTCGCAAGACCACAATCGTGCTCTCGCCTTTGAATCGTATTCTAACCGCGTATTTAATATTAAATGCGATCGTCCGATGTAATCTGGAAATTTCTCTCGTGTGAGATTTGAAGAAAAAAATAGAATATAAAGTATACCATATATTTGAAGTATCGAGAGGAAAATACAATTTTGATCGTTCTCAATATATATATGGAATTTTTATGATTTAATGATTAATGTGCGTCGAGAATATTTCGACGTATGTTAATATAATGAGAATAAATATTTCAAAAATAGAGTGCCAAATATATGTAGCGAAAATACGGTTGTTTATGTCGATATGCGAGTACGCCGATATATTGATCGCCTCCGCGTGAATAATAACAGAATCCGAATATTTAAATTATGTAGCGTAAATCTTGAATATTTTTGATCGGTTGGGAATTACGATTATATCGAATGTCATGTACAATGCATTTTGACATAATGTACAGTGGATAATAATATCAATATTCGGGATGTAGTTATATTGTATTTTATAGAGATTAATCAATAATATATACGAGATAGACTTTATTTGAATGGAAGAAGCGTTGATTCAGACATACGCAAACACTTAACATTAGTATATTCAATCTTGCGAGTCCTTGATGCCTCGTGTTATCGAACGTCGAGTTTTTTCTGATGTTTATATTTATATGCTCGCGTAACCATGAAATTCCTTTGCGATATGTATAATTAATTGATATTTTCATACTTGATTATATAGAATCATATATTGTCAGAAACATAATTTGCCGTGCAATTTTTAATAATTTAATTTAATTTATACAAGCTTTTTTTTATTCGAGTAGAGTTTGCGTCTATTTTATCAATGTGTTAAAATTACTTTATCCAATTATTGCGTGGACGCAAAAATATTTGAGAATTCTTATATTACAGAAATTACAGCTTTCTCAAGATAAAATGACTAATTGCGTTTTTTATTTTTATTTTATCTAAAACGCAATTGCAAACAAAAGTTTTGTTATGTATTTTATATATAATTTTATAATTAAAAAGCTATTGGAATTCTCATGATGCATAATAGAAAAAGGTAGCATAAATAAAAAAATATCTCTTGTGTGTGTAAAAAGTTTGGAAATATTCTTCTAATATTTACATATATCAATCTTCCGTAAATCATGTTGTCCGGAACAACAGTTTCGATGCGAGATATCAATTCTTTCGCAGAAGCGATCAATCTATTGCAATTGGCATGAAATAAGATATCAAACTTTTCGAGAGCTAGAGATAAAAATTCGTTTTGATCTCTGTTGTTAGTACTTATGTACTTTATCTGGGTGTCCTTTTCCAAATAGAAAAATTGTTATTTGAGATATAATAATAGTTTTTTTTTTTAAATTCTTATATGTCTCTGATATTTGCAGTTTTTTTATAATATTCAATATCATTAAATTATTTCGATGATCAAACATGAATAATTGGCGAGAAGTTTACCGCGTATTTTATGTAAACAAACGTCGTTATACTGCCGCTTCCCGAGATGACAAGAACTGCGAGTCAGTTTGCCAACATAATTGGTGCGCGTTGTCAATTCCGAATATACGTTATTATCAAGTTCGAGGAACTTTCTCTCCAGGACGAGCGAGATCCGCTTTGCAATATTATAAACGCAGTTATTTGTACAAGCTCTCTTCCTTCCCTTCATTGAAAGTCGAGACAACCGAACCATTCTATTAAAACGACAATCGAGTCGCTGGATAGCGAGCAAGGGTCGACAATTTCGTAGAGCATTTAATTATAAGGTTTCATCTCGCAATTTAGAAAAGTTTCAAATGTAAAGAGAAAAGTCAATTTCTCCGACAAAGCGCTTTCGTTTATCAAACATGGCAAAAATAATGTCCGAAGGACATTGATAACAGACATATATACTACTTTTATAATACTTGTGTCAGATAAGAAATTTTATCAATAATTAACAGTAATAAATTTTATAAAATAATTTCTTTTTATTTTAGTTGGAAGTTTCAAGATATAAAGAATAAGTTAAAATTTTTGATAAAAAATGGTGACATTGTTTTGATAAAAGTTTGTATAGTTCATTAAATAATGTCTGTCTATACTATTTTCTAGCAAAATACGCTAACGTAGTGATTTATTCATCGACCTGTGAGCGAGTTGAAACGTTCATTTCTGTTTCAATAACATTCCGACAGATGTATACCATTTTAGTACCTGAAAATTTGAAATCGCAGTTTGATATTTTTATATGCATCCTGATCGTATTTTGAGTGGAAATATATATATATACATATACGTATGCGGCTTTTTTTTTATTTATCGATTTCGCATTAATATGAAAATATATGCGCAATATTAAGGAGAGTGGTTCATTTTCTGTTCGATATTCACACTGTATTTTTTCAAGTTTGAAAAGTTGCTGGTTAAATAAATATACTTCTCGGGATTTTTTTCAGGATATAATCTAAGATGCTGATATTTAAAAATAAAATGTGAACGAACGTAACACTTCTGTCAATCCTTTTTTCGCGTTTTTCATCTTTGTAACAATAATATTTAGTGTTACGTTTTATTTAGTGCATTTTTTTTATTTATTTAGTGTAAAGTAGAAATGTCTATATGTAATCACCTATCTGCTGTATCATCGATAAATAATATTTTCAATTATTTTTGTTCTAATGTAACATTTGTATTATTTTACATGAAATATAATAGAGCACAATATCGAATTACATATCCGGTTACATATAGATGCATTGGCACGGCAGTCCATTTTGACCATAAATCGGCTACGTCATTGAACTCTTAGCCGTCTCGCCACGTTCCTCCGCTCTCAGTTATCGTGACGCATCACGTGCCTTATGATAAAAGTTACGTTTATGAATCATACGCGAGCATCGAGTTCACGTTGCCCAGCCTTGAATGTCGTGCGTGTCGTCTGATCATACGTATCTTCGCGGTAGACCTTTCAGTGATACCGCACCTACATTGTCATTCCAAAAAATGTCAGGTAGAAAATAAGTGAGGGTTAGAGTTTAGATATGGCAACGTGACAGCATCAGTTAGGTACGGCCATTCTTGGAAAAATTTCTGTTAAAACGGAAATAGGATATTGGAAAAAAAATAGAAAAGAGAAAAATCGTATATCCCAAAAGAAACAGATATATCTATAAAAGAAAATGGAAAAGAAGAGAGTATAGAAATAGAGAAAGAAAGAGCACAAAATAGAACAATAATTTATGTTCATAGTTGATATCTTTTTTTTTCTTTTGCAAGGATAAAAAAATTAGATAAATTTTTTACATTTGTATAGTGTACGAAGGAAAAAAAAGATAAAAAGACGATAGAAGATAAAAGAATAATTTAGAAAATGATAATGTTTAGTAACATTTTCTCGTGTGAAAGCTTTATAAAGCTCATTTGAGAGATTATTATAAAGCCTGATATGCGCGCACATATTATGGAAGATTCATAATACAGTTTGGTTTTATACTTTAGATATGAGATTAGAAACGACAGCTCGTATTATGTGCGAGCAGATATTATTTCCAACTCTCTATGTATATATTCTACAAACTTTAAAATTCAAATTTGTGTAGCATAGATACATGTTCCGCGAGACATAATCCTTCTTTTATAGTTCGTTAATTATTCCGCTTATATATAAGTTAAGGGATATTGTTAGATAATATATAATCTTGATACATATATAAATGGCAATATTATTTTCGTCGCCCATTCTATGTTATTATTAAAATTTAAGTTTCAGAATAGTGTTAATTTTAAAGAGATGCAGAGGTTCAAATTTATAATAAAAGAAGAATATTAAAACCGACGAAATTATGAATGAACGATATTTTTTTTCAGTTGATTAATCGCTTTAATTTATAATTATATATTATAGCATAAGCGGGACATTTGCTCTCACTTTGGTATGTGTCTTCAATGTTCGATGTTGCTCATCTTTCGATATCCCACGCAAATATCGCGCGCAAATCGAACCGCAATCATTAGTCATGCTTTATTTCGCGTCATTCACGCTAAAATAGTATCAACCTTCCGCGAAAGGGACTCTGATTCATGATTTTGAAAGTCATTCGTGAGACCGAATGCCAGCGAGCCACTTACATGATTTTAACGATCTGTGGTTGTGTGCGCATCGGTACGCATCGCGCGACGATAAAACGTTTCTTCGGAATCAGCCAGTTTCTTGTCACCCGCCGTGACGTTATCTCGTGACGAGATCGGAGACGGTAGTTTACGCTTGCTGGTTGCGGCGCCGGTGACCGTCGTTTCCTCACAGTTGGCAGTCCGTTGGAAATTGCTGAAATAGAAACGTCGGGCAGACATAACATTTTCACAGAAACCCATAAATCGTCGCTTTTTCTTCGAATGTCGAATGCGTTAAGTCTCGACCGAGTTAGTGCGCCGCGATTTTCCTTTAATGGATTTCGAACGCGCTAGGATTTGTAAGTTAAAAGAATTCTCGAAGATTTAAGACGGCAAATCGTTGACCACACAGTTTGATATTGATTCAATATTGCCCTATAAGTATTTCTAATAAACGATAATAAATTATTAAATTGTAAGAAACATAAAAAATCATAAAAATAATAAGATATATGAAAACATAAGATATCATAGAAATTTTAAATGGATCTTATGATATATTCGTGTGCGCGCCGTATATAATAGTCAATTAATTGATATGAATATTTTCTTTGATATGAGATACGCGTTAATATATGATATGCGTCATCAATTTACAAAACTAAAAAGAAATATTCGTACAAAGTAATTTTCTTTGTATTGTTTTTTCATAATGTTCGCTGAGATTATTTACGATACGAGTCAGCACAAGTTTTGCACAATTCAGCGCAATTTAAAAACCAGCGTTTTTAAAAGTGCTGCGTTGACCATGGGAACATTTTATCTTTTAAAGAATAGCGTCAGTTAGGCACGTAATGTCCAGGACAGAAACTGGCACGAGTTTAAGATCAGCATAAATTATTTTCGTAAGTTGTTCAAAAATAATGCTAGAGATGGGGAGAAATTAATTTTATTTTATTAACTATATTAACGAATATATTAATGAAGATGAATGTTTATACAAAAATGTATTGCTCGTTACTTGATTTTGTAGTAGAATTACAGTTACGAAATTATACATAGATATTTAAAAAACGAATGATTAGCTAAAAGCAAGTGTAGTTTTTATGATACTTAATAAAATATCTGTATCGTGAGAATGGATTGACCTCACCGTGTTAATAGAAGGTAAAACAAGAACAATTTTGTGCCATAAATAACTACGTGTTACATTGACAGACAGCGCTACATTATGCACATTCCATAAAGGGCACTTACCCTGATTAAGTCTCTAGGCTTATTATGCACTATACAGTATAGACGCAGATGGGATGGACGCATCGGATATTGCTCAGTAATCGTGCGGACATGAAAGGGCAACATGAAGCATTTTAGTAGTATTTTCATTATGTGGGATCAATCTCTTACTCGTAAGAAATTAATTATCTTATCGTGCGTGTATTTGTTTGCGTAATTTGGCGAGGTTCGTTCTCGCAGCGCGAAACGTGTACCTACGTCGATTCGACGCAGCTTGTTTGCCACCCTCTCTCCTTTCCATCCCTTATACACGTATTACACATCGTATACGTGCGTGTTTTCACTTCTGTTGGCGGGAAAGTGCACACTGTAATCTGATTTAAAGTCCACTCCGAGTGTGGTACCGTTGACTGTGGCCGTAGAATATAGGAACAGCACGCAATGGAGATCTACGTGACTGATAAAATGACCGGAGCTCGCGGAGACTTTTTCTCTCTCTTTCTCTCTCTACGTACGGGATGTTTTATTTCGTGTATAACGCTCTTTATACATCGGATCATTAGTGACGTAGCTTCGAGGACTTATCGAGCGTCATAACGAAACACAGTCGACGCCGGAGTCGTCAATCACAACGATAAGGCATTTTAGCCGATGCTTATTTTAATTTCCTTGAATTTATCCTCGTGTAACTTCCTCGATTTGTTGTCCTGCACTGTTAACTTTATTGACTTTTGTTAACGGCAAGAAATGCGTATGAAATCCATAAGCAGTACTATATCTTCATGTTTTTTTCTCTTGTTAGTCTCTTCTATATATTTCAAATATAAAAATGGAAACTCACATGATGACTTTCATTTTTTACAAGGTTCGTTTGCTTTATTCGCCAAATCTTATTTTTCTCTTCCTCTGTCTTTTTACTCGCGCACGATGTTAGTCGTTGGAACGAATGGACCGCGAAAGGAACGAGGATTGAGCTGAAGCTTTCTAAATCCTCATCGATCGTTCGTAATGGACGAGACGACGCGGGATGACTATGAATTTTTAATACGATCACGTCGAAATCATTATGCCTTGTCAGTGCGATTTACAATCCTCGTTGTGCGCGCGTAATGTAAGACTTATGAGACTTCATCGTGCTTCGAATAATAATTCTTCTTATGTTAGAACGAGCTACTTCGGATTCCCCTCTGATAACGTCAAATAAAGGCGACAAGTCGCTAAGTACCGAAAGAAAAATATTATACTAGAAATTAACTTAGCTTTCATATTTTTCATTGTATTTGCAGCTTTAACAGCAATATGTAATCTAACAAGATTCTCGACATTGTGGCACGTCTTAAATTTGTGATCCGATCTCGAGGAGAGATTGTCATATTACATCTTAATCCTTACAAAGAAGGAAACGTTTTATGTTTCTCTTTCGCGTCATGTCGGATTTTTAAAAATGATTCGGTATTAACAATACGATATACCATTATATCAATAACGCGTAGGGTAGAGCGGGGTCAATAGTAACAGGGGGCGAAAGTAACAACTCAAATATCTATAAATATATAGTAGATACATACGCGTGCGTCGATTATCGCATGAAGCTAAACAAGCTACAACTTATCTCAGTACGTCTGCGGTTTAGGTACTGAGTGGACGTGCGCAGCGACAAAAATACGTTTTCGAGGCCCTAAAGTAGGTTTTTCCAAGCGTGTTAAACTTTTAATATAAATATTTCCACTGCAAATAAGTATTTTTTCTTTCATTTATATTTAGGTTTAGTTATTTTTGCATATTATAATGATTGTTGCTTATCCATTTTTGACATTTTATCATTAAAAGTTTTAAATCAAAGTTCAAAAACATAGTCGGGGACCATTGTAACATCATTGTCTGGGGTCGAATGCAACGTTACAACCGCCCCGGCTGATGCAATTTGTTTCATTTTAGATCATAACTGAACTATTTTTATTTTAGAATGCCTCGTACCAAGATTAGAAAGACTGACAGAGGTACAAAAGATATTTTTTTTTTTAAAGTTTAGTTTTGTTATAATTTGAGTTAAATGACTTATATATTTGTCATAATTGTGATTCAGAGTAATCTCTATTAAAAAAAAGTTTATATTTTGTTATAATTTGAGTTAAATGACATATATTTGTCACAAGTGTGTGATTCAGAGTAATCTCTATTAAAAAAAAGTTTAGTTTTGTTATAATTTGAGTTAAATGACTTATATATTTGTCACAATTGTGATTTAGAGTAATCTCTATTTAAAAAAAGTTTATATTTTGTTATAATTGGAGTTAACAAAGTTGTTCTATAATTGTTTTGTTCTACAATGTTTTCTATAATTAGTATGAAAAGGTTTATATGAATTTTAAAAGAATAAGACTTTATTTTCCTTTTTTTTTATTTGTATAAGAATATTTTAGTTTACTTTTGCTAATATAAGAAAAATTATTTAAATTCGTTGAATAAATACTTTTGATTTTGATTATTTAAAATTGTTACTATTGACCCCCTATAGTGTTACAACCGACCCGGAGTCGGGGGCGATTGTAACATTTGCTCTCGTTTCGATTTTTTATTGATAATTTTGATTATATTTATCACAAGGCTCAAATGTTATGATTTCCATAAAGTGAAATGAATATGTTAGCTTAGGGTATCAACAGTTTTTCTTTTACTGTAACAGTTTTTCCATAATCGAGTTCTAAAATCAAATTGTTACTTTCGACCCCGCTCTACCCTAATATAATGAAAATTTTTGCCAATCTTAGAATTTCAAGTTAGAGTTTACAACTGACAAAATCTTGTTTTTCAGACCTCTGAGAACTAGTAACAATTTTCGTATAACAAAAACTGTTATTTAGTATATTCGAATTCTTATTGTTTTTACATCTAATTGTTAGGAGTCTTTTCTAAATATATTAAAATATTTTAGAATTTGTTGGGAAAAAGTGCCGCGAAATACTATCAATTATATTGAAATTTTAAATGAGGTACTTCACAGAGATATTTTTCAATTAATTTAAATTATATTTTATTATATCAAAAATTTAATTTAATTATCAGTGCATCAAATGTTAAAAGTGTATAAATTATGTAGTAGATGGCAAAATTTTCTCTGAAGAAAAACAAAAAATTAATCAAGCATATATTACCACATTTTGCAATTTAGTTTGCGTTCATTCGCCGTTATTTATTCGAATGTGTTATTGGCTACTGTTCAACAGTCCTTTTGTAAACAGTATATCAACGATCCGAAGTTTTACTGCTTGATCAGAAGAGATAAACATGTTTGAAAAATTGGATCGTAGCCGTATAACAAGGCTTCTAGCGGCCACGCAACAAAGCCGGTAATTGTTGTTGGATTTATTATAGCTATGATCTCCCTGAATGTGCACGTTTATCACGGTACATTTCGGCTGCGCTGTCCCGCAATAAAAATATCCAAGAATATCCGGAAGATAGCAGATAAACAATTTTTTTTTTATTTATGGCAAATGTAGCGAGATTATGTTATGTATAATTAATGAAGTTTCGAGTCTCATGCTATTACCGTAATTACCTCGATTATCATAATTGTTATTGTGATTATATGCTGCTGAAGCAGACGTGTTATTACATAAATACATCGAGTAAATTAATCTTCTTAATCATGCCGCAATGGGAGTTGTTATATTGGTTTAATGAATTTTTTGCTCGAATAACATATGCGATTAAATATCACAAATTTAACTCTTTCTCTTTCTCTTTCTCTCTCTCATCCACTGAATCATATTTATATGTTGAATAAATAATACAATAAATTTCTAATTATTTTAATTAGAAACTGTAGATATAATTACATTGAAAATGAGGAAAGTAAAAAGATTTAGAACATTATAACGTTTGTTGATATTAACAATGGATTATAGGCACAAGTATTCTTTGTATTATGCAATGTTTTAAGTACACGTTATGCGATAATATATCGCATTTAACGTTTCTTACGTAGGTATCTTTAAACAGATCTTGTGCAACGCATCGAACGTTCTAGTTTCGAAGAAATTGCGCAAGAGCTTAAGCCGTAGCGTAAACCTGCTCGAAGTGCAAATGTGAGAATGTTAACATATCGTTATTGAACGTGTTTTATTCATTAACCTAATATCATCTCATCGTGTAGTTTAACAATGATTACACTATAGCTATATTTTATATTGAATTGTAGATCATTTGTCTCCAGGAAATACTTTTCTACAAAATTTCTTGAAAATGAAAACGCCACAAAATTTCGTTATGTTTAATTCGTAAAAAATAGAAAAAAATAGTATATAAGATTCCTCATTCTCATTAGCTTCGTTCTTAGTAGGAATATTATATTTACATAATAAGAAATATAATTCAAATACGTTGCACTTAAAAGTATAGTGTCATTTCACTTGCAAGTTAAAATAAATGAGGTTTCTTCGCGCACATATTAATTTGTGTACTAGCAGAAGTCCGTTGCAGTTAACGTAAACGCATTGCTTGTTTATGTGGTACGTCAGTGTATTCTTAATGTGCGCTCCGTAGGAGGTGAGGATGATATAAACGGACATTCAAGTGTTTGATTAAGTCGCATACTCTGTTTACAACCTCACAAGAAAAGTTTTAATGTCGGTGATATGTGGAAATGTGTGTCTGTTATTGTTGTATAAACTGCTTCGAAGCACTTGGTTTTTCTTTTTCAGTCTTATCTAGTTTTATACAACTCTTTTCGAGTAATATTGATGTCAGACATTTTCAATAAATAGAGTTATATATAATACTGCATATTTAAAATCCATATAAAAAATCTATATAAAAAAGTTGTATCGTAACTGGAATATATTATTATATGTAGGTACTGAATTTTTCTCGGATCATATGACAATCGATGATATATTTTTATGCGTCCTTGTAATCCGACATGTAATTTTACTAGTCTTACGTAAAATATCCAGCCTTCAATTCAGTAAATAACTAGATCGAATTCCAATCATCTTGTATCATGAGATGACAAATATGATAAATAAGAATATTGTTACCTTTTATTTTCTTGAAATATTTTTAATTTATAATTCTCTAAACTTACAAATATGCATAATTGTTTCTATCATATATGTTTGATGTTAAAAATTAAATTTCGTATCATAACTTTAATTTCTTTACAATAACTTGTAAAATAAAAATTGTTTTAATTGTTAAAATTTTATTAATTGTTTGTACAAGTAATTCTTCTAATGAGACATGCTTAATTAAGAATATTGATTAGTTTTATGTATAAACGAGAATATTGTAGCTACGCTATACAATGAAGCTATCTGTTTATAATTTAATGATTATATCTTGATGTATGTCTGATGCGGATCTGACGGTGTGGAATGAAAGTAGGATTCTATAAAGCATGATTGATGGGGATTAATGGGGATTAATGGAGAATGAGTACAATTTGAGTTATAGCGACATTTATCATCAAATATTGACAATTACGTTCACAATAGCAATGTATTAATCTTATGTGGTCTTGGTCTAAAAATGATTGCAACTCGCGAGAACATTTTTATAAGAAATATGATTTAAATTCTATAAGCATATATATCTCGTTGACATACGTTTTTCTCGGCGCAAAATTTGCGATTGAATCTAGGATATGTTTAACCAATTAAATATTGAATTCTATTGGCGCTGGGCCGCTTTTCTTCCGAGCAAACAAATCGGAAAAACTCCACTCCGATTGTACTTCGGGCTTTCTGAATATTGGAAATATATCGACCGTTAGTTGGACAGCTTCTAATATGAAAATTATTAAAATGTTGAGAAGTCCTGCGTAAGAAAGTTAGATTAAAGCCAAAGTTCAAGCTCGACAGGCCCGATGTTTGCTGAGCTCGAGCTTGAATCGACTCGAGTTCACGAGTTGCATTTTTCATATAGGCATTAATCAACGTCGCACAAATCGACACCATTTCCTGGGGGGGGCGTATATTGAAATAGCTACCAACAATATGTTGGGGTATGTGGAAAGGTAGATTTACGATAAGTATGATCAATCAAGAATTGCCTGTGCACTGTGACTTTTTTTTGAAAAGAGAAAACAATTTAGTTGATTCTAAAGATACTAGAATGCATTACCAGAGAAATATTACCGCGAATATACATTTGCGCGAGATTGTCATAGAAATCGCTTAAAATTACTATGCATAATTCAAAAACTTAATGTATCATTTTTTAAATTGTTAATGATTAAATTATGTATTGATGTACAAATATTAGAATTAGTATATACACATCTGGTCAGCAATTTATTGTTTATACGATAATTTATATATAGCTGTCTAATGAAAGAAATTATCGAACCCATGCATTTATAAGATCAAATCTATCGTCTTTTTTTATATTTATTCTATAACAAAAATAAATCACGTGAAATATTTTGTAGCTCAAAGTAGGGCACAAGAAGTTCGACCGCATGTTCAATATCAACTTGAGATTCTGTATATAGCGCGTAAATAATTCTGTCGATATTTGCTCTGTTCCATACTTGTCTGTGATTTGAAGGTTTGACATTCGCGAAATTATTTCCATCGACGTTCCGCAAACCCGTAATACGCGGAATGCTGAAAATATATCGTGAAATCGCGCAGATGCACACCGAACACACAGCCAAATGAAAGATATACAGTGGAGCTAAATCGCAAGAGCGCTATATACATATATTATGAAGGTAAATATATTTCTATGAAAGAGGGAAAAAACGCGGGATAAGACGCATGTGCAGTCGATTCACATAAAAAATGATGTTTTCTACGTATACATATCCCGCCGGCTTAAATATCAAAGACGAAGGCCGCGTGCTTGGTATCACATTCGCGTGAGTGCAGTTATGAAGAGATTCTACTTGAGCGTAAACATTTTCCCGACGAGAAAACAATAAGAAGAAAATGTAAGGATGGGAAGTGTTAGCGGCAACTCGTCGTTCATTTACGTGCGTACTGTTCATTCTTCATCGAAGATTACGAGAAACTATTGTACATATCATTGTAACAATTTATCGCAAAAATCCAATTATACGGGCAAGCAGTACAGAGAATGAGCAATACGTAAAAATATTAATAATCGTGAAAGTCCATAGTGCAGATCAATAAATCCCATTTTTCAGTAAACTGATATAAATCGCTAAATGGAGATTCAATTGAAATTCTGAGCAAATGCATCGCCAAGTGTACACAAAGAATCACTTCTTCACTCGCGCTATTTCTTCGCGCTCTTTCTTCTTTCGCTATCGGTTCGCATGAGTCATACTCGCCTTGATTTTTAATATTCAGCAAATCGTTGGCGATATAAAGCAAGCTTTGTACCTACCCACGATGCACAGTCGCATTAACGGTGAGGTATCATTAATATCGAGGTCGCGCTCGCGATGCAATTCGTGATACACTTTCGCGTACACAATTTTCATTTGCGAGCGCACGAATAAATTCTTTTCTTTTTGACGCAAGGACAGTCTCAGATTTCGCAGTATATTTTAGATACGCTTCTTGTCTAAAGACGCGTTAGATCGAATAATTGCCACGAGTTATTATGCATGAAAATTATCGGAAGAATTATGCTACGATGTATTACGAGAAACAACGCGCAGAATGCTATATGCACGCGTGTGATTTTGAAATAATTTCATCCGCTTGAAATCGAAGATGATATTGCGTGCGATTTACACGTGCAAGAGAGATATGTATGAGATCATATATATATCCGAGCCTATTTACGAGCGAATGTGCGAGTTGTTGCACTGAAAGGACGCGTATATACCCGCGTTGACGCGCCCTTTCGGCGATAAATTTCTTTTTCACCGTTACATTCCGTTTCACGGGTCGATTGAACGTGGTCGAATGTGAAGTAGTTATGCTCATTGCGTGAAGTACCGTAAAGGCGATTAACGACTGCTCCAATTTCTCGTATCCCTGACCAACCAAATACACGCAAGAGTAATTTGTATTAAGCCTCTCCGCGCGATTCATATGACCACCGATCTACATATAATTTAGAAAGTAGTTTTTCTTGCACATTGTACACTGATAATAAAATCGATGATAAAATTGACTATTATTGCATGGTAAAAAAATTATAGTCGGGATACTCATTTTTATAGTAAATTCTATTACCTATAATACTAGTAATATCAACCATATACGCATGGTAAAGAGCACTATTATATATGCTTGGCGCCTCATATAGTGAATTTATAGTAATATCAACTATATTTTTTTATCAGTGTAAAATGGTGTTCACTAGACAATTGTTTTAAAGAGAAATTTGTACGCGCTAAATCGACAATTACATTAATAAAGAAGATCTAACGCACGTCATTATTTTATGTAATGCTCACTTTGCTAAGTTCGTTTTTTTTTTTTTTTTTTTTTTTTTTTATTATTTTATTATCAAAGAGTTGTGCGGTACTCATGAATATCGAAGTGTATCAAGTTGAAGACAGTGTGAAGTTCGCGTTTCGATTATTAAGTCAATTATTATTTTCCGAACCGGCGCGGCGCCGGCGCGACATCGTTATGCCGCGCCAATATTTTATTTTTTCCGCTTCGTCGAGAAGGCGCGGCTAACGAAGCGGAAGTAGGGAAACTTGCTCGGGATCGAGAGAGGATGAACGCGCTACCGAGTACACTCGTTTGTTTTCTTTTATTACTGGCTTGCAAACCTGCGCTGCTGGGATTTATTCGATTTGGCTTACCGAATGGCGGTGGTCTGGAATCGCGGATTCATTAACATACGTACGACCCAGTTGTTTTCGCTATTTTCTTCTTTTTGTTGCGTAGCGATAAGTACAACGGCCCCAGGTCGAATATTAAGATACATGAAATTCTACCGTTTAATGTTGGCATTCGTGGTATCTTTGAATTCGAATAATCCAAAACTCGCCAATGTGTAGCGCGTGCAAATCTCTTTCATGAATTTAACGCGGCCGGCTTGTGAATACGATATTACAAATGTATGTATATACATGCCTTTCTACATGCTTAGACGTAATAAAGACCTCATAATTCACGAATTATGCAATATATCATTATATAACTATTATTGATTACTATCTACTGTGTAATATACAGTATTATTGATGTGCAGTATTATTTAATGCGCATACGCTCAACTACAGCAGAAATAATAATAACTGTATTTTATATCCGAGGAATAAATAAAAATATGAACGTGGTTAGAAGAGAGCATGTTAATTGAAAAAATATTAAGCAAAAAGATTGTTATTATGACAACTATTGAACAAGCTCTTATCCTTATGAAATTATTTTTTTATCATATGCTATCACACAGAGCTACTCCTTTATATTTGTATAAATAAATGAATGCAGTTTCAACATGATTTTTTTACGCAACATTTTTTTCATTATCTTGCCATCTAATCTTTTGTTAACGTGGCTCGAATAGTCAGTGATGAAAAATCGTTTGAATGATATATGATACGTGATATATGATGTCGAATTTTATAAACAAACTTCTGTCTCGGGTTACATGCCGAGAATAGAAAAACGCGAATTTCCCTTCGTTCGAGCCAGCTCTGCGCGAGTTGTGTATTTATTCATGCCGCGCCGACGGTGCTTCACTTTTTCGAAGCTATTTGTTCCATTTTCCCACGACTGCTACGCTCAGCTCGTTAAGCGTGTGTAACGCGTATATGCAAACATATGCTCCAATTACGGAAGTTGTACATAATGATCTAATTGCGGTATCGAGAAGCAAATTGGCTATGCTTCACGCTCTATTCGTATAACCGGCCGCACATCGGCCGATATTACGTTTTAGTGCGCGCTGTTGGGTGCCCATACAAGCTGGGAGCCCATAGAGCATAGAGCTGGAGCATGCTCGTATACGAGCTAAAGACGCTCGTGCTAAAATATTCATGCTTCATAAGAGGGAGCGTCGTGCGCCGGCCGTTTCCCGAGAGCGATGTAAAATCGCGAAAGCGCGTGCGAGAGCGAGCCGTTTGCAAATTTACATGAGATATCCGAGGGAACCTTAAGCGAATCTACTATCAACGCGGTAACGATTTTGCGTACGACGAGATCCGGAAATTCGTGCGACCGAAAGTTGTCGAAACCGAGGGATAAACCGCTAGGGAATGTTGGTTGTACAAGATCAGGATATTAGTAGGAATTAACGGGCATTAGTCGAATAGGGTATTACTCAATTAGAGAGTACTCTAATACCCGTTTAACTCTTAAACCATCACAAGAACATCAAACATCGTTTCATTGTGTAACGATTATCACAATTTGATCACTCAACATCACCATGAGTATTATTAGCAAATTTAATACTAGCGTATTGGTATGTATATATACTACCAACGTACGTTCTCTTTGTATTATCGAATCGGAATTACTATCAAATTACTCTGTTATTACGGAATTAGCGTATAAGCTTTTGAACAGCGGATCCCCTTTCCGATTGAAGCGACCTTTGTAAGTCTGGAGCGCAATTACATCGGTGTATCGTTATTCAACACGACGTCGAGACGATAACGATTTTATGACGTAATAATGATAAACTCATTTACACGACAACGTCTCACAGCTTGCGACCCTGCTTTGCTCTTCGTCCTCCCGAAGAGCTGCGAGAGGCGTTATTTTATCGTCCAGGACAACGCCGCGCGCAATTTATTTCGGATACCGGAATTCTCTACGGAACGAAACAGTTCGAGATGGTGTATCGATAATTCACAGTGTCACGCGTTTACATAGTGCGTAGCGGATAACTATATAGATGTTGCCGCAGATAATCTTTCATTCAGCGTACCGTTACGAGCTTGCAGAAGTCATTTGTATAACGAATCGCTGACGGTTGTTCGCTCGTGCACAATCGATTTGGTACGCTGAGGCACGGAGTCGTTTGCAAACCAGAAACTTTTCAAACTGTTTTCATTGCCTCCGTAATTTCCTCATCCAATATTCAAAGAAAATACTTGCTCGAAATAGTCATCTATTTTTGAAATATTCATTTATTTATATGACATATGATATATTACACGCACACACGAACGATAAATTTTATACCAAAATTTTAAGCTCTTTATTTTTCAAACAATTTCTATTTATACGACTTGAATCATTATTACGTTAGTATCTTATGCGATTTTAATATCGCGGCTTTGGTGAATAGAGTATCCTTGACGTTAGATCGCCTCTATAGCGGTCGCACAATGCGACTGGCGTTTCTCGAATGCCAATATGACGGATTTCCCTGGAGGTTGCAAACTACTTGCGGAGTGAGGGCACGTATGTACCGATAGTGGCGATCTATCGGTTAATGTTAATACGCACACGTGTCAGAATTGGTTCCTGTTGTTAGGGCACATTCGCATAATAGTTGACATTTCTGACTCTTGTCCCCAAACTCCAATGTTCAATGATCGAAGAATTTGCATATACAGATATATATATATATATATATATATATATATATATATATATATTGTATATATATGCATACATACATATATATATATATATACACATACGTACATACATACATATACACATTTTATATATATATATATATATATATATATATATATATATATATAAAAGGAGATCGCCGTTGTGTATGATCTGAACTATTCTATGTCGACTGTGCCATCTTATTGAGCAATAATGTTTTTTCATGCTGGTTTCGAGTAAAGAGGAAAAGCATGTTGTAACCATAAGTGATCTCGTCTGATATTTCTGTGGGATATGAAAATTGGTTCGCGAGCGAACGTGCAAATTATGCATAGTGAGAATATCGCTTTTTATTGGCCTCAGCGCTCCTCTTTCCTTTTATATAGAAAAATACGTAAATGATATAAATTTAAATGATAAATAATTTTGTGATGCCACTGCACTAAAATCGTAAATATGTCGCCAACAATAACGAGTAGAACGCATATTTATATCTTGTAGACATTTTTAAATTTATTAATTACAATTGCTGCTGTAATTTTTTCTCTTTTACTAATTATAAATTCTATTAATTTATAGAAACTTATTTATAGAAGGTAAATTAGCCGAAACTAAAAGCTCGACTATTTGTTAGTAATTTCTCATGCAATATCTGTTTAGAATATAAATTATTCTGATATGTGTAATTGTATCTCTCTCGCAAATAAGTACGGTGACTATTTTGAAAACTATAGATTACATAGAAATCGATCTATATAGATATATATTTCTATTTTATAAATGCAGCTGCACAATTGATTCTATTTTAGAAAAATTCTTGGATTTATTATATTGATTTCTAAGTTGTTAGTTATTTTTCAAATGGCGTTCTGCACATATATTTTGAATATTTTCACTCTCCAAAAATTATCAATTTTTTATTTTAGCACATCTATATATTTTTGTATTTTCTTTCTTTATCGTTTTCTTATAAAAATTTCATTTTTAGCTACAAACATTGCGTTGTGTTATCATATAACTCATATAAATAGTGTATAAAAAAGATGAATGTGTACATTTACACTGCATTTATGTGTGGAAAAAGCAGTTACAGTAATTAAAATGACTCTAAAATAAATATAGCGGCGAGTTTAAAATCACATATATGATAATTAAATAAATATTAAATGCTTCGTTTTGTATGTCAAATTAAAATAATTACAACAATAAAACGAGCAATTCGTTATATTACAACCAAGATAAAGTAATTAATTTACGCTTGCGTGGCTTTACATCTTTTATTATTAGTCGTATCTTTGATTTTGCACAAATAATAGCTTACTTTTATTACTTTATAGTTATAATATCATAATTGATAGAAAGAGAGAGAAAGAGGGGAGAGAGAGAGAGAGAGAGAGAGAGAGTAATAAGATTTATTTATTTTAAAATTATCATGGTAAAATTACCACTGACTCAATTAAATAAGTCTGATTTATATAACTATGTAATAATTATTAGAGAACGTACATCATATTTTTATATTTTAAAGTATGATTATATATATATATATATATTTATATATAATTTCCTTACTAGAAGATGAAATTGAAGAATGAAATTATACGATTGGTGTGTAAAATACGACGTTCTTAGGCACATGTAAAAAAAAAAAGAGTATAAGTATTGCGATATTACTTACAATTAAACGATCTAACGATATCGAAATAATGGCGCGATATTAAACAAATGTCATTTCATCCTTGTGAAACCATCAACGTTCGACGTCTTAAAAATAATATAGAAACTTATCACCTTTTCCACATCTTCTTACATCTTTACGGCTTAACGGTAGTAGAGCGTGCACTCGCGTAGAGCGAAGTAGAGCTTTGCGCCAGTTACGTTTTCAAGGGATCGTTACGCATTGTAAAGTGAATGACGGTCTGTTCGCAAGGCAGGCTATAAAGATGGCCGAGATGCATATGCGCGAAAGTGGTCATGATGTTTTTACGTTTTCTCGGGTAATTTCCAGTATATAAGATTTAACGTGCCTCTCGTGCGCACACGCGAGCGAGGACAGTGTTATTCTATATATTTTATCCTGTCGATTTTGGTTTAATTTGAGTCCTAGGCGCGCAGTATGTGTGTGACTCGAGCACTGATGGTCGGCACGTGCAACGGCAATTCCTCAAGAAACTTTAGAATCCCCGACTCCACTCGACACGAAAATTCCGTCCTGAGTGTGAGATGAAGCAGGGTCGTTTTCTCCTTTTCGACTGCGCCGTTGCACGCGCACGTTCTATATTAGGGAGTTGCATGCAAAAGTCGGCGCTAATCGATGCTCGTATTATCCCATTTCGATTGATCGGTGCTATTTTGCACATTTCTGAAATTGGCGCGCTCAAGTTATCGGACAAAACTTGTATGCTAATTCTATAATGTTCGATTATTAAATAGTAATTTTCAGTAAAATAATAGAGTGAATTAGAGTGGAATATATAAAATAAATAGTAATTTTCAATAGAATAATAGAATACTCGTGACAATTGTAGATAATCCCGATAAATGTTATATTTTCCTTTGTCGGGCAAAATTTAACATTTAATATTTAATAATTAAATAATAATATTTGATACACGTTGCATCTGATATTGATATTTATTATATGGTAGTTATTTTTATTATTATATATCTTTATTTATCTAGCAAATTCAAAATATATTCTAGTAATACGTATAGCTTAAATATCAGCAAACAGCGGCTTTTAGCGGTAACACGCTTTACCTTCTTGAACACTAAACAGTTATAGCATTATCAAAATATGAAATAAAATAGTAATAACTAGCATTTTTATTGTGGAAGCATACATAACAATTTATTTAATTTATTTGACGTAATATTTTAAAGAATTTTATTTACATACGTCAATTTCATTTAATATAGCGACGATTTATTTTAATATGTAAGATTGATCGTATATCGATTTATGATACTACAAATGTTTTCATTCTATCGCAAAAAATTTTTAATAATAGAATCGAGGTGAAAAATGTAACAGATGACATAATACGATGCTCGAGTATCATGCTCGAGTGAAGTATCATCTTTGATGACGTCGTTATTATCACGCAACAGATACAAATTTTATAAAGGCCATTACTTTGGTAGAATGAACAAAATGATTTTTTCCATAGGATCGTATAGGATTTTATACGATATTATGGATGACAAGAATCTCATACCGACAGAAATACATGTCCTAATTGGCTGTTCACAAAGGCTTCCAACATTGTACGAACGCGTATCAAGGCCCGTAACTACCGCAACAGGTATATCGCATCGACAAATACGCGGTCGAGTGCTTTTTCATATGATACCGCTATTTCTCGAATTGATGCGATTAAGTGATTCAATTTCATTATTATTATCATCCTCGTCATTTTTTAGACATTTTTTAGAAGAATTTAACTTTCAAAAATTTGATCAAATTTTAAATTATCCGTATGAATTTCTCTCTCTCTCTCTCTCTCTCTCTCTCTCTCTCTCTCTCTCTCTCTCTCTCTCTCTCTCTCTCTCTCTCTCTCTCTCTCTCTCTCTCTCTCTCTCCCCCTCCCCCTTCTCTCTCTCTTTCTCGATTAGTTGATTAAGCGAAACTTTGAATGAATTTTTAGACAATTTTTTTTTAATTTGCAGTATTTTCATAATTGAATAGAACCATTGTTGCCATACGTAACATTTCTTTTGTGTTATTTTATTAAAAAGTAAAGAACAAAACAGAATAATTTACTGCACTTTTGCGAAACTGTTATTGTACTGTTGTTGTACATTATTCACTTCGAAAACAAAGCTGTCGGTGGTGATGTTATCCTTTTATATAACGTTATATATCAACATGCTTATCCAGAAATTCTATATAAGCTTTTTCAGCGTTTATTACCATCATTAGTAAAATGCTTTCTCGGATTTAGAGCTTCACAGTTTGCCATTTCTAGCCTATTAATCACTATTTTATTATCTCCAGCATGTGCAATGTAGCTCAAGTTATGAGAGAGTATATATATAGAAAAAGAAATATATAATCGCGCACACGATAATTGCGATCGAATGTTTTACATAGTTCTGACGATGGTATTTATATATTCGCTATGTAACATTTACCATACGGATAGATATTAAGATAATTAATAGCTGCATTTAATTTAATCATGCGCGGTTGTAGTTTTATTCGTTTAGATCGGTTAGATGCGAATATATTCTCGACGAGACGCGTATAGTAGGACCGTCTCTACGGAAACTTCCTCGAGTGGCGTAAATCATGGACGAAGGTTAAAGGTTTCCGATAATCCTCCATATATCACGCGAGAGGCGCAAGGTTCGAATTAACGTAAATGCGGTTTTCGCCCTCTAAATCCAGTAATTGTTGTGCTTCTACCTAGGGACGGCGGTTTCGTCACTCGCTCCGTTACTTGAAACTTATTCTCTTGTTATATTACTTTTAATCTATCGAGAATAGAATTTCCTGTACTATACGGATGTGTACTTGAATTTTAAACGCGTGTATGCATATATCCTCGGCAGGTCAGTTTCTAGATGTGCTGTAATTCAAAGCAATTAAAACCGGAAAAAGAGACAAAGGGAGAGAGAGAGGAAGAGAGAGAGAGAGAGAGAGAGAACAGTGATATAGCGATTGGAACTTTGTTAAAAGCGCAAATTAGTCCTATCAGAGAATAATTTTCTGTATTTAATTTAAATTTATTTTTAATACGATATATAGTAATATACGATAAAACTAAACGTTCCAAACAATATTCAGTATTTGTAAGTACGAATATTTAATGTACATATAATTTGAGATTAAACGACTATTAAATGGTATTTCATAAAAATTAACGCGGAATAACTTGCATGATAAAAAGTGTAAAATTGGCCAGCCAATGATCGAGTTCGAAGTTCTAACGGTGAAACTGTGATTGGAAAATGCCGTTCTTTATATGCAAAAGAGATGAAAGTGAAGACATCGAGCGAGCTAACGATTCTGAATATTCATGCAAGCATTTGCATACCTTGCAGTACAGGGTATTGATTTGTTTCGTGTTTTCTTAACATCATGTTTCATTTATCAATTAATGCTCTCTGCTTATGATATAGCAATAAAATGTTACAACAGATTTTTTTTATTTATTGTAAAAAATTAGCCGTTTTTTTTATTCATGTTCAAAAATTATATCTTACCATTAGCACAATGCAATTTCCGTGAACATCTGTCAAAGTATTTTATTGTATATTATATGACAAGCAATATAACTAGCTTTATTTAATTTCGATATTTAGATTTTGTGATGAGAAATACGAATAAGTATTTCGCTCTGACGAGTACGACGACAAATACGTACCTTTGTTCCGCGTTCATTGCATGAATTCATCTGCGAGATTGGTAATGTAGACATCAAAAACGATGTATACATATCTATTGTGTGTTGCACGAAAAAGACGCCTTGCAACAATAATGCGTTGTGAATTTCATTGTGATCGATATTGCGAGTACATATTCAACAGCACAGTAGCTTACGGCGGTAGCTCGCGAACGAGTGCGTGTCGCACCCTTTTTTATCATTTCCGAACTCGCGAAGTTGCGTGCGGTGGCCTCGTTGCGACGTCCGGAATATTTAAAGACAGTTCCCGCGGACCGGTTCGATACAATTATATACCGATGTGACTCCGTTGCGCTACCGGACACAGCGATATTCCGCATATTAAGCGTCAGTTTCACGGGACATCGAACAATCACGATATACCAATCCTGACGCCGTGTGGCGATATTATTAGTCTCAGCAATGACAGCTCAGCACGCGGCATTGCATCGTATCGTGACGTTTCGATACGTGGTTAGAGGAATATCGAATGTTGTGGCGGGATATCACGACATTCAGCCGAACAATGAGATAGTGGATGAGCGATCAATTGTTTAATTGCGGTCGTATAGGAAGAGTTAGTTAATCGTTTTGATAATAAGCATGTCGGACAACGCCACAAGCCGCGGAGCGAGAGTTTATCGCGGTATCATCAAGGTTTAGCCGAACGGGCGTGGATTATTCGTCGTAAGTGGTTTGCCCCGGAGCTTCTGTTCCGAAGCACTGCCATTGCCGGAATAATATATTCACGCATCTACGCTTCGGCAGATAGGTTATGGTTCGACCAAACCTCTTCTCGATTTTGCATAATAATACGCATATATAATTTATACCGCGAAAATGTTCTCTAATTCGTACACGCAGAAAATTTACTTTCTCCTGATGTGTTCGACTATATAATTTCAATCTTCATGTTATTAAACTTTTCCCTAAAGTTAGTTACGTGCCGTTCGGTATGCTATATATATATATTCAACACAGCGGCTTTCGTATATACATGGGAACGGCGAATTGCAACCGCGCTCTTATCTCTCGGAGGAATTTCCGAAAAACTTTCGAATCTGCAAACGAATCTAGAAATGGGAAATTCTGTAGCAGTAAACGTCAGGAAGGTGCACCTTCTTTTCTAAGATACGCGTGATTGAAAAAGAGATTGATCGATAGATAGATAAATAGACAGATAGATAGAGATAGATAGATAGATAGATAGAGAGAGAGAGAGAGAGAGAGAGAAATAATTTTTTATTTCTATTATATATAAAAACTATATATTAATATTTTGAGATTCTGAATATGATGATGAATATCTGACAAAAAACCTAGCAATAATAAAATTATTTAAATATCTGGCTCTCCATACAAACGGTTAAAATTAAACACGAGTAACGACGTCTCCTTCATAATGTTCCGTATTTCCAATTAAACGCGAAAACCGATAATTTTACTTTGATACTTTTTAACGAACTCAACAGCGTGCAGCTAACCATTTAGTAAAAGACTATTGTTCATTCTGCGGAGGCATCATCTGTAAATAATGCACACCGTTTTCCTACAAAAGTAGACGTACATCGCGACAAAGGGGATCGATATTTCATTTAATGTTCACTTGCTTTATAGCTCTAATGTTGCCACAAGACAGAATTTGCTGTGGGCATTACTGAATCATATTACAGTCTATATCAAAGACGTTGACAAGACACTTCATTACTGTTCACTATAGGATGTACAATAGAGCATATGTAACAATTCTACCTTGTATATTTATTTCTTGCTTGACTTTATTTTGCAATATTTTAAAAAATTTATTGAGAATAACTTTTATTTGATCCTAATCAACTCTTGTTAATTTTTTATTGCAAAATTATACCAATAAATTTGAAAAAGATATATATATATATATATATTTAGATATACATGTATACAATTTAGAATGTACTTCGCGCAATCACATTTTCGATTCTCTTTTACTGAAACTTTTGAGCGAAACTAGTTTCTTTCAAGATCTTCATGCAACTTGCAGGGGTGATATCAAGTTGTTAGCTCCCTTCCCAACGAAAGAGTGCATCATATCGCGCAATGCAACTTAGAAGAAAGTCTCTGAAATATAAGATAGTGGTAAAAAAAAGCAGCTTTACATGTATTTACATAAAAACGAAAGAAAATTGGAGCCTTAAATATATATATATGTCTCTCTTTTATATAGAAAGTTTATTATATAGAGTCTTCGTACAATAGTGTGATTCAAACTTTTGCAATTTGTCAGTTTGACAGATGCAACGGTAAAAATGATAATCAAAATTGATAAAAAACGCGTTATTTGTAAAAGATAAGTAACCCTTTAGGTAACTCGATCGTAAAATCAAATATGATAAGTCATCAACGCTGATCTGATGCATATAGTTATCTTGTGTGTATATTTATCTTTTCACGCGCTATAGATATAGTATCTATATGCGGAGATACTGACGTGCTTTTAGGAGGGAAGCATATGTTTGTAGACGATAAGATAATTTCGTACTCGGGAAAGCTTTATCGGATCGATATAAACGGAAAAGTATTTCAAGATCTATAGGAATATAAAAGGAAAGTAATAAAGAACTTTCTGTTGTAAACTATGTTCTCGGGCAATTACGATTCTACATCCATTCAGCTAAAGCTATAATTTCAATATCCATAAGAAAATGGGAAACACGAATATGATGTTGCAGCATAATTATATTTTCAATGTATTTGTTACGTATAATTAACCGATATAATTATCACGCACGACATAATACCGCATTGTTACAAAACAAAGAATAGGGACATTGTTAACGTTTTGTACAAAAATGGCTTTTATGATTTATGTTCTCTCTATCTTTCTCTCTCTTTCTTCTTTCTCTCAAGTATTTTGAAATATTAATATAATTAAAAAAATAATAACTAAGAAAGTAATATTCTCTTTATTTTTAAAAAGTAACTAATGTCGTTTGTATAACAGTTTTTTTGATATATGTATAATAGCACACGATGCAACGAAAGCTATTACTTCAAAAATTAAGATATTTCGACATATTAATAAATAACTCGTATATATGTGCATACTATGCGTAGTGACGTTGGGACTTTCATGTAATTTTACGAGTTTTGAATTTTTTAGTAGGTCATTTATAGTATATAGTTTATAATAAAGTCTTCATATGTCACAGTGCAAGTATTGAAAATTATGGATGAATCGATGAGAAAGAGAAAGATATTATTAAAATGAAAATAAATAAAAAATAAGAAAGAAAATGAATGAAAAATAGAGTATATACGATACAATGAAAATATCTTTATGGATATTTGAGAATCCAATTTAAGAATGCAGCTTTTAGCATTTCAATACATGCTATCTTATTCTTCAATACGAGTACATCTTTCTGTAAATAAATATTATTTTTACAACAAGCAAGGGTGAGGAAGCATAAGCGCAGAATACGATTTACTTCCTCTTCGCTGGATGCACGGCAGCATTTAATTATTCAAATTACGCGTGACATAGTTCCTTGGAAATAGCTCTTATATATCTAACGGAGTTGCACTCCTTGCGTCGAATTTCTCAAGACGAAGGAGGACATCTGAAAAACTGAAGTGCAGAAATCTTCTCGACCTGTGAACAAGACAATGCACTTCCTCGCTCGTCCCTCGTATTATCTGTTCACCGCGTACGGTTTCACTATTATAGCTTTTACTAAATCGGTTTTGCATAATCCCGCTTGAAATCGGTTTTACTCTGAGGATTCAGAGCGGATTGTACGTGCCGAATTTTTTGCGCGCTTTACTTCGACAAGTATAGAGAGAGACCGCTATGTAAATTTGGCTTATTATATTTACATTTAATTTACGCCTTATTAAATTTACGCATCAAATTCAGATTATATATTACATAGCATTATATAATTGAGACATATGACAAATCAAATTTTACATGGAGTTATTAACAATTTTCGCACACATTCGTATCTTGTTATTATCTTCAGTTCATCCAACCATTAATTTTCCACGTTACTCTTATCCGATTATCTTATCCGATCACAAATTATTTTTATGGCATTTTCAACTCATGTACCTGTTACACTAATGCAAGCACGTTTGCACTATATGGTCGTAAATATATATATGTATTGAAGAGATTTTGTGCCTGTTAAGATATACATAATACACACATATATACGGAACGTTCAGTCTCTATTGTCTGATCGAATCAAATGCGAAAGAGCGAGCGCAGTTCGTTTGAAATTCTCCGAGGCTCGATATAAATTCTCGACTATTGGTTGCGCGGGAGAAAATCAGATTAAGAAGCATAGAACGATTACCAATAACGTGTCGAGGAATTTTTT
Source organism: Lasius platythorax (assembly GCA_963971435.1). NCBI lineage: Eukaryota > Metazoa > Arthropoda > Insecta > Hymenoptera > Formicidae > Lasius > Lasius platythorax. Next base: position 3,187,084 of record OZ020536.1, on the reverse strand, counting down.
GCGCGATACCACGGACGAGCAAGGCGGCGAAAGGCGAGGATGAAATCGATAGGATTAGCGGGATCGTGACAAGGGTGGTTCTCCCTGTGCGCGCAAATACGGCAGGAAAACTCGCCGCGCTGTCGAATAGGAATTCAGCCTGCGCTGCATCCGCGTGCGACCGCAGCTGAAATTACGCAACAAACGCACGTCTACCTTGCTTGTCGACTCTTGCGTTCGAATGCATATTGCCATTAATAATCCATAAACAGCAACGTCATCGCTGGCGTTTGGCATTATCGGATTTGTAAACTGGCCGACGTTTGTGACGTGGTACGGTAAACTCATCGACGTTCAAATATTCTCCTCCTCTCTCTCTCTTTCCCCGTCTCTCTTCAATTTCCAGCTCTTCGATCCTCCCCGCCGTTTGTACTGTAATCGCGGCCATGCGGTATACATGCATACTGATGCACACACGGATCAACATAGTTGTCTCCGTTCCGCGGAGCAATTCGTGGATTATCTACGCGAAATTGCGGAGTCTTGCGCGAGACGATCGTATTCCGACGATGCACTGACCTTAATTTCATCCGATGCAATTTCACAAGCAATACTGGCAGCCGGCAATCGTAAATAGTTTGAGGGCTCTGATTCGCCTATAGATTACCGAAGTTATAAGTTGTGGATCAAATTTGACAGGAGCGTTAAACAATCTGTAATTTACGAGATATAATATATTGATATAATATTGATATTACTCAAATGTGATTTTATTATGTTAAACATTAGAATTACTTATATAAAATTTGGTTAGCTTTCTATTAGAGTTTTGATATTTTGAAAAATATAACACAATACATTTATATTTTCTTTGATATATATACTATCATATACGCGGTAACGGTGCATGTAATTTTGTGTAATTTATGGGCGACGATTTACCCCTCGTGACTGGTTCCTAATTAGCAATGCGTATGAAATTTCAGTGGAATGAGAAGTGAACCATGAAGGTTGAAATTACATAGGTGCTCTTACGTAGGACAAGTTAGCCGCTTATCGATTAAGGTTAGATCCATGGCTGCGGCTATATTGAATTACTGTTGCAAATTATTTTCGCAACAAAGAGTCTACTATTTCGCTTGTATGTTTCGACATACATTACAACATAGCATTGCAGTTTCTCGATTTAAAATTATTTAATTGGACAGCCGCGTTACATGGTATCATTATTGCCGAACAGGCCGAATTTTATTTTTATTCGACAAAATCCAACCACGTAAACAAAAAATCGGTACGATACAAATTTCTCGGGCAATAACTCGTCGAATTTATCACTAAACTTTTAGATTCGGCAGTTACGCCCGTATACAGAGTTGCATCGTATTCGTTTACGGGATGATTCGACCAGCTTGCAATTTCCTACACCCCTGGCGGGGTGTCAAAGTTCCGATGTTATCCAAGTTTGTACGATTTCCTTAGCGCGGCTAGCGTCGCCTCGTTCCGGAATTATGATCGAATTTCGACAAAGTATCGATACGTGCAACATAACTTCTTGAAATATAGCCGGAAATATTTTTTAATCCAGCATATATTTTGCGGCAATTCGCAAATGACATTCGGAAAGTACGTTTGAGGCAAAAAATAGTTTTCACATGTTACGCGAGACCCGGCGGAGCGTGAACGTCGTTCAAACACATTTCCTAATGCGATAGCACGTGTTGGATATTTATTTTTGTTTGGAGCGGGAGCGCCTCTCGCGCAGGGATCCCAGAGTTCTCGAACGTGATCGTGCGCGATGAGATACGAGTCCGAAGTGTCGTAATGTCGATGATGGAAAGAGCTACGGGCACGTACGCGTTTTAAGCGAGCTCCAAGTTAGAAACCCCGAATGGAAACTGTGATTTCGGAGCCCCGCGAGGGAAACGCGGAGGACTCTGGAGGAAGACGCGAATCACGTACGCGTGTGTAAGATAGCCGCCGGCGCAGGCAACGAGAGAGCAGGTACGTATGCATTCAGGCAAAGTGGAGAGATACGAAAAGTATGTGTGCTCACCGAACGATCGTGGCCGCGGTGAAATTACGACGATCGACCGTCTATATGCATAGCTAACGTATCGAGCTGTAACTTGGATCGAGCGAGCGTTATCTGCGTAACAAAATAATTCAGCAGCTTCACTCTGACCGCGCGAGCGATGCACACCGCGCGATACGCCGACTATCAATTTTTGTCTCTAATAATTTTATCGCATGTCCGACCGACATTGTAGCGCGACGTAACGCATTCGTCTCACTGACTGATAACATCTGATCCGGACTGACAGTTTGATGTTATTGATACAGGCGACATAAAAATGCATTTCGACCATTTACAGACACGTGCGCGCGCACGCGTGCGTTTAAGCGAGCTTAATCGATGGATTTACACGCGACCTTCGTTTGCCGCGTAAATCCTGCTACTCGAAATTGGCAATTAGTTGGCCACCGTGTCTTTGCGCAGTCCTGCACCGGAAGCATTTCCGGATAAATAATTGCCAATTCCGCCATGTCTCGCGAAAGGATTGGAGTCGCCACGTGGCAGGTCATTCTCGCCCATTTACGAGAACATACAACACGTAATTTGGCCGCAGATCGTGTGGGAAGGCAGATCGCGTATGTTATGTTAAGATCTTGCTAACATACGTATAAAGATATCGACCGATTGTCCCGTATACATACGGTATTCAAAAGAATTTTAATTCTCTCAATGTCAAGAAATAGTTCCCACTCTATCATTAGTTTGAAATAAATTGCATGTATACAAGTCTCCATTAAACTCATTTGATAATGATCGAGCTTTAGCAATTATATTTCTAATGATTATATTTCATAATTATGTAACCGTAATTATAAATGCTTAACAATTCCAAAATGTAATATTCATGATTCTGTTTGCAACAGATATTTTTTTATTTTTTTTTATCATTTCCATTGTGTTGTATGATCACGAAAGAAAATAGATAAAGAAAGAAAATCGCGGATTTAAAAGTAAGGTTAATACAAACATGACTCAAGATAGAAAACATCTTTAAGAATATGTTTTTTAATTCATTGAACTTTTATACCTTCCGCTCAGGGCGCTTTTGAATTTTCGCTCATACGAAAGCACAAGTATGTTTTTGCGAATAGCGTGCTTTTTTACCAATATCCCCTGCGAATATGCGGCTGGGGTGGGTGGGAAACGTATTTTTCGGTATATCTCCAACGCGATCCTCTCACCCATTCTCCTCGCATCCATTCTGCTTTTATTTCTTGGCTCTGCACTCGGTCTTTAGTCATGAAGAAGTACAGCTTTTCTTTCTCGACATACTCGCGGAGAACTTGACAGTTACTTCTCGTAATCGAGCATTCGAGCAGAAGGTACACAAAGGAGCAAATCATTGAGTTTATTAATGAGTACAACGTGTGATAATCAATTTACAATGTAATAATATTTTAATATATCTATAATATCTTTAATTTACATTTCTTAATGATACGATGATTGAGTAAATAAATGCTTCATTTATTTGGTTCTTCGTAACGATCTCATTAAATGTCAACGAGATGCGTAAATATGCGCACGGAGTATGTCATCCGGTGCAATTATAGATAATAACTACTTATATATAAAAATCTACAATTTTCTTAATTGCAGCGAAAGTCATAATATTTTGCTTCAATACTTCTCGTCTGATAAACGAAGTGTTAGATTTGCTTCGCAAAAATTCAAATAGTCCATTCTCGCAAAGAAATATTTCTTTAATTTGACGGATATAGAGATAATGGTATTCGAGGGAAAGATCTCTTAAAAATTCATGAAGTTTTGTTTACAAAGTTATATAACTGTTCGCCATCGCGTCTGTATTTTTGAAATATACTTTATTTGCTTAGTTTTCACGCGACAAGGATTTCATTGTTGAGATCGAGAGGCGACAGTATTATTCGCGTTCGATGTGGAATTGGAATTCAACCACGATTGAGATCGCGACGAAACGGGTTTGTTAAAATTAATTTCCTGGATGGATGTGAGGTTGGACAGATTATATCGATAATAATCTTTAGTGGATATTCCGAGCTTTCGGAGCTTTTGTCTACAATGCATGAGCGTGCCTTTTGTCTCTTTTGAAAGCATCCGTTTGTCGAATAGAATTTTTGATATACCATGCGATGCATTTATAAAACACGACTGCCTTGAAAAATGCCACGCTTGTTCCATCAACGGCAACGAATATTAACGATAAGTCTTAAGTGCCGCGATAAAACTATGCAACCCATTTCCAAGGCAGATCGATATACATGCCGTAATGTCTTTCGCTTGCAAAGTAAATCCTGTTTTAATGTAATATTGGATTTTCTTGCCGGTCTCTCGCGCGCGATTTCGATGGAGCAATTGAAGAAACATCGCGCGTTATTTGAACGCCGCGAGCATAAATCGCCTAGCACAATTCGTGCGTAACCCTTAGTTCTAAGCAGATTTACTCGGAGATGTGAATTTCGATTTAGCTTGCCCGCGTGATCGTGCAAACCCAATCAGCGAACCTCGAATAGATCGAACCTCGGTTTACGTGGCTGCCTAGTATCGTAGACTCAAGGGGGGCGCGTTTACCTGCTTGCGCCGCGCGGGTCGATGTTGGGTCGCTCAGGTCGCTCAGGTAAGGCCCGTTCTCGACGTTGCCACATGTACAACGAACCACTGTGGGACTCAAAGCGTTATGCCTTCGGTTCTATTTGTGTGCCGGACAGGTACGTCCAAAGATACGACGCCTACGAGTGCAAGCAGCCATTGTGCGCTGGTACGTATGTAATACTGTAGAATCTTGCCTTGTGGCAACCTCTCTCTCCCTCTCTCTCTCTCTCTCTCTCTCTCTCTCTCTCTCTCTCTCTCTCTCTCTCTCTCTCTCTCTCTCTCTCTCTCTCTCTCTCTCTCTCTCTGTTTCTCTTTTCATCCACGTTGCCGCTCCCGCTCTTTCTCTCGATCTCGTTCCCCAGGAAGACGGGCAAGCTGATCCATCTGTACGAACTGCTATGCCGCATTGTTCTCAAATGGTACAGCTGGCTCCCCATACTCTCTCGTCGATGCTGGCGCGTATTCGCATAAAACGGACGCTTTGTACTCGTGTGCATCTCGCTTGACGATGACAAGGCGGCACGAGATCGTATAATTATTTCAGACGACGATTAACATTGTGCGCGATTCGACATTCCAGTTGTTATATTCTCTCCCGTGCGACGAAAAACGGAGAAAAATCTGGCGGCACGTACGCAGCACTCCCATATTGGTCGACCGTCACAAATTAGGTTCGGTCGAGTCTTTCTTCCTAATCTGTTATTTCCATTGTTTCGAGAAGCTTTCGTCTAATGAAATTAAATGACAATGCAACACCCCGACTAGAAAATACGCCCAAGTATTTCCAAGCTAAATCTGACATAGTTGTGGAAATAATCGGCGGCACTCAATTTTATTGGAAAGTGGATTTAGCGCGGACGAGTCCGTAAGAAGCATTGTCCGGTAGAAGTACTTTGAGCTTGTTCACTGTATGGTACTCCGGCTTGTATTTTCGCGAAATTTACGGCTTCCCTCGATAGATGGGAAATTTATCTACCTGCTACATTATAGCATTACGATAAAGACAAATGATGGAATTTTACCGTATGAGATTCGACAAGAAATCATAGAAATTCGCGATTATTTTATAACATAATTCTTTGTGTATTGATATTTTCGTTCACGTTTGCTCAAAAAAAAAAAAAATCTATTACGACAAAGACAAATAATGGAATTTTACCGCATGAGCTGCGACAAGGAGTCATAGAAATTCGCGATTGTTTTGTAATATAATTCTGTGTACATTGATATTTTCGTTCACGTTTGCTCAAAAAATGTGGTAACGAAATTGCATGCTTTTTGAATCGCTAAATATTCGTTCACGCAGATATAATTTTGAGATAGAGTCGTTGGCAATATTTGATATGCGAAATGAAAACCCGTTATTTGCACGCATCGTTGCATCGGCGCAACGGCCGATAAAATTAATTGTCCGCAAGCACATTTGATTTTGCATCATACATACCTACATACATGCATACATACATACATGCATACATACATACATACATACATGCATACATGCATACATACATACATGCATACATACATACATATATACATTAATACATATATACGTACATACATACATATATATAATATAAAATGCAACTTTTGGTAGAGATCTCCGACTTTGTTATTGAACGTCATAACGTCATGTCTCTCATTGTGGCAGTTAAACGTCTCTTTTACAAGATTGACATTTCAATTTCTGTTACGTTTTGTCCATCAATATTATTACTTGTTACTCGTTATGTATAAAAGACTTGCAAAATTATTTCATCATTATAAAGACAATATTTTATAAGTTAAATATAATAATTTTATATATACGCATATATTGGAAAATAATAATTTACCTATATACTAATAATGCATACAATGTTATTTTATTTGACAATTATTTGTTATGAAATTTTGATATTGCAATTTGATGCTTTATTTTAGATAGAAATATAGTGTGTCCACATTCTTTCATCATGTCCTGGAATAAATTATAGTGTGTGTTCGACTATATATATGAACCGATATATATATCTCAATACTAAAAACAATCTCTAAAGCTCTTTATATATGCCGCAACGTGCTGTTCTCCGAAAATGCATAGGTGCACATATTAAATCAGGGTTCAAGAATTATGTGAAAATGCAAGCTAAAATGTAGGCAGTTGTATTTCATCGTCGATAGGAATGAATTTACGGTCGAGCAGCAAAGAAACATTCATGATTGTTTATGGCAGCGAGGTTTTCCGTCGTGGTTCTTTTGCTGTGCGCGATCCTTTTTCTTCCTTCGTTCTTTTCGCACACATTTATGCATTCGCGAGGGTCGCGCAAACAGCTACGAGACTCTCGTAAAAAACGGACCATTGTTCATCGAGTTTACCATTTTCCACGTTTCTTCGCAACGCGACTTTTATCCCCCGCGGGAGCCGGTTCGTTTTTCGAAGTTACGGTTCACCTGGTACGCACTGCGCTTTATGCGTATATCTTATGGGACGCACTGTAGCGGGGAGAAAGGGGAACTCTGCATTACAATTACAGCGTAAAAAAGTTTAAGTCACTTAACACAGTGCGCCGTACAACTATCCCGACGGTATTAAAACTGAGAGGTACGCGAATACGTTTATGCAAACGCGGCGAAAGTCACGACAATAGGATATGTAATATAAAAGCATCCTATCAAAATAAACCATTTTATGCTACTTTAAAACATGTTTGCGAGCATCGCATATTGATAAAGATATTTTCTTAATTACATCACTTTGCGAATTGATTATTTAGAGCATTATCTGTGAATTGAAATGAAAGATGTTTGTGTGCGCGCTTGCGTGTACGTGTGTGAGAATTTTAGTACGCTGTTCTTTTTAAATCATTAATTTGAATTAAAAGTTTGAGATAATACGAGATTATTATAATATATGAATAGAGAATCGTGATATTTAACATTTTATTTGTGTGTACATTTCTACAATTTAATTTATATTATACTCTCAAAATATAATTACATACATATGTATTGTAACCAAATTACATCCGAAATTATAATATGTTAAGTTAGCGTTATCATAGTTGTGTCTTTTAATGTCTTTTAATGAAATTACAAGTATTTGTAGATACTCTTTCAGAATTCGTTCACGAAGGAGTTAAAATCGAGTCTTCTACTATCACGTGTCGGAAGGTATTTGCAATGATTTATTTCACAGACGGGTCTGCCTGCCCCGTAACGCCCCACAGGAACCCGGCATTATGCGAGGGCGTATATGACTCTGAAGTTTCACGGGGATTTCGATATTTACTACCTCGCGTGCCGGATAGAGTTCTTTATACCGATTTTACGTACCAGCTGTTGTGTTCCTATCCGTAACTCTGACTCTTTTTCCGGGAAAAAAATGTAGGTCGCATATTTCGAAAACGTTCTGCACATGACGATTTACGAAGGATCATCGTCATCGCGACGAACCCTCCATCATATTTAGCCCTCTGTCAGTTACATTCCAGCACGCACTTCTATACCGGTTAAAAAATTGAACACGTATGCGTTTTCACTCGGTTTGTATCTATCTACGAATGGCTCGAATAAGGATCAACATTGTCGTTAGCACATTATCATGTTTTTGGCAAAAGCAGATGTATCGTGATCTATCTTTCCTATTTTTTTTTCTTACATTACTGATTCGGAATCTATGGAAAAATCTGTGGAAAAAGAGTAGATCGAGAAAGTATAATTATATTTCAGAGAACCGATATGAGATAAAAATTTTTATATAGACACGAAGAGTCTAGTTGCATTTCGATCTTTTTCGTTTTTTTTTAACATTATTTAACCGTTCACGGGATAGGATGTATCCGATGATATTGCCGCGGCGAAAGGATCAAGTGAAACGCTATGGGTTTACGGCAAGCCAGATGGTGGAATACTAGAAGAGATCTGTACGCGACCACGAGAGGGGCACGTTCTTCCTATAACGATTTTATCCGTTCTCATGCCGAGACTTGCCGACGCCGGTATGCGAAATTTAGCAAACCGAAGAAGTAAGCGGCAAAATATCGCGATACTATTTCGCCGCTTTTTTTTTTGGATAACGCGGTTATATCTCTAAACAGGATTATATTATCATTTCACTCGCTATGCGTGCGATAGAAATGAGTAGAAACAGCTTTGCACTGACGTGACTAAAAGGTAGTAAATATCAATATCGAGCGTTTGAACAGTTTAATCGACATACAGTTCATTTGCTTCATTAGAAACGAGGATCGATAATGCATTAAACAAACAGGCACCTTATTTACGAATAAATGGATATGATTTTCCAACGTAGATCGTGTTTGTGAATCAATTGATACGATTGAACGTGTACGCGATGAATATACGATGATTAGTGATCAATAATAGAATATATGTGGTTATGTTTTTCGCAAATAAAAACCGCCGAAGTAAATTACGAGCATTTTCACTATTTAACGTTTGTTGCTCAAAGCTCTAAGTTTCTTGCAACGAAGACTTTAACGTACGTATGATAATCACTTAAGTGACCTATAATAATTAGCATTCGTTTAAATGGCTTTATCATGCTTCCATCACCGTCGATGACGGCGTTGAATTTTCTTTGTCGGTCACTAAATCGTTATTTCGTCGTCGCATACCGCGACGCAAAAATGTGAAGCAGATGCTAACTTCACATAAGTACCGCTACGAGAAAGTGCCGGCCGCTCTTTACGTCCCTCGCAAGAACTTGGAATATCTTCGCGTAGAATGGGGGCCATTCCTGATGAGAATTACAGTCCTCCCCCGCTGTCTGCGACGACCATTCGTTCGGCACTCCAGCCCGAGAAAGTCATTGTTCTAACGTGAATTTTCGTCAATTAATCGTCGCGCCCGCTCCAACGCTCCACACCATTCATCCAAATTAAATCGAGACGGAACGGAATTCCATTTAGCGTGTACGACCGAACGCGCCGGTTCCGGCAGCTAGGTTCCGCTGTTGCGTGCTCTGCTCTTCCAACCGCGATCGCTCTTTCCGTTATTAACGGAGTTATTTTTACCTAGCTCGCGATCAACTGGGGTAGTCACTTGCAGAAGTCGTTGAACCTATTCCTCGGTACTCGAGGTCCTTATCACGAATATATGGAACATATATGGAATATCCTCGATTCCGGTTTTACCGTAACGAGCGGCGAATAACGACGAGATATTCGAGCGTGTCGACGGGATGGTATCGTAACTATTCGCGTTATCGAAGCGACATTACACCTCGAGGCGACGATATTCCAGCTTGTAAGATTCCTCGCGGATTCGCGCTGTTCATCTGCCGTTATATGGCGTACAGAATCGATCGTTCGCAGTCATTACGCGCGCATGCTGCGAATAGGAAGCGATTCGAGACCAGTTCGGGGGGGGAGATGAAAGGTCGACGGGGGCAACGGTGGTGGACGCGTATAGTGTTTTGAAAGTTTCAACAGCGACGACCGGTGCATAGCACGTATGGTACTGCCACGGTGCCGGCTACGAAATTGTAATTGCTAATCGACGCCTCGGTCGTTATTTGCCGCAACCAAATTGAACTCGACCGCATATTGAATTGACTGATAATACAAGGCAGTCGTCGCTCCTTTTTCAGTAGTTTTCGACCGTTGATTGGAATTGATTAATAATTGATTTCTATTAATTTCATTGCGTTTCACTAATTCATTAATTGCTAATTAGAAATATCGCAATTAATATCGGCTCCACCGCGAGCTACTGCAATGGCAGAAAATGACGAACGAATCAACGTTGTTCCTTTTGAAAGTTTTTGTCGCATGCATGTTGCATATTTACGAGTATGGTCTTTTAAAGCTCGGGCCCTATTGATGCGGCATACTTTAAACGTAATATATAGTGAAAGAAAAATGCATATTCATTCGTTTATTATCATTTGAAACCTTCTATTGTAGATGTATTTTTAGTTGCATTTCTTTTGAGCTGAACGATTAAATTAATCTCGAAAGATGATTTTTAGAGGACGTATCTTTGTGTAAAATCTATTAACTTATACTCTCTCTCTTTCTCCTCCTCTCTCTCTCTCTCTCTTCTCTCTCTCTCTCTCTCTCTCTCTCTCTCTCTCTCTCTCTCTCTCTCTCTTTCTTGTGTGTTGGAGCACCATCGGCTTTTACACCGTACCGTTACAACGTCATTATTGTAACGATAATACCAACCTTAGTGCGATCGTTGCCTAACGGTGTAATCTAGACCGTTCGTATATAACGTGCTTTGGGCTCTAGCCCACAATTCCGAGAGCGTTTCAAGCCGTGTAGCGAATGAAATTTGTTTCGATTGGCTAGTACATCGATCTCGCGCGCGCAAACTATTCCTTTGACGTGTGCATTTTCCCCATCGTGCAGATTTCATCGTCGCTCCTTCGAAAGCTCTATCTTCCTCTCTCTTTCTCTCTGGCATGTCCATGGCGAAAGCAAATGCAGTTCGCGTATGGAAGCGCCGAGTGCGGTCACGACATCGCGGTAGTCTTGAGTGGAAACTAAACTAGGTTCGATCGCGAAACACAAAATAACAACGTACATATTCGACGCCGATAGTTCTTGCGATCGGAGATAACGTGTTTCCGAATCGCCAGCGATTCGAAATCGCCAAATGTATTAAAATCTGTTGCGAATTATATAAACGCGTATTTTGTTCCTAGGAAAAATTGCAAGCATTAAGCTTATTTAACCATCGTCCATCGCGGCTTAAAAATTCATATATTCGCCAAGTTTTTGCGAAAGTGTATTCTCCTGGCGACCTCCCTATCCGACGCCGCTGGTCCCGCAATTTGCTTTCTGATTACGTCACTTACGACCCTTAAAATGAGCACGTCGGTCTATTCCAACGCTTCACGGAGCTTCTCTGTGTGTGTTATATTACCGGACGACAAGCGTGATTACCTTCGTCCAACAATGTCGTAGTTGCTCACTGGAAGAGCCGCGGTCTCAATTCCGCGGACTTAAAATTTCACGACGAAGAATGCCGCGCGGATGTTACATTTAAGCCATTCTCCGTACGATGGAGAGCGCATGCATGCGCGCGTACCTTTGTGATACCCATACTACCTTGCGGCGTACTCAAATAATTGATGATCGGCCTCCTGTTTGTCTCGTATAAGTCGAGTTTAGTTATTCTATTAAGCTCGCGGTGCAGCCGATCGGCGCGTGATACAGCTCGCTACCATTTGCCGCGTTTACGTGAGAACCAGGAACGCAGCCCCCCGGATACAAACACGTAGCGTGATTACGGTCCGTACATACAAATCTCAACAATAATTTATCCCGCAGCGAATCATCAACGTCACACTTCTCTGCTTCTCTCGTGCTTTGCGCGAATATCGATAGTATTTCGGAGTGAACGCTAGAGGGGATTGTATTATATTAAACATGAGGACGTCAAATATGCAATTTTCCTTTAATTAAACATTTTCACGGCAATAATTTTATAATGAATTTACCGCAATCTATATATTATATATATATATATATATATATATATATATATATATATATATATACACACATATATACATACATATACAGGGTGTCACTTAATTCGCGCCCACTAAGTACATAGCGTTATTCCTTATCAAAAAATAAGTCGAAAAGTCCTGAATAATATTTTTTTATAACACTTAATAAAGTAGCAATTATTGAATAAAATACGACCAAATAGCGTCGAACTTTTATTTGGTGCACGTTAGTGAGCCTAGTAATATGTACTCGCGCACACTGTCATACGCGCGACTCACTAACGTGCACCAAATTAAAGTTCGACGCTATTTGATCGTATTTTATTCAATAATTGCTGCTTTATTAATGTTATAAAAAAAAATATTGTTCAGGACTTTTCGATTTATTTTTTGATAAGGAATAACGCTATGTACTTAGTGGGCGCGAATTAAGTGACACCCTGTATACATACATATATCCACCATTAAAGAGATCTAATAAATACAATAGTATTTCATTCATTTAACGTTTATTTAACAGTAATTTTTTATTTTATTATAATTTTCTGTTTTATCACATTATTCCATTTTATCATATGCTTTCGATTTTGTGAGAAATTTTTAAATAAATGCACATATAACTATAAATATAGATTCAAGCGTACATATATTCCAGAATTCAAGATTAAGTTGCCAGGATTAAGATACGGTCGTTATTTTATAAAGCTTGACAAAGAACGTATATCGACGTTAATCCTTAACAGGAGACAATAGCACGAAAACTTTAGCAGTTTCATGCTCGATTTACAAGAGGTTGTTGCCATTCAGTAGCCGACTTGTTCGTTGAGAGTACCTCGAAAGAAGAGAAAAGCCTTAGTGCAATCATTCTTTATATGGTTAGCGCGTGGTATCGAAGGATGGACGTTTTACACGGGAGCTTAGGGACCGATCAGAGAAAGCACATCAAACAGGAAAGGGGACTTTTTAGGGGCAATCATGGGAAGACCTTTGAAAGTACATCATTTTAGAGATCTTAAACTCTCTCTTAATGGTTTATCTATCGTTCAAATGTATTGATTATTGTATATATGAGCGCACACACATCAAACGCGGGCAAAAGTTTTAGAGTCTGTTTTTCAGATACAATCTACATATTATATGTATCATCTGTAACTGCATGATTTTTATATGATTTGTGTGTGATATTTAGTAATATATCTAAAAAATTCAAAATTTTTTATAATATTTTATTTTAATATTAGAATATATAAAAAAAAACACACAAAAAGATTATTTATATAATTAGGAATTTAATTTTACGGTGCTGATAATAAAAATGAAAAAACTAGATATCTTTTTGTCACGAACGTTATTAAAATTCGCACGACAATCCACAAAACCATGATATCGATTTTCTGATTCCACTTGTGCCCAACTGTTACCGGCTTTACGCTCACTTTATGCGCGATGCGAGCCTTTTCCACATCAGATTATGTCCATGCCGTCTGGCAATATACACATCTCATGTATTTGAAAGAGGGAATATCTCGTTCTCTCAACCCTTCCTGCAGGGAGAAAACACGTTTATTAATAGGAAGAAGGAAATTATTTCCTCCAAGTTATTTTCCCTTAAGATATTTAACAAGTTTTGAACGCGGGCGCAATCATTAACTCAGGAAATTAAAAAGTATTATTTCAATTTAGTTCGAAATAATATTTGTTAATCTCTCTTTCTCTCTCCCTCTCTCTAAATCAATTTCGTACACTTAAAGAGTACTGAACTCTGATGAAAAATTGAAGGAATAACTGTTAATATTAATAGATTTAATTCACGAAAGTAGCTGTGGTTGAGTAATAATACCTGCATAGTGAAGTGTTCGACATCTGCGGCGTTTTTAATAACAGTAAATCTCGGATAACGCCGGTTTGCACGATATAAAGTATCGCCATGATACTTGTCTCGCGATAAAGAATCGCTACCGCCGGCAAAAAGCGTCGGCTCGCGATGCGGGAAACCGTTGGGGAAGCTTTATACTTCCAATATTATCTCGCCCGCAATTTCTCACTGGGAGTCCGCCTGGCCCGCGCCCGTAATGTTCCTCGGGCTTAATTCTTCGGCGGACTTATGATCTTTCGACCTACCTACAGGAACCGATATGCCATTATCTAGCTGATTTTGCGTTACATCGCGATCATTAAAGGGCAACACTTTTCTTCCAACATGGAAACTTTACTTTAAAAGCAATCTTGTTTATTTACCTTAATCCGGCCTTCTCCATCTGTAAATTACTTTCAAACTCCGCACTCTCTTCGTGACAGTCGCTTCCTTCGGCCAGGTGTTCACGACGCGAGAAAGCTTCGAGTCAATCGCTTGAGAGCCAGCTCTTGTAACTTCTCGTTCCGTCGCGAACAAAGTTACAGAGCGGACACCGATCCCTTAAGCTCTACTCTTCCGCTTGTACTATTACACATAAAGGATCTCAAAGAAATGCAACATGGCGCATGCACGGAAAACCCATCTCGATGGATGTAATCCGTTCTTAAAATAATTTTCTTGTAAGCAACGGGCGGACTGTTCTTCAAGGAAATGAAAATTTTCTCTGAGGATTTCTCAAGGAATCATGAAATGCACGAACTTGCGCGTCATGATTCAGCTGTCGTCAGGTCGCGTTTCGACGACGCGGCACGTTGTAGCCAAAAATAGTGAGAGCTACACGTGGAAGGCCCCACCGACGGTACTAAATTGGTCGCGTTTCCTTAATGAGCGGGAACGTACGGGATCGCTGGAATCTGGTCGTGCATTCCTTTACGTGCGAATGGTGCAGTTGGAAGGGGACACCGACAAGAACACTGACAAGAAGACGATGCCAATTGTCGGTGACATTTACACGATGAGTATGAGACTCTCTCGCGAGAGAGAGAGAGAGGGGGGGGGGGAGGGGAGGGAATTCCTCGTTCTTTCTCCCGCATGACGAATGATCTGTCAGGTGGTTACTGTCTAGTGCAGCAGACGGTAGCGCAAAAGTACCGCCGGCTCTGTGCTACTCTTTGAAAGCGTGCCAAAATGTACCCACCGTGCGAGACCATGAATGACCGCGAAATCTGGTGTAAACAGCATCTGAATGCTCTCGCTCATCTCGAATCGTAGGTACGATCTCGCGGTAAATGGCACAACTGCTTTAATTACGCGCCGAGTGCAATCGTCTGAATCCTATTCGCGGAATTCGATTTAACTATACGAAAGATCAACAATACAGTATGTTAAGATTGATAAATTCTTTTGTAACTGTTGATATTCTTATTTCTAAGTTAATTTATCGAATAAGTTAATTTAGTTGAATATAATATGGATCTTGATAGTAAAACGTCGTCGCTAATATATTACCAATCTCCATTTAAAGCTGCAAGAATAAATAATCTTTTTTTTTATGTAATCAGTATTCTCGTCCATGTCATAAAAGTCATTTGTCCATTATTTGTCTTTCAATCGAGTATCTTCTTCACTGTATGTCGCACTTGCAATGATGTAAAAGCGATGCATATGTAAAATTATAAACAGCGTTCCATTAATGCTTTTCAATATTTTTTAATATCACGCACCGAGATTACTCGTTAATACAGTTTCTCCTCATAACCAGTAGTGTCATGTCACTCTCAACGTATGTCGATAGATACGTCGCTTCTTCCTCACCGAAGCGGCTTATTGAATCTGCAATCGTGTATATGACAGGTATCCATTGATGTTTCGCGTCCGGTTTGGATGTCAGAGTTAGAGATGTGGATAAACGAACGAAGCTAGAACACGTTGATTCTCGCTGGACAGTCGTTGGTCGACGAAAAGATGTGATATTGTTAGGTTCGTCCTCTTTCTGTCTCTCGAGAATATTTTTCTCTCAATAAGAATTTTTCTCTTTATAATTGGAAAATTAGATAACTATTAGATGACGAGCTCGATTTATTTTATCATTATTTTATCAACGCTTTTGCTTTTGGCACATATCATATGAATTTCGGAATAGGACAGCTAATATAAGCATTAAAAGTTATAAAATATTCATGGCATTTAATATTATAATATACATTTAATATTACGTCGTATTTAATATTATATATACGTTTAATATTATATATTTTATATTTTATATATACATAAATACATATGTCTAGTAAAGTTAAAGTATAAAGTGTATATAAGTGTATATAAAGTGTATTAGAAAATTAATGATTATAATACTTATTATTCACGCTAAATTTACATTTACACTTTTGAAAGATGAATCATTGAATCGAGAAGAGCAGAGATAAAATAAGCAAATAAAATACAAGTTTTTATTACATGCTACAGTATTGCTTAAATTATTTTTCGTATAGTATGGTTGACTTGACAGTAGAAAGGAAATTTTCTATAATGCATTCAAAGACGCTTTTCTACTTTAAGTTATCACATTCCGCATATGCTTAGGAGTGTATATCCTGGTATCTTTCAATAAGTCCGTGAACGACGTGTAGTTCGCCAGTCGAGCTCTTACTTCCACATCGTAGGTCAAAGTAACTTGCGCGAGTTTTGTTGGGAAATAAAAACGCTCAAACATTATGCTCTCTCTTCTTTATACGAAATAATATAAGATGCTTCTTAAGTTAATGTGAATTTCGAGCAAAGTAAATTATATGTATATTTCGACTAAGAAGATATTTTTCTTTAAAAATGGCATTCCTTAAAAACACAAGTTGAGATTATAGTGGTACTACTTATAATGGTAACCACTACTTACAGTGGTTTTTTTCAGTATATTCTGACTTCATCTTTTTTTTAATGAATTATACGAGGATTAGAGAGCAGCATATTTATAATACTGTTCTTAACAAAGCGATAAAGATGCACAAATTGTGATTTAAATGGGTCTTGTGTTACGATTCGAATAATTTTGCTCTTGCATAATATTACGTATTCATTCTATTCATTAATTGCACGTTTTCATTCTATTCATTAATTTCCTAATTTTATAATTATGATTCTGGAATTATTAATTTGCAATAGTTTTTACTTAATCTTCACTTTGCTCTACATACTTTCTCGCATGTTTTAAAGGAAATCTAGAGAATGAATTAATGTAATAACTAAAAATGACTTTCAGATTAAGCAAGTCATATATATATTTGTGTGCATATTGATCAGTTTGCAAACTATTGTACTGAAAATGCTTAAGAGTAACGTAGATATTTTTATTAACTATGTCACTCAAAAATATGCATATAATGTATAATCCGAATATGGATTTATTCATTTTATTTTATTATGTTATTATTTCTGATTATTTTCTATTTTGGATAAAATTTTTTGAGAAAAATCGCAAGAGATATATGTGATATTTAGAAATCACTTACAGAGCATAATTTGTAAAAATGTTCCCATCAAATTCCATTACCAAGAAGTTTCGTAATTTAAAACGCAGTGAAAAGAATTCCGCTTGAATTAGCTGACGTTTAATTATTTCTAGTCGAATATCGGCGAGGATTACTTTTGACTTTAATTAAGTTTCAAAGCGATAGAACTTATTCTTAGTCCCAACCTAAAATGTGTTCGTTGCTGCTACGATGAGACAAATACTTTCCATAAAAAAACTTTCCACAAAAAAACTTTCCACATTTTTTAAAATATGTTTCCGTGTTTTTGTTATGGCATTTTTTAATTAATTACAAAAAAATCTAAATTAAAAATAATTCCTTATTTAAAAGGTTTTTTGAAAGAATAAAAATTAAAGAACCTTAGTATATATGTTAAATATCAGGAAAATAAATTAATAACAACACACACAATACCAATACCAATATACACATACAATACCAATTATTTGTTTTTCAATTAATTTAAAGTAAAATTTTATTTTAGTAAAATTTTAAATATGTCAGAGAATAAAAAAAAATAGCGTAATTGTTACAAATTTCCATTAAATTTTTACTAAGAAAAAATCAATTTCAGAGCCGTCGGAAAACTCACCATTAAAATGTTTTCCGCTGAAGCGATGAACTATCATGTACATATATGATTGCAATTGAATCCATTGTGCCGGAAACTGTTAATTTTATATGATGCAAGATATATTCCCGACATGCACTCTCGAAATCAAACTGAGGCGGAGTGTCTAAACGAGGATGTAGAGATCCCGAGTATCATATCGTTTCCGAAAGCTTTTAATCAACGAGCCGAAATAAATCTCGTTGAAACTTTTTACGGTAAGTAACGCCGTAAGGTGATATCGCTGATTATCGGAAAGACTACCGAGTGCGGCTAAATCGTTTTCTGATTTAATTAAACGTTCCGCGAGGCGAATAACTTCTTCTTACACAAACCGGATCTTACCGGAAGTGTAATTTCATAAAGTCGCGGAGGCAAATCAAATCGATTCTCGAATAAAAGCGCGTGTACGCGAATCGATGCGCTGGTTTGTATTGTACTATGATTCCCTTGTACTGTTTCTATAATACATTTTGTATTTAGGAAAGATTTGCACATATATATTGCCGGCTATATAGTAAGAGTTTTATGACCAGCAAAAATTTTCACTATAAAATCGGAAGTTGAGAATGAAGGGCAGTCTCTGGTCGACCTGCTTGTACAGTTGGTGCGCGAACGTCATATATAAAAAAAAGAACCTGCCGCGAATGTTTTGTGTAAAGTTAATTGAGTTTGCATCGTTCTCTGCCTTTTTTTACATAGTGACTGTTGTTGTGTTAGTTCTAAAGTATGTTATATACGTAACACGTGTCCATTAAACCAGAAAATTGATTTCATGCGCTCGAAATTCATGACGCAGTTACGAGGCAAAAAAACGTTATATCCTTTATGCTTGTTTTAGAGTTCATCATTATAATAATTACACGTTTTTTCGCATTTTGTCTGCGGTTGTCATACTATCAATAAAATATCCGAGATATCACGTTGCACAATTTTCTCTTTGATATATTAATTGTTACACGAAAGATAGCATATGAAGACATGTACTGTTTACAATATAAATTACAAATTTTAGCTTCTAAATCACAAAATATTAGATTTAATGTATCAAATTTAATACATGTGACAAAAGAAAAATAAGAATAAAAAATAATTGCATTTTTCTATAACAAATTAAAAAGGAATTTTGATACGGATTTCCGTCTATCTGTAAATATTGAAATATAGAAAAAAAAAAAGGTACAGTACATTAACGTAACATCGTGAACGTTTAATAGTACAAAAGTAGTGCAATATCCGATAACGATGCAATCACAGATCCGCCATAAAACCTATTCCTCTACGTTATAAATGGATATCCCGTGTGCGTATCTAAATATTGAAATATTTGGTTTCAATCAGACAAAATAAATTTAACACAATAAAGACAAATTATATACTCCAGAAGCGATTCCGCTCTCTCGATATACGGAGCTCGCGTGTTGGTTGCGGGAAAAAGAACCGATACTCTGGGAACCGAGAGAACGGAGCTTCTTCGATAGAACTTCTCGGTTCTCGGCGAATTCGCGCTCGAGACGCGATTAAGATCGCGTATCGCATCCTCCGATCGTCAAAGATCGAACTTTCAGCGACGCGCCCATTTCCAACCGTGCCCCTCGATTCGTTAATTCCATTCCGGTGCTCGCGTCGATAGAAAAAAAAAAAAAAAAAATCACCGAACCGAGGAAACGACTTGGAAACTTCGCTGCAAACTCAATCTTCAGGATTACCAATACTCGCGGTCTCATTCATATAAACTTGTCCGCTTGCTCTTCCTGCCGGAATGGCCCGCCGTATGTACCTATCTTCAGCTTTTCCTCCCTATCTTTCTCTCTCGCTCCCTTTCTCTCTTTCTTTTTCGGCCAGATTTCGCCAGGATAAATTATTTCCCGTCAAGGATTATCCCTCTCCCCCGAACATCACGACGCCCTTACGTTACGCGGATTTCGTACGCGCGTTAACGTCTGGCTGGAATAAAACCGCGATACCGGAGATTTTCTTGTCAGCCCGGACGGCGTACGCGCAAAGGAACTGTAGAGAGGAAATGCCGGCATCTACTTCTGCCGTCCGATCGCGCATCTCATGCGCTTTTCATTCTTTCTCGTTTTCTCTCCGCGTGGCTTATCGATCCGACCTTATTTATATGGCGCATGCCCGATCGCGCAAATATACGGAGCGTCGTTGAGACCGAATGAATTTTGCCTAAATCGCAAAATCGATAGCTCCTGAAGACTTTTAGGATACTGGTGAGCGCTGGAAAATGTAGCGGAATAGAATAAATATCTTACAGCTAGCATATCAGATTTCATTATGAACCTTTTGGTCAATTTTGAGGAAATTTTCCCTTAGTAGAAAATTGATTAGATATAAAAATTTTAGATATTAGATATAAAGATCTTAGTTAATTTTTTGCAGTTTTTTAATTAAATATGTAGCACCGTGTATAATAATATAATATATATATAGGTATTTCATTTAATTTTTAAGAACGGCACCACTTTTATGAACTATTCTTGAATAAAGATCTAAAAATTAAGATGAAAAGATATAACAAAGTATATAATTAATTTTTAATTGCAATAACTGAAATAGAGCTAACGATCTATTTCAGAAGTATAACTTTCAATTATTTCTTTGAATCTACAAAATATTTTATGAGAGAAGAGAACAGATATAATCGCTCTAGAATGCCTATTAAGGATCTATTAACGATCTGTGGACAAGTGAAGCTAATAATAGAATAATATAATATAATCATAATATAACTACATAGGAAGAACATAGGAATATAGTATAACCACATACTTACATTGTGATATTTATTGAGACTCGTATATAATGAAAGATTCAATATTAGAATGTTCAGATGATCGATCTTTAAATAACGAAGCAAAAATACTTGATTTATGTTAGACTCGCGAACTTATTAAGCAATATATATATATATGCACTTCGAATCTTACTACAATCGCATTGTCGCTTTTGGAAAGAAATGAAGGAGAGGCTGTTCTCAGTTCTGTTTCAGTTATAGAAAAACCGGGGGTTTTGCTAGCATGTATCCAGGCTAGCCAGTCTGGGGACCGACTTTACGCTGGGCAGGAACTTTCAATAAGATTCGCGGTCCTCCGAAACGCTGCTTCCTCGAACCTGCTTCACGTATATGGAAGTGAATCCGAGCTGTGCCGTCTCGCCGTGCTCGTTCGCATAGAAACTTACACGATCGTCGAATCGAATTCCAAATTCTTTATCCCGCCCGCCATAGTCGTCTGCGTCGTCGGTCGCCACCGAGATCCGCCCTCAACTTCGCAATCTGTAACCTCTACTTTTCCCTCCCTTATGTCGCGAGTCACGCTTCGCCATAACCATCACGCAGATTTATGAGTAGCTTTCTCTCGATATATATACTGATTCACTTTCCGTTCGTATGCTGAAGAAAATTTCACCAATATCTATTTTCAATCCAAATCGTTTCCTTTCTTGCCGAATACATTTCAAACTCCCTAAAATTCGCTTTTGTTCCTTGTAAAATTTTATTGCATCTCATAACTGGACATAAAGGGATTATCTTAGAAAAATGCGCTTGTATCTATTGTGCATTCTCCTCCGCTCTTGTCCAAGAATAGAATAATTTGTTGTCTTAATAGCTAGCATAAATTTTATAATAACTTTCTTGTTAGTATAAATAAAATAAAGTTAAAAATAAGCAAAAGAAAAGAAAAAATAAGAACTAATAAAAAGTTTTTAATAAACTGTTAAAAAAGATTTGAGCTGCACTAACAATAAGAAAAATCCTATCAGCATCTATAATTTAGACTTTTCATATCATTTCACACCTAATTATTTCTGACTTTTTTTATATATATTGCGTTATATAACATTTTTTAAAATAAAATATTTAATTTTTATATTTTAATTTTGATTATTGTTATTTCTATTTTATAAAATAAAATATTGAGTGAGAGATCATATTTAAAAATGTTAATATTAAAGCGTATAAAATTCGAAATTAAATTCTACCTAATAGAATATGATTTAAATGTTCGAAAAATAATACGAAAAAAAAATAAAACCTTATACTTATCATTACGTATCCATACAATTATTAAATAAAAATATAATATCCAATATTCTGATGTATAAATATCATAAGGATATTGGAATAATATTGCACGAAATCCAATTGCATAAAACTATTTATCGTTGCTATAGAAGAAAACTAAATTATAATCATAAATAATGTCATCGTATACAGAACTACAGAGAAATTACGAAATCATATTTCCAATAAATATAAAAATTAGAGTAAATTATTTTAAGTAGAGTTAATTATTTTTAATTTCTAACGTTTTATTTCAAGATGTTTCTGGAAAATGTAAAACGTTCTTCTTATTTTTACTTAATATTTTTTTTCCTTCATCTTAAAAAGAAGGAGAATGAGAGACACAAGGAGAGAGAGAGAGAGAGAGAGAGAGAGAGAGAGAGAGAGAAAGAAAGCATTAAGATATATAAAATTATTATATACACACACACACACAACACACACGCATACATACATACATACATACATACATACATACATACATACATACATATATATATATATATACATATATATATGCTCTTCTTCTAAAATATATATAAAATATGCTATAATATCATTATTACAAAGCAGAGAATATACATGATATATAGTGTTTTTAGTGGTGAGGGATTTAAGAATTTATATGCTATAAAAATAACAAGCGATAGTCAAATATGGGAATGAAATTATTATAAATGACGTTAAAAATGGAAGAAAGAAAATGTAAATTAAAATCTTAAAGACCCATACACACACATACATGCGTGCACGAACTGGGAATGTAAATTAAATGCGGATATGAATTTAAATGAAGAGTTGGAAAATCTCATAAACTTTCTTTGATAGCGTCACTTAAAAACTAACTTGGCGTTTAAAAATTTTCGTTTCCGTTGTATATTAATATAAGCTAACAGAGTTCATGACTTTCTGATAAAATATTCTTTTTTGAGCTCTTTATTGCTTTTTACTTTATCGCTGCATTCTTTTATATTTGAACTTGGTAAACTTCAACCTCCTTTTTAAATCAATTACAATCATAGTAAGATAAACACAACGACAAAATTGCTGGAGAAAAAGATTGCGTCATATTCTAAAATTGGTCCGCTGACGTAACATTGAATTGTGTTATCTTAGTTATATTTTCTTGACAAAACTGTTTCATATAAATATGTACACATTTATTTTAACAATCTACTTTTTGTTAGATGCAATTCGCATTTTCTATTTGCAAGATTTTGCTTATATCGTGCATTTTATATCGTGAATTTTGTTTTGACGTAAAGTTTTGTTTTGAAAAAAATCCACATGTTACGATCTCCTAGTTTAGCGTTATCGACAGTGGTGTTATTATTTACGCAGCTTTAAAAATAAAAACAATCAGCTTGGGGCGTTAATTTGTTCCAGATCAACGCAGATATAATTTTACCATAACAATGCTGGCATGTACGATATTTACAAGCGTATTTTAATCCATCTCGCTATTAAGTGCTAATTAGCTGTTGTGTAGGTTGTTCCATTATTTAATTACAAAATATAATACGATTATATCTCGCACTCACTATTATTGCGTGCAACATTCGGTTTTGTCACTTAAAAGCCTATAAAGATATTTGCGAGCATTTAATTTGCGCGCATGTTTAGACCTTGCATTTATAATTTGTTTTGTTAATTGTGATCACTATGGAAATTTTCGTACTTTTTGTAATTCAGTTAAGGTACAGAAGCTACCAAAATAATTTTGTACTGAATTTGCTTTTTCTCTGCATAATTTAACCTCTTCAAGGACGGATTTATTAAAGTTAGAAAAAAATTATTTTATCTTTTTCTTTAATTATATTTATTTAAAATATATTTATAATTATTGAATAAAATAGAAAAATTGACAAATAGTTTGAAATCACTGAGAAAAATAATATACACATATATGGCCATTGTGCATCAAGATTAACTATTTGTGAAAAAAAAAAGGATTTCATAAAACTAAAACTAAATACATATATATCAATATTCTTGAAGAGATTAAAGCGAAAATGTGTTTTGCGTGCGTTTCGTGACCGAGTCACGTGTTCGATCGATCGTACCCAAAGGTAGAATTGCAAAAGTCGTTCAAGTATTTTCTTAACTATGTTATCGTAAAAATCCGGTATGTTGATACTAAAAATGTTATCTATCCATATCTCGCTTTATAAAATTAACAATATATTTATTCACGATTATATCTTTTTGTTTCAGATTGCTTTCTGTAAATGGGATAACACTATTTGTGGTGCGCAAGCGACTATAATAGCCTGGAAGCATTAATCATTCCGGCGTTTCTTCATCTCTGGTAAGTATTCTGTATATGTATATCTGTATATATATTTACAACAATATCTCTCTGAAATTAAATTAACTTCCGAGCTGAAGCTTGTCTGCATTATATTTCTGTGCGCGCGAGTACGCGTACTTACGACACACATTTTTGATTAAAATTTTTTATTAACGCGATGCATGTATAATGACGAAGCGTATAATTATACGCGGCTAGCTCACGGTAACACATCGAAATTGCGAAGTGCCGACAGAAATGAAAGCTAATATTATCGATCCGTTACCTAGAAATTTACCTTACGGCTCGTTATCGGTTATTATCGTACGGAGCGAGTACTCGACGCATGATAAATCAATGAGTCGCTCGCGATAAGACTCAGCGTATCGGTTGCTCCATATATTTGATTCAGCACTCTTATCGCTATTCCACCACGGATATTGCCACATACGGCGGTTAGATGCTGGTCTTGCGCCATGTTCGAAATGTTCACGCTATGATAAATGGGATAAGATGATACATTTTCGATACAAGTCAAACGGGCTAAATCACAATGGCTGACATAAAGCTTTAAGCTATTGCATGTATCGGGAACTTTCACCTGTATTTTAGCCAATAATAAATTGTAACAGAACCGTGTGCCAATATGGGATACTATATAAGTTTTGATTGGTACAGACTAAAGATTTATCTATACGCGCGTTTATTCGGCCGCGCTTCGATATATCGGATTTAACCGGATTTTCTTCTCGAGATGACATTTCGTCGAATGCACGCGGTGCTGTGAAAAACGCACGCACGTCGGAATCTCGCGCCTATTTTCAGTTTTACGCCCTCCAGAGCGCCGTTCGGAAGAATGCATATTGCGAGTGTTGCATTCGTAACAATGCGCGCCTGAACGGATTCGGATCGCGCTCGTGTTTGTCGCATTCAAAAAGGATCGATTGATCACACACTAGCGAAAGTGTCGATTGTTTCGAATCGAAATTCTTTTGATTGCAATCCTGTGGAATATATATTTTGGGTTCACTGATTAAGGTAATGAGAAATTGAACATATGCATTATGCATTTAATATGCACATTCTTGGTATGGATGGCAATTATATTAATTCGTGCTATTTTCGCATATTTCATTATATCTGACTTGCTCGAAATTGATTTGATTCAGCTGCTATCATATCACGAAAATAACAATTTAAGTATAAAATTACCCTTAACCGGATTTCTTTATTTAGAGCAACGATCAATTTGTTCCCCAATATTTCAATATTGAGCTTGAGCCTTGGCTGAGATTTGATGGCGAAGAGAGATTTGCGGTAATTCGCGATAATTATCGATGAGTTAGACATTTGATGAAAATGATTGACGTTAGTCATCACTTTTTCGGATAGTTTAAAGAACTTTAAACGCAGTCAGACGAAAATATAATGACGAATGTTTATTTTGTGCGTGTGTATCATATTTAGCATAAAATGCACATAGTATGAATACATATCTCTCAATATATCTTCTGTAACTATTTATCTTTTTCTATTCGCCCCCGCGCGATACGTAAAATCCGTGCGGATTTCACGGACCTTGTAGAAACTGTCACGCGGCAAATTGTTTAAAATTCCGCGCCCGGTTGGCCGTTTGCTGAATTCAAAAGGCTGCCGGTATAAATTGCCCGGGCGCATGTACGAGCGCGACCGGTTGTCGGTCGCGTATGTCCAGAAAATATCACCACTCCGGAATATTTTGGGATTGCTGTATACACTCGCACGCGCGAGACGAGACGAGGGAGACCGATGGAACGAGTCCCCGGGCTCGCCCGTCCTCCCGGTTACCGTCGACGCGCCCGATGCAGCAATTCGCCGTCCCGAAGCTCGCAGTCTGAATTTTATCGGCACGGCCGCGCCCGGATGCTCTTGCTCTCGCGTGTTGTGCCCTCGGTTGGAAGACTCTCGGCATACGTGCTCCACGGCGTGTCCCGCGTATGTAATGCAATTTGCGAGCCAAATTCACATCTCAAACTATTCCACTAGATGGATAAAGGGCGACTCTTTACATTGCATCTGCATGGCTAAAGTCCGGCCTGAGTAATTAATTTGCGCGAGATACCCCGACGCATGTCCGTCTGACGGATCGTCTCGTCGAATCGATCTTTGTTGACTGAGAAATTGTATGTATATAATTCTCTCGACATTTGTGTCTCATTATCTTTAGTAATAACGTAATTTATGATGATTCACGTGCCGCAGATTAGCATGAGCTCGCTCTAATGGAATTAACATTGCGTCATAGAAAGATATAAAGAGAATTTAGAAGGATCAAGCGTCTTTAGGAAGGTATTCAATGCGTAGCCGAACTTCCATGAGCTTTGATGCTAGCTGGTTGATTACTTTTTCAGACATCCTTAAATTCTTTCCTTATTGCGATGAAAATTAACTTCTCTCGCTACTCTACTCGCTCTACGTTAAGAAAATGCAAAGATACAGAGAGAGAGAGAGAGAGGAGAGAGAGAGAGAGAGAGAGAGAGAATTACACTTCGGTACGACAAATTTGATTAATGTAAGCGCGACCTAGTAATGCTATATTATACGTGTTCTCTGATGGTGACGTATCGTATATGCGATGTAATGCTGCAGTATAATAATCTAAGGTAATATAACTAGCGTGCAAGCATTGACATATATTACATCATCATGAGAAATTTGTAAAATTAATTGGAAGTAATTTTGTGCATGTCAGTAAAACGATTTAATCAATTTCTAATATTTACTGTTTCTTGAGTGAATTACTAATACTATTTTTAATATTTACTATTTCCTGAGTGAACTACTTGCCATTTCTGATAAATTGCACAAGTATAAACATTTATTGGATTGATGCCCCCAGAAAATGTATACGTAAGTTTTACTTTCAATATCTAAACGAAAAATTCATTCAAAGTGAAACCAAACGCAAGAAACTTGAACAAGCCTGCGGAATAACGGACATCGATTACGTATGCGCAGAGTTCTCGATGCCGATTCTGGAGAAAGAATCGAGATGACACGCCGTGTTCCCCCGGAGGATCCGGCTGCAACAAATCGCCTAATCAGGTGGATATATGACGGATGGAGAGGTGAAATTGGTTCCTGGCCGCGAGTAAATCTTGCGTGTGTCAAGGCGGGAGAAGGGTTCCAGAGAGGAGAACCCGGGGGAAAAAAAAAAACGACGCGAGATCGATTTCCTACGGGATTTATGCCACTATTTTTTATCCGAAGACGCCGCGCACTGCGTCACAGCGTCGGGAATGCTATCTTCCGGCGTGTGCCGTTTCTCAGGAGGCGCACCTTCATTTCACTACACTTTTTGCACGCGCGGGTCGGACGTTTCGAGTAATACGTTACGACAAAGTATTAATACGACAAAGTGCATCGGCCCGAAAGTTTTAATTAATTCGTCCTCGATGATACTTGGAATTCGGCCATGCGTATATGTACAACTTTACGAAACTTTGTGCCCGCGTCCGAAATAAATTTTCCTCAGCGCGAATTAAAAAAATTGTTCATCGAGTTGCCGGTACTCGCAAGAGTCGGTCGCCAAGCCTTTGTGCTCGACCCGCTTTAATGAGACACTGTATTTCCAACATTACCGCGCGCACGCGGACGAAGGTTGATGCAGTTAACCTTCGTGCATAAGATCACGCGAGTTTTTAATGTAATTCACATGCTACGCGCTAGTTTTCCCATTGAAGTATGGTTTTCATTTTGCCGCGACACTGAGGTACGCATTAGAGAATCTTGCTTTATACTTTCCCCATTTTATTGTCGACATCTCAGTTTTATTATAGCGTTAGAGAAAGTCCTAAGCCTTTGTATTCTTCATTTACGCACATTTGCTCTTTTAAACCTAGTTTTTTTATTTTCACAAGATCCATTTTTTATCAATATTAATCGAGTAAGATTAAAGATTGAAAAATTTTTATGACGAAAAAGAGAGAGACTGGCACTAACCGCAGTTATTAAAAAAAATATGTGAAAAATTAGCTTTTTTTTTATTTCACAGTGTATAATTATTTAATCATTGAATTTATTATTCCGCGTACGCAACATTTACAAAATCGAATTTTATCATACGTGAAACGGTTTTTTTTTTCTCCGTAAAACTTGAATATAACGCTCAAATATATTCGATAGTCGCGACAATTGCTTTTCCTTCGTTACTCATTCGCGGTAATCTCGTTTGCGTATCCCGAGCGCGAATACAGTTATCCCGATAACGTTGTTTAACAAACGGAGCGATCGATGGTGGTATACAATATGACTGGATCGACAACGATTAATGAACGGCAAGTCGGCGCCGTATTTCCAGATATAATTTCGATTCGAATTCACAAACGGGAACGGCGCTAACAGAAGAAACGCTCTCCGTTCGCGCGGAGGATGCGCGATTTATCACTCATCGATGAAAACGGCCGTGACGGCGCAGCAGTACCGTATAATTGCGCGTATATTTTCCGGGCCCGGTCGCTATCAGCGCGCCGCTACCGCCGCGTGTCATTGATCGTACGCATCCTCATTTTCCGCACGATTTTAGATCACCATTCGGCGTGTTTACGGTCCGTCAATAACTGCGGACGGTGATATTGGAAATTCTCGGTGACGAAGGTTATTGCACCATCGTTCGCCGCACCGCTCCATCTCCCGACAGTCACTTCGCACCGCCCTTGTCTCTCCTCCTTGTCTCTCTATCTCTCGTACCCCCGTCGTTCCCTTCGCCGCAACCCTCGATACGCTCGAGATATAGAACTCCAAGTTTCTTCAATGCGGAAGTTCGCGATACTTTACCGGAGTCCATGTAAATTCCCTTTACGACCTGATATTCACCCTTTTACGTCATGCTTAAGTAGCGTTGCCCGCTGCTAGCGCTGCTCTACTGCCCCTTGTTTGCGGCCGTATCTTTTTTTCCTCGCTTTTCCGTTTCTTTTGCGTCTTTTTTCCTGGCTCGCGGCCGTTGCTGCAAGTTTATGATTCGCACATCCGACGAAAAAATCGCGTTATCTCGGGGAACACGAGCGAAATCCGGCTAACGTGATTCTTTTTCCTTCGCGGAGATTACGAGTCGCTCTTATGCGAGAGCGTGCGACACACATTAATCTTCGTGGAACGATACTGCGCTAAAAGAAAAGATCAAAGGTTCAAAAAATTATTTGCTCGCCTTGAAAGAGAACAAACTTTTCTGGCTTGTTACACACACACACACACACACACATCTACATTCGCATCCTCACACGCACGCATGAACTGCTGACGTTAATGATTTTACAATATACATCGAAATCCCGTACAAAATACAATCGTAAATGCTGACAGCAGAATCGTAGTAAATATGTGATATGATTTAAAATTTCTATCTCACGTATCATTAAAAATATTATTTTTGATATGTATTCTCGTTTAATAAATTGTTGCAATTTTTGTCAGTTTTTGTAGGATATATTTTCGTTATAACGATCTCGACTGAAATTGACGCAACGGTATTCAATGGTAAGAATTCAGACTTTAATGTGAAATGTGTGAGCCTTAAATACCAGGCTCTCTTTTCTCACCAGGCAGTTGCTCTTAACGTTTCCAACGGGTGCTTGATAAAATACCTATGTATTTTACCCTAACTCGTGTATCGACTTTCGCGCGAGTATAATGGAAGTCGGGAAACAACGGCGAGCATTTTCGAACGTAACCATTTTATTTAATTGCCTCCATTTTGCTTAACGATCGAGTTGGTGCGATGCTTCGAGTAGCTTACTTAGACGGGTTCTCGATAAAATTGGTTTCGCGACATAAATTGCAGTGTATCATCTAATCGCCGATAATGATTGACAAATAACGATAAGTTCTCTCTTACGTAAAACATTTTCTCTGCATGATATCATACACACACACAAAGTGACTCAAAGAATATATCCGCGCGATCTAGATCTTGAATATCTTATATAAAAGTTTGAAAAAATCGGAGAACTCGTAGAATCTTTTGCTGATCCGTTTTCCTTGCACTCATGAGCGTAAAAGAAGCGACAACTAACGCGCAAAGTCGTCAAAGAAAATTCTCTAACATTCTTTATTCGCCGTAGACAATACGTCTAAAAGGACGTTTAAAAGAGAAAGAGAAAGAAAGAGAGAGAGAGAGAGAGAAATCTGCTTGATGCGGATGCTTGGCGGTATTTCAGAGCGCATTGTTTACAAAGAGCATCATCTCATATTACCGGTTACAAACGTCATCATCGATATTATGCGAGATCGATTACGCAGACGACAGGTTATCCTTTTGGTTTGATAGCAAGATGTATATGTAGATGACGATGAAGCTTCGAGGAATAAGTCGTTATGTCAAATGATAAGCAGCAGTTCTGTAGGGATAAAATAACAGACGATAGAAAGAGCGCGGAGGCATAATCGATTAATATTCTCGGAAGGTAACAATAACCGCATCACATTATTAAGCAGGGTTCAATGTCTATAATAAAGAACTTAAATAGAAGAAGTTTCGACGAAGTTTCATAGGGATTATTTAACGAAAATGAGAGTTATTTAAAGATATATTAAAAATTAAAAATTTGCAATAAAGATGATAGTTTCCCACGATTCTTCTTTGAAAATAGAAGAGCCAGAACTTTATCAATTATATTGAAATTTTGAAAAATTAGAAGTCCAAACTTTCATCTCATCGACAATTTTTTTTCCAGAAATATCTTGTAATTTTAGAATACATTTTTTGTATTCGGTTGAACAATTAACTCGGGCAAGAGTTCGATATCATACAGAGAAAAAAAAAATATATATATATGTATAGACACGATTTACTACGAAAAGTTAGGGGTTTTACTTCAATTCAAATTTAATTTATTCCGGAAAAGTTCTATTTTACGTGTTAAATTTATCTTAAAAACGCTATAAATTTTACCAGGCGGTGTGCATTTACATGGCGACAGACTAAAAGAGAACGTTTTGCAGCGATATTATCCGGATAAAAGTGTTTCCGCTCGCTATTATGCAAAACTGCTCTTTGTGTTTCTACTGTCAAACTAATTGAAGAGATAGCCGTATCTAAAAAATAATACACACAATCGTGTTTCTTATTAAACCAGCTTTTTATTACACGTTCATCATAGAAGTGGCAATTGTTGATTAACCAATTGTTTTATATGTATACGAAAGAAAAAGCCTGTTCGAGATACGAGTTACTAAAATATAGTTATTTTTGAAGTAACATAAGATAGAGAAATATTGAAACGCAATATTGAAATAATATTAAGAGGGAAAATATCGAAATCGGATTAATAAGATTTTCTAAATTGGATATTTATTCCTTTTCGAATATGCTATTTTATTACGATCTCCATAATGTATGACATGCGTTATGGAGATCACAATAAAGTATAGATATCAAGAATATTCGAGAAGAGACTTATTACAGATGGATAGAATTTTACTCAAGTTTCGTGGATGCCTGTCTTCCGTTTCTCTGACGCCTGTCGTAAATTTCCTGTGTCGCTTGGGATCTTCGTTAGAGATTTAGTAGGCAACGCGAGTCGAATTTCAGGATTATTCAATGCGCCAAATTTCGAAGTGTCAAGACAAAAATTGAAGTTATAAGATATATATAAATATTGTAATTTGAGCGATATATTGCAGCGACATGTGCATATTCATATATCCAAAATTCACTATGTGTGAAATAACTTACCAAATAGCTTACCAATTTAATTGTATATATTCCAACCCGGAGTGACACAATTCCGATATTGTATCTCTATTGCAGGAAAAGAATTTTTTCGTGCGATCGCGCGAAAATGAGATTTGTCATTTATGTTTAAAAAAAAAAAAAAAAAAAAGAGCAATTACCTGACATCGCGAATATAAATGATTTCAAGTGATGAAAATGTGCTTTCTCTCTCTCTCTCTCTCTCTTCGTTAGGCAACTACTGCTATTTAAACTCAGTTTCGTACGCAGTCTCGTTCAAGTAATAACTTCATATTCAGGTAATTAGCCGCGCTCTGCTAAAATAATATGCGCAATTAAGTAAGGATGAACCTCTTCAAAGCTAGAGAAGCTGTCGTTTAGAAAATAATGTCGACGCAAGAAGATTTATCGTCGCTTATTCGCGACGCGAATTTCGCATGCACGAGGTTGTTCCAATTACAACGTTGTAAGTTCGCCTATCTTTAACATTTATGAGGTGTTGTAATAATTCATCATTCGTCGCGTGTCTATGAACATTAACTCGCTCTCGCGGATACAATAGAATAATACGATGAGCGGCAATAAATAATAGGCACATAAGCGTAAATAATTTAGAGCGCAATAAGCGCGTGCACTAGAATGGTGATCGCAGACAATAAAAACATGTATTTACCAATATAATTTATACGGTTATACGTGATAACATGCGTGCTTTGTGCACTAACGATGGTATTAATTCGTATCAAACTATACATTGGAGGTCGACATTGTATTGTATGTGCGGATCGGACATTCAACTTCTATGAGAATAAAATCGATTAAATTTCAATGTGAATCGAATCTTATAATAATTTCCAATATATAATCACAAAACATACATTTTACACAATACATCTAGATTGTAAAGAAAATTTAAAGATTCCTGAATTAGTATTCCTTATGATATATTTACTTTTGATTAAAAACTAAATAATGACTGACTTCAATAATAGCTTAAATGCGTATCGTGCAAAAATATTCTTTTAATATATATTCATGTATGATCTGCAAATAGCCGTCGTTAGGAACTCTGTTGGATAAAGCTGCGCAATGACTTTCCAAGTATCCTCTCATTGATACTCATCGCACCGACATGATGTTCTTCGCGCGATAACAGCTTTTGCATAAGTACAATAGCCCATCTCCGTTCCGGTGGAGAATTCCTTTCTCTCGGTACGTCGGCACAAATTGGTTTCCGCGAGGAAGTAATCTCGAGCGGCAAAGTAGTTCGATGTCCCCCGCGGAAAAGTATCTAATGAAGTGAACGCGAGGAGAACAACACGGCACGGGCGGCTAAAAGGGGGAAAGTCATCGGTGAACAAGCAACAACATCGCGGATAACGAGCCAACTGTAAATCCCTTTGTCGCAACTGCACTCGGTGAAGAAGTTCGGCGACTTGCTGATTTCCGCCACGGCCCTTTCGCCGCGAAAGCGTGCGTCTCAAAGTAGAGTGTATCCGAAAGACTCCTCTTCTCGGGGCAACTACCGCAATATCTATTTCACATACTTGGAACACACGTAAACGCGAGTTCGACTGTCGCACATATACACACGCGCACACAAAGAACGGTTACTCTCGAGAGCGACCATAGCCGAGGAAACTGAGAAATATTTTTCCTGAACGTGACAGCTCGGGTAACCGGGGCTTGATCGTTCGGTGCTCGTGTAGCGGGTCTTCGTCAGCTGTGCACCTCCGTCGCCTGCTCGTCCTCGTTTCTGCTTTCCATATCGCTCGTCCGGATCACCAATGCGCTAAGGTTACATATACCTTTACCGTCGTTTAGGCTAGAGTGGTGAACTATCTCTTTCGCGAAGAAATTGAGACTGCGATATCGTTTCGAGAACATTTATCACTAAAAAAAGGCTTAAAGATAAAGATAAATTTTTATCCGTCAAGTAGGATCATTTTGAAACTATGCTCTCTCATTGTCAGCGATATTTCAGATATTGCCTATAGTAATTATTTAGTTGACAATTTTTGTAATTCTTTAAATTAGTATCTTTTTATATACATCTCTCTGGAAACAATTTAAATAATCTTTTGCAAAAGAGAAAATAAACAATATTTCATATATCGTTGTGGATTGTACGCTCGTATATTTAATCGCAAAAATTTTTGTTTGCGAAGTTCACTGCCTCTGAGTCATTCAAGCCGACTTTGGAACAAAAATGTGCGCCACGCGTGACTCAGCATCGGAAGAATGGTACGGGTTGTCGAGTCTGCGCAACGGAAATAGTCGGAAAACGACGACGTTGAGTCGTTACCCAGCAGTCGAGACTCGAGAGACTCGCATGAGCGTGATAAATGTGCTATTTCTGGATTGGATGATTGTCGTTTATTACGCACGACTTCATAATAATTGTCCTTCCGCACGTTATTGCACGCCGCTCTTTATCTTCGTCACCTTCTCTTCCTCCGTTTTTCCAGACGTTTCAGCTGCAAACCTTACAAGCATACAGAAACCACAGTGCAGATTAAAACTATGTCCGTGGAAAGAGCTACCACGCGATATATGCATTGGAACGATGGACTCCGATTTTCGTTCGCGCTCGTTTCTTTTAATCCTATAAACGCGCGCTAGGCTCCGCCAGGCCTCCCCTCACCATTTGTCATTTTGCCGGAACTGTCCGCTGACGGAAAATATCGTGCAGTCTTAACTATAAAAGTTTCTCTTAATGCTTAATTACTTTCTGCCCTGAAATATTTATGAAAACTCCCACAAGTAGATTCTCACCCTTTTCACATAAGAGAACAAATATATCAAACGAAATTAGATTTACCTTGAAGATAATTGATAACGGAAGAAATATAGATAAATTTGCATTTTGCAAATAGGGTAGAAACGAATGTGCTCCATAATGTGTCAATTATTTATTTATCCTACCTAATTAAAGAGGATCGTTTACGCAACAAACTCGATACGTTAATTGTAATCCGTTACATTCAGGATGTAGAATATTATATATTTCAAGCGATTTAATATAACTATTTTTTTATTGATTTAACATAGAAAAAATAAAAATGTTTAACATAGACATACACGAAAGATAAACGAAAAGTATGCGGAATCGTAGTGAACCACCAATAGAACGTATCGATCTGTGCTCTATTACCGTACGATCGTTAATTATTATATGTCCGCGAGGTATTGCTCGTTTCGAATTTTTTTTAAATCTAAAAAAAAGTACAGAAGAAAAGGAGAGAAGAGAAGCATTAGATATCCGCTGGATTATATCTACAATTCCTTCTTAATTATAAAACGCCAGCCCGTTTCTCTCAGCGAGTCGTTCGTTTATACCGGGCGATGCTGCGAGCGAGTTCGGAACTGGGAGTTATGCACCCCTTTCCGTGGTGCCAGTAGGACCGTAATTTTCTTCCCTCTCCCTTTACTTGTTCAGCATATCGGACGTCGAAGTTTTAATGAATTGGAAGAAAGAGTTTACAAAAGCCGTGAGATTAATACCGTTGTCTTGAATTTTAAAACCGACTGCGACGTAACGGCCACTATCATTTGTAGCTATTTCTACGATGCGAGATACTGTAGCCTCCTTCGAGTTATTACAGTTAATTGTGCTGAATATTCAAGCAGGATCACACGTACCAAGTAGATTGTCCTATTCATCCGAGAAATCTGAAAATATATCGAAATTACGTGAAATAGAACGGCTTTTTTTGTCTTCCAAATTATGTAGTAATCTTAGCTTTCAGAATCAAAAAATAACTGTGCGATAAACTAAATGTGCTATTTAAAATATATATCAATGCTGAAGCAATGCGAATAATATAAAGTCATTTATATTGAAATTTTTTAATGAATAGGTCAACTTTATTTCGGTTCCTGAAGTATTAGAATACGTATTTTAGAAATTTCAGAGAGAGAATAAATATGTCATTATTTTATTAAGTATCGCTACATCATTAATCATTAATCATTTCTATATTTATGGACTTGATTTGAGTTTATATCAGTTCTTATTGCAAAAGAGAGCGTTGAGAACAAATTGTATAACGGACACAATCTCATTATTCTCGTATTTTGTAATTTCGATAATTTCACTCATGGACACCTTTGCGTAGCTTTGGGAATTCACTCCAATCACCTATATTCCCCTTGAATGTAACATTTCGAACGGATAGGATGGAGGCAGCTGCCTCTGTGCATTTCTAGTAATCCCGCAAGGAGAGACCGTGTACAAACCCGAGATCAGTAGCGTGTACACGTTCGTGAGTTACGGAACACGCGATAATTGACTTACATTACAATGCAAATTACCGCCGTCACGTCATAGTGCAAAGTACCATTTTAATTCTTACGTACTAGCTACTTTTCATGTATCCGACTGCAGCCGTTGTTGCAATTATGTCCGTGTAGCAGAGGTCTTTCGCGCATCCAGATTCCGCGCGTTGCGAGTTTTCAAGTTTTTTCATTAAAAACAGCAGTCTCGTTACTTCACCCGTTAAATCATACATTTAATGAAATGCACAGATGCCAGGATTATCGATGAAAAACGCGCGCGACATTGCGTGTAGGTACACATAGGAACGAGATGATTTATACCAGCGGCGCCGGCGCTTATTCACAGCTGCGTCATATTCGAGAGCGTTTTAATTGGCTCGCGTGTCTGATATACAATCGCGCCGAATTTTACGCCGCTTTAGCCGCCCTATCTGCTTCCAGATTTTCCCTCCTTACGCTCACGTACTGGTCCCGTGCGAGCACGTGATCCACCTGAAAATGAACCTCTCGGCGTTGAAAAATATCGGTGCACTTAGTAAGCTTTGAACGTTCCTTCGGCTTTCCACTATCACGGCCGATACAATTAAACTCGGCCACAGTAGATCCAGCGCCGTGAAATAAACCCTTTGGCAGTAGATCGGTAAATCGTCTCTGTCCTTCTCCCCTCTCTTCCCCTCCCCCCCCTTTTTTCGCCATTATATAGGAGCTCGGGGCGAAAGAATGAATGAATTCAAAGTCCCAAGCGTTTCTCGCGTTCGTTAAAATTCTATATACAGATCGGCGATTAACACTTGCAACGGTATATATACGAGAGCGCGCTCGCGAGCATGAAATAATACGAAAGAGATATCGGATCCCGCGAGAAATCTCTGCATGCATCGTTAATGATCCGCGTCTGTTGTGCTTTACCTGCCGGAAAGTTAGGTGCGCATTCAACCTGACATTGCGTTTCGAGGTCGTGGATACGAAGAATCTTGCGGTATATCTGTCGAGTAATATTTTATGCGACCCCGCTAGGAAATCACAGACGAGTTGAAGGCAATTTTCTTCGCGCAGTTGTGCTTCAATTTTATTTTCTGTCTGAGGAGAATTCTCTCTTTGGTGAAAACTAATGTGTTAACAGCAATCTTTATTTTTAAAGCTCTTGAGTGGAAAAATACTTAATGAATATTATTGCGATTTATTCATTATAACGCGTTTCTGACGTAACACAACGATGATAGAAGACATAATTGATTGATACGTGTTCTCTACTCTATACTTATAGTAAATTGATATTGCTTTTTTAGATATTTGACTTTAGGTATTTATCTAACGAAGTTATATTATTTCAACATGAGGAAATTATAATCACAATTCTTATTATGTATTGTATTTGTGAGATAAAAAATCGATATTAAGTTAAATTACAACAGACGATACACCTCTTGTTTCTTGTGATTCGTCGTTCACTCCCTTTATTTATTTATAGCTGTGACGTACATTATTCTAAGTAAGCAGAGACTATGTCCTGCAATCTTCAACTTTACAATTTCCAAGTTTCGGTGTTACAATAGTGTTTCCGACGTACAATAATTCATTACCACGCTAACCGTAATTTCCTTGAATTTTAGCGTGAAATACGGAGTAACAAAAACCGTAACTTCGGTGTACCTACCTATGCTGTAATATTCCGCCGCGCCGAGAATCGTCACAAAGCTTTTAACAATGAAGCAGAATTCCTCGTGATAGCGGAAATCTCTTCTGATATTTCGGAAATGACCAGCTTCAATTCAGGCTTGTAATTTTTACGGTGGACGTTTTTAAAAATTATTTACGTAATGTAGAGAAGAGAGGAGGAGGGGGAAGAAGAGAGAGAAAGAGATTTCAAGCTTGATTAATATCAATCGAAATTAGATGATGCAATTTATGTTTGCATGTTAATAAAATAGCTTCTATTACGATTAGTAGTCACTTAACATTCAATAACTTTTAGGGATACAAAGTGCTCGTGTGTTATCTAGTTTCCCGTTTGCATAAAAAACACCGTTAAATGTCTCGTAAACATTCGATAACAGCATCGAATGGTATCCAATGGCAATATCACCAGAGATACAGTAGAGCAAGCGCCGATATAACTGTGATGGTGAAGAGGCAAACTGCGATCGTTACGCTCGTTTACCTTGACTACATCACATCGATAGGCTCGCAAACGTTTGTAAAATTAGGATCATCGTGTTTACGTACATTGTAAGTGTAAATAAATTGAAATAAACTTTCTGCATGAGAAACAAAGCAGCCCGTTAGATCGAACGTGTTACAGTACAAGCAGTTGATTGTGGAGCGTTAATTGATTCCCGGCGATATTCAACATTTGGTCTGTCGCCATGTGCAAAATACGTAATTTCGTATTTTCGTATAATTTTCCTGCTCTTTTCAGCCGGCATCGATTTTCTGTAGCTTGTCTGACTATTGAATTATTTATTATAAGTTGTGATAATGCTAAATATCACAGCACGCGAGAAAATACTCTCACTTGATAAATAACAGTTGCGTGCTAATTGATCATTCGTTCATTATAGCTCAGTATTTGATTATGTAATAATTAATTTTCCTTCTCACTGAGACGCATTATTGTATATGTCAGAGATACATATTTTTCCATCCCGTCATTTTTAATTATCAGTTATCGATCATTGGTGTCCATTCTGTAAATCTTTCTGTGAATTTCGTGTCTTTAATTGTTCTGTGACGGGAATGAAAGCGCGTCTGTTCGTTTGAAAGCTGGATTGTTTCTTCGACGCCCGATCATTTTTTCTCCATTTAACCGAGAATTCTGCCCGGAACGCTGTCGCATCCATGAATATTGACGATCGAAAGGATCGATTCATATTCTCGATTCTAATCAGGACCCCGTGACTCTCCATTTTTCATCCGTTATCAGCGCCGCATAAACTCCACCCTCTTTTCTCTTTTCTATCCATCCCGCATTTCCCTTCATCCTGTTCTTTTGCCTCATCTTCCCTCTTCAGGCGGAACGAAAGATAGGTAGCGTGAAAGACTGTCTATTTAACGTTTCTCCCTAACGATCTGACGCATCATCGTATCTGCTGCCAATAAATGTAACGGCAACACGCAAACAACGGCATCGTTTTCCTCAGCTACGAGGAATAAACACCCCAAAACACCCGTCCGTCCCGTCTACTTTTACCCTCCTCCTGTTCGTCACTCAACCGATATCCGTGATACAATGACGAGTCTCTCTTTTTCTTCCATCCTCTCTCTTTCTTGTCGTCTCTATTTTTCTTCCATCCTCTCTCTTTCTTGTCGTCTCTATTCGTTCCACCTCAAACCTTATCGCCCTATTCGGTACCACCGTAACGATAACGTCGTCGTCGCATCGTCACGGCCACTTTCCCTGTGTAAGAATTCGATCAGAAGCGAACACTCGCTTCGACAACATTACTTCGCGTGAGTCGAAAAGAGTCGCGAAAAGAAAAGAGAGAGAGAGAGAGAGAGAAGGAGAGAGAGAGAAAGAGAGAGAGAGTCCTTTGCTACACGGAATGACGTGTCGGGCCGAAATGTTGTACGCCGTGTCATTCCGTTTCGTGTACGCGCCGAATCTCGCAGAGGCCATTAGGCAGCTAAATGATTAATCGGGCATACGAGGTACACGGCAAGGTTGCCCGCTTCTACATGTTACAAACGCGCGCGAGCGAGGTCGCCGGATAAATTACCATTTCCATGCCAGACACCCCCGCGTTGTCCGCGCGAGATTAGAAATGGGTGGCTCGCGCGAGAGCTTTCCGTCGTGTAT
The DNA here is from genome assembly GCA_963971435.1 of Lasius platythorax. Taxonomy (NCBI): domain Eukaryota; kingdom Metazoa; phylum Arthropoda; class Insecta; order Hymenoptera; family Formicidae; genus Lasius; species Lasius platythorax. Next base: position 3,146,847 of record OZ020536.1, on the reverse strand, counting down.
ATCTGAAACCCGAAAAGTTTATTTTATTAATGGTAATCTCTTTACGAGAGAGAGAGAGAGAAAGAGAGAAAGAGAGAGAGTGTGTGTGTGTGTGTGTGTGTGTGTGTGTATACCTGGCAAACCTCTGTTTAATGTTGCATGTACATTACTGTTTAACGTTAACACTTCGTGCATTTTGGAACATTCTAATTAAAGGAGATCAGTATAACTTATGTATGGTACCGTTTTCACAACCGTATGAACCGGTGCCGTGATGAAGTCCAATTTCGAAATAAATACAGATTAGATCCGTGAAAAATTTCTGTGTTACTTTACTAGATTATATTTATGCGACATGTTATATTTTTATCGTTTGAAATCAACCGTCAATTCTCTTTCGCCATGCTTCAATTTTTTATAACGCAGCAATAACTTTAACATGACGTGATACTACTATTGTGTGACTCGGGCTGTTTTAAGCTTCACATGCAATATAAGTGCCGTGAAATATTTAGAACTCTAGTAGTACGTAAAATAACTATGCGATCTATCTATTCCGATATACGATACGTTATCGACGACGTGCGCAGTCATTCCGCATTCTAAGGGGGCTCGTTCTGCGAAGAAATTCTTATTCGCGGCGTAGTTCCTCTCTCCGTAATAAAGACTATGAGATTTCTATCGAGAGGGCGGTGCACACCGCGCGTTCTCGTGCCCGCGGCGATATATCCATTTGTCTGCTATATGTTCGAAAACGTGACACGTGGTGTAATCGGGCAGATACACGCGATCACGCATGTCCGCCATACCGTCCGGTTAGGTGCAGTCGACCTTCGAGCCTGTACATACACGCTGTATTGAAAACGGAACACCATCTGTTTGCGCTCTACGATCAAGTCGGTGCCTGATAAATGGACCTACGTTCGATACGATTCCGCAGCGAGAACTTATTGCCATCCTTGCATATTCCGTAGAGTCCAACCCGAGTTCACATTCATGAGAACATATAAAGTCTCGCATTATCATCGACGTTCTCGCATTGTCTCTCTCTCTCTCTCTCTCTCTCTCTCTCTCTCTCTCTCTCTCTCTCTCTCTCTCTCTCTCTCTCTCTCTCTCTCTCTCTCTCTCTCTCTCTCTCTCTCTCTCTCTTCTTTCTCGCTCTCTGTTCTTCGGCGCACAATAATACGCGTATCGTCCAAACGAATCCGTAATAATAATGAAGCGACATCACGATCTCATATTGAGAATTTCGTAATAATAATATCCCGCCGAAAGCATTTATAGTTGCGATGCAAGAATGATGGCGTAATAAGATAAAATATGTAACCTCTATAACACTTGATACACTCAACGAGTTTCTCTCTCTTCAGATTTTTATCACATAATGTCATTATATTCAAATATCGCTTATCCACATCGAAAATACAACGGCTTTTCGACTGTTTCACGCGATCGAAATCTTCGACGGCGGTGCCGAAAACGGTATTTCTCGCGTTGTATTTCTTATTATCTCGTGGGCTCTGCCGTACAATTGTGTGATTTATCGTGATTCTCGCTGCCTCTGCCGTCGTTAATATCGTCGCAAAGTTCTCCGAGAGCCGCTGGTAATCCACTTAAAACAATTTATCGGGAGATTGCGAACAGAGTTTACCGTATCCGATGCACGGAAGCTTTGCAATACATGTATACATTTGTGCGTGTGCATGCGTACGTTTAATGATATCGCATAATTTATACCGAGTATCTTGAAATCATAATTCACTTTGCTGCGCATAAAATTAAAATCGGAATAACGATTATTTCCACGGCGAGTATCTGCTACGATAATTCGTTGGTACTCCGATATGAAATTTGTTTCGTAAAATGATAGGATTCACGCCAAAATTAAAATAGTTCTTTAAATCGATTACTTTACAAATTTGTACTTATTGTAGATGAATTATATGCAAAACTCCCCGTTACTCGATCATTCAGCATTATAAATTCTCCGCGAGCTTACCACATCTATTGCACGGAAATTTTCAAGCTGGAAAAATCTCTCTGGTATGCATACGGACTTGTTATCGAACAGTTATCGATAAAAAAAAAAAAATTGCTTCCAGGCGCACGATATTTCGGCATACTGTTTTTGAAGCACTCTTCGTCGAAATTAGTCGGAAGCTGTGTATTCAGCATGTACGATAGTTTAAACAGATATATATCATTGGCGATTTTCTATTTATCTATCTTGCAGCGTAAACGCGTTACCACCGCTATATTCGCACGCATTATCGACCATTTATATACCGAATTGCATCGGGCTATTCCCCGAATCTCCGGTTGCCATCGGAATATCTCTACCGTCGATTTCGATTCCCGTGAGAATTTCAATGCTAATACTCTCAGGCAAATGTTAAAAGTATCGCGTGACTGAACGCTTGAACAAAACGGCAACAGGAGGGCGTCGTGCAATCCGAACGGCTTACGCGAGCGGCTGCATAATATTACGCTTCGTTTCTGAATGGCGTAAAAGTAACACCGTCTCGTGCATATATTTAATTCAAGCCCTCGACACGACGCACTACTTGCCGCTTTACTTCGTCCGTGCTCGAACAGGGCGAGAGAGACGAGACAACGAGCGCGAACGCGAACGCGAACGCGCCGCATTAAAGCGTACATCTCTCACCGACTGTCTACATCGGAAGCGCACGTTCCGATGTGAGTATTGTTATTAGATGCGTTGCTGGGGCGTGGTATTGCGCGAATTTCAGAGCGTAGCTTTGGTTTCCGTCTCTACCGCAATTTCCTTTGCCCTCCTCCGCGCGGGAGAGAGAAGAGACCCGTCTGGTCGACGGTGTTCCACACATGAGAACGGACCACGAAAGGGATCTGCGTTCACGGCGACTCAGCACGACCCGTTTGAAATTCGTGGATTTGGGCCAATTTTCCCTCCCTCACTTGTGCAACAAGCCGAGCCCTCATCACTCTGGATCACGTATCGCGCTTTCCCACGAAACGTATACTCCTCCCGCCTTACGCCATGTTGCATGTATTTGCTTACATTTTCTGCAGATCTGTCATCAGTCGGGAAGAAGATGAATCAACCGCTTTCCGAGATGAGTTATTTATCCGAAATGTGTGTATATTCGCATATCGCATGTCTCTCTGAATAAAAAAAATCTAATGCCAATGGAAAACCGCTGGCTAAATGGATTTCTATTCAATTTGTGAGTCGATTTAACTTAACTCACTCTGTAATAGAGATTTTACACGATTAAGTGAAGTCAATTTAACCCCTACGGCATGCCTCCAATGTAGTGAGAAATTTGCATACACGAGCTATTAATCGTATTTAAAGGGCAAAATAATTTCACGGATGATTCATTATTATCGCGCTTTGACGACGGCCGCCTCGCACATGTAGCCGAGTTACGCGATGCGAATAGATAATGAGGAACCGAGGTGAAGCGTCATCGCGTTTTAATTTGATTCTGCGCTCATTACGTCGTTTGTCGTATATATGCCCAGAACAGATCGCTCAACACTTAGTGAACGCACGAATTACTCACACGCCAGGAATATCAATGTCACTTGCCGGTCAACGGATTAATATACGTAACTGAATACAGTTGTCGATTCCGCGCGTTCCGCTCTATAAGATGGCTAATTGACGGAGCGACGTGAATCGATAATACGCGGAAGCCCGTGTGTCTGGTTTCGAGCGTAATGAATATTCCCAAATGTCAGATATCACAGCCCGTTTGGAATAACACGTCTTTTTCCTTCGCCACATTTACGGCCGACTGTTTCCGCGTCGGCGTTTTCCTCTTCCCCGACGCTCCAATCTCTCCCGTTATCTCGATATACGAAGATATACGTCGCGCAATGCTTGCCATTACAAAGGGCCCGGCTATTTAGATATCGATTTGCAATTTCGCCGGCAATTACGCAAGGCGCGGAATATGTTCGTACAGATTAGATCAGATTAAATGAATATTTACGAGACACGCGCGCAACACGAACCCACGTATCACCCACGTGGCCGATCCCATACGCAATACGGCGCCATATTTTTCGGTATGAATTACTATGTCTTCCACGTCGTAATTTAACAGACTATATAACGCCATGTTATCAACAACTTTTCGTCGCTAATTACCCACGCGAACCGGACAGAATTTTCACAGCCCTCTAAAACATTCCGGCCGTGCCATCCGGGACTCGCAAACTGTCAAGCGCTCGTATACCTTTCGTGAAAGTTGAAAGGTCATTCGAGTCCGAGAAAACGACTGAATAAAAGTGGTGGATTGTTATTACTTTATTAGCGTGAAAAGTCTACGTTCGTGGCGCTCTATCAGGCCTTTCTCGGAAAGTAACGCGGTCGGCCGATCTATCCTCGACACGTGCGTCAAACGCACATGAAAGTCCCATTTTATACGAAACGTAATTGAAAAATTTCAAGACTCGCGCGGTTATGGATCGAATAAGGGTAGAATAATTCTCTGTACTCGCGCGGTACTCGCGTCTTATATCCTTACACTGTATGCTGCACACGTAAAACGAACAGGTACGGAACTAATCTACGATAAATTTCGGCCCGAGCGTCATTACGCTGTTTACGATCGGAAGGATTCCATGGGCGAACTTTTGATTGCTGTAAAATATGGTGCACCTCTCTCTCTTTCTCTCTCTCTCTTCTGCGCAGCTTCCGCCCGCCGACTACGCCAAGTAAGTAGAGTAGACTGCCGATATTGAACGGCCATTTTGGTGGTACAGCCGGGAGGAGGATCTGGGTTTTCAATTTTATCTTCCCAAGAGATACCTCGATAAACTCTTTTATTGGGCACCCAGGCCTCGACGGAAAATCATTGTAGTGCCGCTCGTCGGTCGTGTTGCGTTTTTCGCCGCTATTCTCGCTCCTCCGTACAGGCTTTCCTCTCTTAAGGGAGCGTGGTAAGTTAATAACTCGGTAATTAGATAAAAATGATAGGTGTCGTCGCTATATTGGACGTCGTGCAAATGCAATTAGTCGCGGTATCGTACAGAGAGTTAGTAGAGAGAGAGAGAGAGAGAGAGAGAGAGAGAGCTGTACTCCATCAATATTGTATTTCTATTAATAAGAGCTTTCTGAACGTGTTTGGCGATAATTATTTTATACTAGAAATAGGAAGAGATAGACTTGACTATCGATAATTATTTTATAACATTTCTCTAGGAGTTAATTTCTCATTCAACTTTAAATGGATTTTACTTCGACACAGAAACACGATTTTTTAAATGTAGCAAGAAATATGAATTCGATGCGATATTAATAAGTACATAACTTTTGTTATTTATCATATTAGATCGTTTCACGATTACGAACATGCTCGGATAGAGATATCTGAATTTATTTCAGGTTTGAGTGCGCGAGCTCATCCCCTTTATGATACATAAAGGCTGACTGTTTCTCCGAAAATAAGCACATTTAGAAACCTCGGGTGCGCACGCAACAAACTGCGAGACAAAATGAGAGGTCCGTGCCTCAATTAAAATTTACTCGCTGCTGGCGATACCATAGGTAGACACCTTGTTCGTGCGTGACCGACCTCACTGATATCTAATGTCAATCCGCAGTGTTGTTTCGAACGTAGTGCAGTCTCGACCAGAAATGTTGGCGGTCGCACGAGAGCACCTTGCATGTGTGTTCGTACGAACACGTGATTTGTACATACGCGTATACACTCATACGCGCATACGTATGTACATACACGCACGGGCATGGAAAACGAGGATCGATAGCCTTTTCGAGAATTTCCTCGATTGCGATTCTAACGATTGTCACTTGTTCGCCCACTTTTCGTCTTCCTCTTTCCCCCTTGTCTGTCCCATCCATTCAAGCGCCGGTTGCCACAAATTAGCATTTTACGATGCGGCCGAAGGGACAATGGGGTTTGCGTTAAATTCGGTGGAAGAAGAGTAAAGTGGGAGGACCATTACCGCGATCGAGGAAATCCCGACTGAGTGCTTCATTTAAAATCGAGCGATCCCATGTTTATGGAGCGTAGGGACGGCGGGACGACGATCTGCCGTGTCAGAATTTATTCTTAATCGAGCTGATTCTCTTAAAGAATTTATATCCGGTTTGCATGTGGACTCGCTAAATTATGGTTCTCTTTACATGAATTTTCTAAAAGGCATATTATTTTAAATTTTTAATGTCTTTATTTTCGATCTTTTATCATGATTTATACATACATATATGTTAATATATGCTTTATAATTTCTCTCGTGTGTGGCTTTTTTATTTTAAAGTTTTAATATATATAGTATTAGAATATTATTTTATCAGATTAATATTATATTTTTCTTATATATATGTATTTTTATTATTAGAGCATCGCTGACAATGAGTCACATATTACATTTTTTTTATTGCATTTGATTAACGTTCGAAAATATTAATCAAAACCTGAGAGAATGCAAGAATTTCAACTTTTTTTTTTCAAGTTTTTTGGATATCGAATTATCGAATGCTTTTGCACTACATTTACATGCCACTCCACAAGCCTACCTATTATCGGCCAATTCGAAGCTATTCGATGATTGGACAATGTGGTTACGAAACTATGGCGCGAAATCATTAAACGAGGTTCCGCATCTGAAATAGGCTACTATTTGTTCGATGGCACAAAATCCTTCTCCCTAGATGAACTAAATTTGACAGAAATTCGGCATTTGCGTAGGGACTGGTTTCAAATTCCTGCTTCGCGATAGATTTGCGTTTATGCATTATAGTGCATGTATGGAAAGCGACATGAAGTATATTGAACGATGAATATGTTGTCGCGTCTGATATCGCAGATAGTATTGCAGATACGCTTTATCCCTTTGTAAGCAGAATCCTTTGAATCCTTGTAAAATGCAATAATCTCAAGAATTTTCTCACTGTGCACGCATATGTTGTTTCGTTTTACACACTCTTAGAATATGTACTCTATTTTTGCATTGAGATTCTTCGAATACTCCATATATTCTATTATTCGAAAATATATTTTTCTCTAGTAATAATTTTTTTATCGAATCGTGCATATTGACTCTTAAATTTATATTCTGTTGTTTTTTTACTCTATTTTTCTTCAATTTTATCATTTGTTCCCACGAAATCTGGCTATGTAAGTAATGTATTGGATTGCTGATAAATTACTCAATCCCCGATACACGATTGCTACTCTCAATTATTACTAAATTTGGCGATATTATCGAATTTTCAATTCACTATGAAAATTTCTTTAACTCATACTGATTCATTATTGTACTAATTAATAGTGCTTACAAATATAGCTATGTAATTTAATTTATTAGGGAAAGATGAAAAGCACGAATTATAGATTATTCAAATCAAAATTTTTATCAGACTTGAAGAGTCATCGATTCAGGAAGCACCGTTTGAAGCGATTAGTACAAGCACTACACGTGTAACCTGTACATCGATTTATAGTATCGTAAACATCAACGTTAAACAACGCATTGGGACGCATGTAATTCTGCTACATGCGAGAGTTACAGTTATCGATAGACCAGCGAGCCGGGCAATATGTCTCGCTAAAATGCGACAACGATTTACGTTTAGATACGACAAGAGTGGGTGCAATTTTTAGGTGTAGCGCGATTTACTCGTCATAAAACTTTGACGCAAAAAGAGGCTCGGCTTCGGTTCCTCGGGATTAATGTGCCGTGAGTAACGCGTCTCCGATAGAACGTACATATAAGGAGAAGGAGGAAAGGTCGGATTATTCTGGCTCCTTTATCCCTGGAATTTTATCTTAGGGCTTCGAAATAATGCGACTTACGATAAGTACGTGTATATCGTTATCGTACACTCGTTGCCGCATCACAACACATTGAATAATTGCATCGAGAGAGAACGCGTTTATGCGATGTATTATAAATTTCCGCTCTGCGAAACAGCGCGTCTGATAATTTTATTAAGTTCAGCAATACTATCACAGAGGATTAGATGAAGGCAATTTTTAGAATCATCTTTCAAATCTCCGTTTAATTTAGAGGATAAATCAAGAAGAGACGACGCACATTTCGCACAAAACGTCGTCATAGTTTTTAATGAGAGGAAAATATTTCGTCGTTATTAAAATATACTATATACATGTAATGCAAGGTGCTATAAAGAAGTTACGTTAATTTTCTTAGTATCAACTTACCGTACACGTCTGTCTTATATCGATATGGAAAATCGATCCAGCTACTTAATGTTACCTCACTACAATGAGCGCTTTTCTGTTATGAAAGTTTGGCGGGGAGAAGCGGGCCGAAATTAACGATAAGTTATTATAATATGCTATTTCGTAGGCGGATTGCGAGAGTTGTGGTACTTTGGAACGCCAAAGTAAACTCGGTCCTGGTGCCAGGATCTTCCGTATCGGACCGACCAGAGTTTACTTCCAGAGTTCGGAGTTTCGTAATTTGCTGTAGGAGGGCCGAGACGTCGCATTATTGTACACGCCACAGTTGTAATAATCTCTGTCCTAATTACTACGCTACGATAAAATAGGATTCCTCTGGAATTGAAAATTCTTTGAAATGACGAAGAGAGCTTCTTGATTACATCCGCGCAACTATAATACCCTGTTGTTCGCACTTCGTTAGCTGTACATTTATATTTCCTACTCAAGATAAAAATGTTAAAAACGGAAATTAAACTCTTCTTGTCGGAGTTGCGCGAAAAAGTTCTCTGTGCATGGCAGCTTCCGGCAATGTGTCCGCGCATATGGAGCCATGATGGAGTTTGCGAAAGTAAATACACGTGGCAAACGTGACTTTCGGATCACGTGCGTTTTGTAACGATAATGCAAAAACTTGTTCGCGCAGAAGAATACTTTACGATGATAACGAATGCTGTGCTATACTTGTCACATGGATGCCTTAATGTTTCCACGCAATTTGCATTTCGCCGAATTTATGAGACTGACGGTAGTTTACGGCCATGGCGTGGTGATCGATTTGAATATCGAGTTTTCTTAATAGTCGATTCCCGCGACTGGCGAAGTTCCTTTAACGATTACCGCAATGGCGACGAATGCTTTCAATACCGAGTCGGGGGGATAAAGTACGTCATAAATTATTTCCTACGACTATAATGCACATTGTGCTTCCGTTAATATTGCGAATTAATTTTCCGTATTTTTCGATAAAATAAAATTCAAACGTTCATCTCCTTCAAATTGATCCATAATAATATTATATATATATATATACTATTAGCTATAAAACATATGGATTTTCATAATGTATTTTTTAATTATATTCTACTTTAAATAGAGTTTTGATTAAAGTTAAGATTCTTTCTTCGATATTATTAATTACAAGAAATGGAATCTTTATTATATGTGTATGTGTTGTGTGCTTAAATAAAAATCCATACACGTACGCGCGCGCTTACACAACAAAGAGCAAAATTGGAAATCATACAATATCGGAAATGTCACATTAAAGTTTTTAATGTGCATGTATGCGTGTATGTAAAATTTATTTATACATTTCTAAAAGCTAAAATCGATAATGGTTTTAAATAATCATAAAGTGCTGTTTTCAAGTAATAAAATCAACTTAAATTATCTCGATTCCTAATCAGAATAAAGCTGATTCTATTCTAAGACAAACGAGATCCGTTTAATTACATCGATGTTTGCTATCGCAAGAGATAACTATATATACCATGATTTATAGTTTTAGTTCCTTTTCCAATTTTCTCTCAATGTTACGTACTGGTCTTCGACGTGAATTAATTTCAGCATATAATGGTACGGTGCTCTCGCGCTTTTACTGCATGAATCGTTACGTTTAATTTCCGAGGACGTCGCATCACACGGACCCTGCTCCACTGTTCCTTCGTCTCCTGTTATTATAGAAGCAGGGAGGACCGATTTGCTCGACGATGGAACTAGTCACAGCTGCGCTGACAGCTAACTCGCACCGTATCTCTCGTTTGCCAGTTGCACACTTTGCATTATTTCCCGCTCTTTCTCTCTCTCTCTCTCTCTCTCTCTCCCCCCCCTCTCTCTCTCTCTCTCTCTCTCTCTCTCTCTCTCTCTTATATACATCAATACGAAGTGCGTATTATCTGGCACACATCCGATTACTTTCACGCTTTTAATTATTTCTATACTTTCTCTTTTCTTTTCTTTTCTTTTTTGTTTTTTTTTTCTTTCCTAATAACTTGATACGTGCGGCCCAGTCAAGATTTCGCAAAGTTGAACAGACTAGAGAAAACGAGGCTGGTTCACGTCACAACGATGAATACGCTACAACGAATTTTTGATATGTGCCCCACGGTATTACAGTCGACACGGCAGCGGGAATTGCAATGACGGGTATCGAATCATAATCGGATGAGAGACGTAACTCGCGATTAACGAGCACGAAAATTGGCACGGATGAAGTGCGCTTTTCGAATATTGTCCACGGTGCTTGCAACGCTGCTCACTCGATTTCGCCCGGACACGAGCACGGCAATAACACGCGCGTAACGTCGGGTTGGTTGAATTTGTTTCCGTTATGAGTTCGCCGCGATTTATTTCGACGGCATGATCCGAAACGGCACTTTATGTGCCGCGGCACAATACTTTATACAATAATCGAATTACGGGATCCCGATTTCCGTTTTCTCTTGCCTCGCAATGCATCGCGATATACTTCACTAACTCGCGAAGCCAACGATGCATCTTGCATTGTGAGGAATGGAAGCGGTACGGTGCATCAGAACCATCAAAGTCATCAATGATGCACGGCTCTTTTCTCCTCCATCGCTGCGCCTTGGCGAACTGCCAATCTCCGTTGCTACGGCGCGTTCCTTTTCTCCGAACCTTCGTATCAATTTTCCGTCCTTGCGATCGCGATTACGTCACAGGCGCGGCAAATTCCATGGCAGAGAATTTTAAGACTGTTCAACCGTAAGATCCAATCCTCAATAATCGTGTAAACGTTAATATAAAATTAACGTTAAAATTAACATTAATATAAAATGTTATAACTAATTGTAAGGGTAGTTGTTTTTCTCTCTTTAACTTTATCATTTGAATTTGTAAAAGAGATAAAAATAAGATGTGAAAAAATGGATCATGCCTTTTTAATGCTCCATTAGAAAGTTTTATTTATTAATTTTCAAAAGAACTGTTGAAACAAAAAACGAGATAACATTTGTCATTATCTGTATTTCGAGCATCATAAGATAATGGAACATGACATAAAATCGCGATAGAACCGGTGGTGCATACGTTTGATCGATATCCTGACCGAAATTCACATTGTATGGAAGTACATGTGACACAACGGACCTAAACTCGACCGTAAGGCTCCACATAAATCAGTATTATCTCGCATTAATGCGCTACCAGCGCGGAGGTAATGTTCATAGATTCGCTTGTAATGAACACGCTACGCATCCTGTACGTTAATCCATGTAAAGAGTATCTGATGTGCATTATAGCGCATGAATCGATACGCGTCATCGTACCTCTGTATAAATTTATAATACATAAGTACATTTATATACATAATCCTTGATAACCAGGCACACATTTACACACATGTGATTACATATATTTCTACATACATACATATATATATGTTTTTTTTTTGCTTCTAGAGATATTGCTGCGAGCTTTTCCGGAAGTTTTCTGTCCACTTCCAAGCACGGATGCAAAAAGTAAGATACATATTATACTTTAAACCGTTGTAAAGTTGCGTTTTTTTGCAGCTAAAAAAACGAGTTGAAAACCTCCGCGTATATTGAAGTTGCAACAAGCTTCGATTTATTTATGCGATGGAAATTGCGAAGCTTCCATACCGAGCCATTTGATGCTAAAGACACTTTAATCGAAAATATTTCTGAGCGAACCGATACTTGTGCGGCTTGATATTGATGGCTACATATTTATTTAACGAACTTTTTTTTTTTTTTTTTTTTGCAAAGAGATGTAATATACGTGTCTTTTGCGCTCTCGTTCCTCAGTCCAGTGAAATAAATATTGACTTTCGGCGACGAACTAGAGATATGCCGTCAATTCGAGTACCGAATAATATTTATTTAGTTGGTATCGATCTCGGTTGTAGGATATTGGCTTTCTCCACGGCAGCGATCGGATTTTACAGACTCACTTCCTCTTTTCACTTTTCTCACCGCGATTCGCGAACTTACCTTCATCTCGAAAACGAAGCGCAGGGAAAAGTTCCTGAAAACGATAGCGAGCGAATATTTAGAACATCGGTGGCGTATAGTTCGCGTTGTGAGTATTACAGACGATGCTCATGACAAATGCGAAAACGATAGTTGTTTCAGGTTGTTTCTTGTTATCCTTTTGCCAGTTTATAAAGTCAAACGCTCAAATTCAAAACGTCGCTTAAATCAACGCTGTTCTAATCGTACGATGATATTTCAAAGTGTGTATATAGTTTTGCAATCTACAGCTCGCGTCTGTTTACTCTCAGTCGGTCTACTTTGTTACTGACAGCTCAACATGTACCACAACTGTACCCCATTGTACGTGCATCATTCGAACGTGTCTAGCGCAACATTCCTGGCTTGATGTTCCGTACGTGCACTATTCGCTTTCCAGCGAAGTCTACTGTGTTTTCTACTGTCCCGTGACATCACCGAGCGGCGATGTAAAAAGTACCGAACAAGCTTATATTTTTCACACCGTCTCCTGGCGCTTTTAATTAACAATATTTATATGTACAGCGAAAACAATTTAGTTTGACTTACAGCATATTTTTTCATATGTCGCGACCTTTGCACAAATTTATTTCGCATAGCTAAATTTGTAGGACCGCGCGGAGATTTATCCCGATTTTGCGCCTGTTCAAATATTATACATACTTAATCCTTTTCTATTCCGACTGAAGTTATAGCTTGACAATGTGCTCGAAATCAGCTTACACTCGCCGCATAAATTCGGTGGACCGCACAGGATCGATTCTATCAATTAATCAAACCGCCAGAGGCACGAGAACGATGATCTCAGCCGCGATCGATATCCCTACGCGTGGAGGGCTACTTGACACGCGCGAGATAGACTTTATTTCTCGAACACGTGATCTAATTTTGAATAACGCCGTCGACATTCTTACCGTCGCCTCCCCCCCCTCCCGCCCTCTCTCCTGTGTCCCCTAGAAGTAATTTTAAATTAAACACTCGTCGCACCAGTTTAATAAAGCTTAATGCACAGTCTGTGTTGACGGCAACAAGTGCAAATTGCGTCGCCGCGTATTGCTGCGGCAACAGCATGACCTACCCCCCCCCGTTTTGCCGTTGTAATAATTCTCCGGTCCTCTCGCCGAGTCTCTCCGCCTTTATCCGTCTTTGTCGCGCCACGAGTGCTCTCAGCCAGCAGTACGACTATGGGATTTTCATGTAGCTTCGAGCACACGCGGGACACACCGGGGGTCGACGGCACGTTTCATCGCCGACGTCGTCGTCGTTTTCGTCTTCTTAACGGTAGACGCCTGTGGGGCGCGTCTAACCGCTACGATAAAATAGCGCGTCCTGAACGCGCTCTCGCTCCCTCTCTTGCGCTCTCCTTTCTCTCCTCTCGGGCGATTCTTTCTCTTCTTCTTATTTTTTGCCCCTATCGCTTTGTCGAGCGTAAGAATGCCGAAAAAAAACTGCACGAGGGGAAGGTTTCTCGAGCGCGATAACGATGAGCAAAGTGGAAGTTTAAATGAACGTTGAAAGATGCAAGGGATACGATCCACCGGAAACGCTGGAAGGCTGGAAACGGGACTTGAACCTCACTCTACCGGATCTCGGGACGGATCGGGGCGCGCCAGATATTTATTTCGAGGACGCGAACGTAGCTTTTAGAAGATTACATTCTGTTTGTTGCCCGAATTTATTGACTTTGATCTCGGTTGTGGCATTTTTCTGCTTATCCGCAATGTCGGTGAGCATGCGAAAGTGTATACGCGTATAGCTGTGTAGCTCGGGGAGTAAAGCGTCGACGAGAAATTTTATGGCGAGAAATTTCGCATGCACGTAAAGTATATCTTATATGCATCATATAATAATGTTCACGGTCATAAATCAAAATTTGGGTCGGAAACGCTTAAGCTCTTCAACATATACGCTCGTTTTTAAAAATATGATTATAACAGCACTCCTAAAGATTGACTTCCGATATCTTTATTTGTGTGTATATTTTTTCAGCATTTTGTCATAGTACTCGGATATACAGAGCGTTCTATCAATTGTTGATGGTATCGGCATCGGTGATATATCATAAAGTACTAACTCTTTCGCGTATATTGCCGGTGTCATCAGCCGTGTGCAATATTCGTGCGTGCTGTAATTGCGCCACTACATGTGAACTGTCGAGAAAATTCACGAGATACCGACCGGCTGTCAGGATCAAACGTCAAAGTCTGGCTCCCGCGCGGCTTCTTCATTTTCGCTTGCACACGGGTGCATCGCAATCTCCGGACCTATATACGCGAGCTAACCCTCCGGGATATCGTTGGTAGTTCTCGCCGCTGTTCATTGCGGATAGCTTACGATTCGTTCGCACGTGAGGGGTGGCTCTAAGCGAAAGTATAACGGAACCATCAGCGAAAACGTCAAACCGGGACAAATGAGCGACCGAGGCACGATTTTTTAGACGATACGTGAGATCGTCGATGATATTCGAGACACGAGCGAATGAACGAGCATGAGGGAAACGTTCAATCTATTCTTTTTGGCGATAAGGACTAAATATCATAGCGAAGCAACGTGCGATCTATTCTTTCTCGACACATAAATATCGTGGAAAAATTTAAAAGCGACGAACCTAGTTTTCCTCGACGACAAAAATATATGTGATGTAATCTGATGGACACATTACACATAAGATAGAAAAACACATACACATAAGATGGAAAAATAAGTTTCAGAAATACATAGCATAAGCGAAAAATGGGTGTTTAAATGAGACGTTGAGCGCCAAAAGAATCTATAACCCCATTTTTATAGTTATTAGATATTGAAGTTTAAAGAATTGGTACACTTATACCACTGTGTTTGTATACTATTTATTTTTGCTTAATTTTGTAATTTAACACAATGGTTTAAAATAAGTGGCTTAGGCCGTTTTTTTCCATTGCTAGATGAGGGAAAAAGGAACCTTATGGTGTGGTTAACTCAATTTATTAAAAAACGTGAGTTAGGCCGTTTTGGCGTTCAACGCCTCAAATAAGTTATGTATCACGTGTCAAGAAGAAAATTTAATACAAAAGTGCTTAAACCAGAAATACGTTTTACATAAAGCAGAAGTTATTCGCGAGAAAAAAATAGTATCGACACATATATTTGTCTCCCTCAGAAATAGATGGATAAAAAAAAGAGAAGAATCGTCAATTTCGAGATTTTCTCTTTTGCAAATGTCAATACAATTGATCCGTGTTATCCGAGCGATCCATTGTCAGATATGATCTAAGATTTATGTATTGACGTAAAGCGACACTAATTGTGTTCGAAACGTGAAACGTGTTGTGAAAAACGTGTTGTCGCTCTCGCTAAAAACAGGCCAGCCGGCAATACAAGCCATCATTCGACGTTCAACGTAACATCGAGCGACTCTCCGAAGCTGTAACGACATAATTTAAGCTCGTTAACAGACGCAGTGCCGGGTGTACTCGAACGCCGACGTCGCCGTCGCGCTCTCGAAGCGCTCCGTGAAGTTCGTCAACCTAATTCAGCAGCAGTTTACTCCCGTTTATGCTCTCTCGCGCTCCCGAGACTCGAGCGAATCGCTCTCATTGGGCGGCGCGCCGTTTCTACGTCGCTCGCCGGAAGAAACGAACGGTTGTCAGTGCGGTAAAGCTGTGAAACTCTGCCTCTCGGACGTGCGAAATCCAGTTTGACAAACTTCCGACTATGGCGCGGCAATTTGGCCGCTTTTTGTCGCCTGATTCGCAAGAAATTTACGACATTATCTCGAGAAAAGAACGACCACTCACCTAGAACCGCCGCATTCGATTCCGATTCGCGACGTATTTCCCGATCGTTTCCCTCGTACGACGAGTGGTGTGTCGCGTCAGGTGAGAAAGAGCTTTTCCCGGCCCGAACTTCACACTCGAGAGCGACACTTTACCATTGACTTCCGCAAACAGTGGAAACTGTTAAGCGAGCGCGCGTGACACGCATGACAAACTCGCACATTACGCGCTAACGGTGCGAAGCACTTTGCACCAACCGCCCCGCTCGGCACGAGCGAAACGCAATTATCATTAGCCACGACACAGCTATCTCGCCATGATAGTTGTCTAATCGGTTAACCGCAATTAGCTTCGATGTAGAATTAAAAGAATGGCAGAATGCGCTCGCGCGCGGCCCATGTTTCTATCCGGCAATTTTGTATCGATATCTCGATTGTATTTCCCAGAGAGAATATTTCCCGTTTTATTTCCGAACGCACGAAATTTCGTCAATGTTTCTGGCTTTTCGATTCTTCTCTAGCGTGACGTGTATTCACGGGTAAG
>OZ020536.1:2473116-2525797 GCA_963971435.1 Lasius platythorax | reverse complement strand
AGCTTAATAGAGGTCCTCAGAGAGTTTCCTCAGCATCTCTCGTGGCCGTCGTTACTTTTTATAGTCACCGAACGTCGTGATCGCAACGAGAGATGACGTTTCTCTCTGATGACATTCTTTCCAGTGACATTTTTAATTATTAATTATTACCCACAATTACGCAGCCATAAACCAAAGTAATTTGTGCTACATAAGAATCTTCCTTTTCCGACGTGATGAGACCATTATATGGGTGTGCCACAACTGCTGTTATTTCTCTTTCGCCTATATATGATTTCTTCGACTAAGATTAATCCTCCTTTAATGAACGTTATGTTATATTATATTATTTCGATATCAAGTGCCTTAAGATAAACTCTGTGATAAAAACATTCTGTTAAATTCCACCTGACGATAAATAACATGTTGCTTTTTAAACAGGAGCTCCGATAATTACGATGAAAATAATGAAAAAATATATGACGTAAATAAAAAACTGAATACTTAATGCAATTTGTAAAAAAGCATAGTAAATATAATTTAAGACGTACAAGTAAAATTAATCTGAAAATAAGATGTGAGATAAAGAATAATCACTACATAAAAAGATTATACATGCTAAATGAGAAAGATCAATAAAACGTGAACATACTTGGACACAAGTTCAGCGAATTGAAACGAAGATTTCGACAAGAAAGAAGCGATGCTGAGAACGGAGAATAAAAGAGTCCGATCCAACCAGAAGCTGCAGATCGTCGCGCAAGAGCGAAATGCGCGTCAAGAGGATCGTCGAATGAAACTTTTTGACCTAATTCCTTTTTCCGTAGCCATGTCCTTGGGCGAGTTTATCGTGGCCTACAAAGCGTAGGAGGATCACTGCGCGAGGGTCCGAGAGGAGGGAGATCACGTACGACGTGAACGTTTCTTCCGCGCGACGTTATAGGATAAGGTCGATTAGGGATCACGTAAGGGCGCGTCTCTCTGGTTCGCGCAAAGCCATATTTAGACTCGACACGAATACAAGCGCTGGTTACTTTTGGATGACGAGTTGGATGACGCTCGTGAACGTGGGCGGAGAAGCTTGTGACTGCCGAAAGTCTCGCTTTCTCGGGGATAAATTCATTAGATTCAGAGAGGCTCGAAGAGCGCCACTGTTTCGGTGCGACGTGAGAAAAATCTATTGTGAAGACGCATTAGACTTAATCGAAACACGAACGTCGTCATTACCAACTTTAATATGCAATAGCATCTCGCACATACCCATACACGCTATATGTATATATTGTACATATATGTATGTATATAATTTTTGTATGAGTAGTTGAAACACAGACACACAATTCAGTAAAAAAGCTTTTACTGAATTGTGTGTTCGCAGGAATTTTTAACATTTATCATGACTATGTAAATCGCAAATATAAAAAAAAGAGATATGTATATATAGAAAGATTAGAGTCAGACTAAAAAAATATATGAAATATAGAATAATAAAAAACCGCGTTTTTTATTTTTCATGTTTTTTCATTTGTTATATTTCAAAATAAAAACCATATATTATAGCTAATTATTTGAAATATATGCATTGAAAATCGTTTTTCCCTCTTTATCCATTATTTAATTATTTCTAGTCTTCGCAGTCTAAGTAAAATTTTATGAAATATGATTGCGAATAACAAACTACTAGTATACACGTGAATAAAAAATGCGCGTATGGAGCGAGAGATTATACTAGTATTCTCACATAATGCACATATTATTTTTTTTACAAGAAAGAAGTTATCAACCTTTATCTGGATAGATAGAATCGCCTCGCTAAATCTAAAAAGTGCTAATCATCTTTTTATGCGATATTAATAAATATTTAGCAAAAAGAAAAATTTACATTTATTGTCTTTAATAATTTATTTATAAATAAATACAATTATCTGATTCAGTGATCAAATAGGTTTCACACCGAATATTTATGTATTAACTTAAAAAAAGGAACATTAGAATTCCGACGAAAAAGCTGTTCATTCATCCGCGTTAAAGAGAACAGAGAGATATTTTAAATACATAAAAGCTAGCATATCGTTTAACAATGTATTGTTAACGAAAGGATATTTTAAAAATGGATCTGTTAAGACACGAGGCGAGCGAGCAAGAAAGCTTACGTACGCGGTTCGCCACGATACGACACATGAGCCCATCGACGTCGTCCCTTGACATGTAAATTCGCGTAATTATAATTACAAATTTCACGGAGCCAGACACACCGGAATCACGTGATCGTAACGCGCCTAAGTGCCATAAACGTGATACGCGAAACCTCGCTCGAGTCGGCTCGATCTTATCACAACGACGAAATCGCCGTCTCGGTGACAATCTATATATACCATGTTTGAAATTCTCTCTCTCCGAGGTTATATATCGACCCAAAATTTTTCGCGGACCAATGTGTTTCGCCGAATTTCTTGAAATTCTCTAACACGTTATACATAAGATGTTGATTGATTTGATAAAATTCGATTTAATTAATTCGTCGTCGATTTATTTGAAAACTGCATTTGCGTAAATATTAAAGGATCGGATGCATTAAATCGATTAAACAATGATAACAATTCAGTGATCCATGAAGAAAATATGAGGTTGAAAAATATGGTTTTACAAGAGATCTTTTTTTCATGAATTTCGACGCCATTCTTATATGTTCAACATTTTTTTTAATACAATTAAATACGTGCAAAAATTATTTTTTACAGCTCAAAATGTTTAGGAAATTATCTATTTACTTTTCAAAAAATAATAAAAAGATTTTGATATTTTTCAGTCATTTTCAAGTGCATCTGCTTCCTTAACACGTATATAAGGGAAAAGATACAACTTTTCGCGTTTAACTCGTATTGTGTATTTCTTACGATTTCGCATATTATACAACGCTCAACGGGGGGTAAGCTCCTTTCTTATGTCCGCATTAGCCGGCTGCATTCATTGTCAACGCCGCGTATCACCTCCGCCGCTAAGAGAAGAAGAGAGGTATGCGCACTGACTAGGAAGGGGTAGCAGATAAAGAAAGAAAAAGAGAGAGAGAAGAGAAAAAGAAGAAGCATTACGCAATCTTGTCGTCGTACTTGTCGGTAATTGCTTATTTATTGCGCTGTCACGCGCTCGTCTCTCGTCATCATACGCGTATCTACGCCGTTGACGATGCTGTTGTCCTTTTCAACAACGCGCCGTTTTTCCCGTGTCTCGCTTTTAATAATAAAAAAAAAACGATTAATTCTAAGCTTAACACAGGTAACGAGCAAACTTAGAATTCAGATATAAGAATCAATAATAAGAATAACAATTCTGTACCATCGCGCAGAACAATCGTCCGGATGAAATCTAAATACTAAATTTTTGTTTCAAGGATTTTCCCCCTGGATTTATTCGCAAAGATACTGATACAAGTGGTATCACCTCTGTCATCGAAATATTATTCACGCTTCGTCGATGATACCATTCCTCTCTCAGCCATCGGCAAACATTGATTTCGAACCAGACGCGTATGTACACATAGAGAATCATCTAGTAAACCGTGATACAATCGGCCAGAAGATTATTTGTACAAGAAATATAAATTTCGTCTCGATTTCACGCGTGATTTTTGTAAAAAATAACATTCTGTATTTCTTACTTATATGTAATTTTTTTTAAATTATATTCTCGTCAATTATAATACCACCACAAACATTCTACATGCAGCACGATGGCAATGCACGCCGATAATGCACACGTAATGCTGGAAAAATTCGCGAAATTATTCACTACGTGCGTGGGAAACGTTCACTTGCGACACGCACGCGACAAGTTTTTACGTGTAATTCACCGTGGTGCATCGTCGATTGCGTGCACATTACGGCATTAAACGCTCGAATATGTCTCCCCGCTGCTTATCCGAGTGTCTCAAATATATCGCGCTGAACGTCTAGTCATGGTATAATATCACGTTGCGTTGGCCCCTTTGCAAAATCGCTCGATAAGATGTCGCGCCGACGACGAAAATTATTTATTTCATAAATATTTCATCTTAAATATTCTCAATATTCCTGAACGATTCATTCAGCAATCTTACTTTTTCTTTTATTTACGACTAATTTAATTCATTGTAAAATATATTAAAGTTGTAGTTGGAGAAATAAATTGTCTTGGGACGCGAATCTTTGGTCTTCCATTAATTCGCACCATTAATTAGATTAGAGTTTAATTAAATTAGCTAACTTTTTCATGTGTCTGAATTCAGCCATGCGGCAAAGGCACACGACGGTGCGATTTTTCGGAGAATCGCCAAGAAAAGGAGAGGAAGCGCGCGAGAGCAAAGCAGATCGATCGGGAGGCTGCAAGCGCCGCACGAGACTGCGGCGCGGCGCTTTTCACCGTGACGATAAATTCTGGAACTTGCAAGCTTGGGACACCGACGCCCGTCGTTGCGAGCCGCGCGAGAGCTTTCGTGCAAAATATTTCAGCAGCACCACTGGTGGCGCAACTCG
Organism: Lasius platythorax; assembly: GCA_963971435.1. NCBI lineage: Eukaryota > Metazoa > Arthropoda > Insecta > Hymenoptera > Formicidae > Lasius > Lasius platythorax. The sequence continues at coordinate 2,521,307 of OZ020536.1, read as the reverse complement.
CCGTTCTCTCTCGTCTCGAATTGGTTATTGAACAAACAGTGTGATACCCGCCGACTTATACGCCTGCGATTCTGCTTTCGGAAACAACGAGAATTGCAATATGTATGACGCTCATAAGTACGAATTCGCGATATTGTGCAAGACTCGTCAAGATTTTGTATCGTTTGTCCAGTGATAATTACGTTTAGACAAAAAAAAGTGTATAGAAAAATAGCAATCGATGCAAAAGTTTCATTTATTAGCGAAAGAGAGACACGATATTGCGTTATTTATATCACATTTAATCTTTTTTTCTCGATGCACCTAAGCAGCGCACACTCTTTTATGCCTCGGGAAGGTTTAATATAATAAGTTTGTACATCATTACCGTAATTCGTGATCTTCGCAAACGTAAAATCGAGGAATGTGTGTAACGCAGATTCCATGTTTAAAATAGAGATATCAATCGATGAATTAATAATATCGTTGAGCATTTTTGGGGGCAATTATTATGAAACGAAATACTTCGAGCATAACTGGGTGTGTCATTATGCTAACCGACACAGCATTGTTTGAATGTCTGCGATCTCTGCTATTTGTAACATTCGTTTCATCGATAATTCGCCGACGAGCGTTTCCCTTCGAACGTTAAACTTTTCATCGAAGCGTTTGATTCGCGTTATAAGCGTACACCCACGAGGGAAGAAGGGCGCTTAATTATTCACGATGATCCTTTATTCATACTTGCTATTCCGTGGTAAAGCAGAAGCGCTTGATTAAAAACAGTGTCGGCGACGAGGCATTTCCTGTGAAAATTGTGTGGAAAAGCGGAAAGCAACCTTCTACTTTATACACAATATTAGAATATAAATTATTTCGCGATAATTTTCCATTTAGAAAGAGATTGACTGCCTTCAACAAACGAGTCCTTCTGCTCTTTCAGGCTTCGAGAATAAAATGGCAGCATCGCAAAGTAATTTCTTCAGCTCTGCAACGTTGAGCACAATTTTATTACGGTAGGCACAGAGGCAATTTAGCCGATTCTATACTACGCTTTCCTTATTCAACGTCGGCATTATCAACATTCACGCAACTATCTTTCCGGAAGTTTGCCAATGTTTAATTCAACGACAGGTCGCCTACATCACTTACGCTATGTCACGTGACATAGTTTCAATATACTTTGTCCGCTGGTAAAGGACGGCCAGTCGTTCTTTCCCGGAAAGAATCGGAGGCGATGCCTACACAAGCTCGTTGCGACACCCTGTACAATCCGTCAACGCGCGGATACGGACGAGGAGTCGAACGAGTGTAGGGCATCGACTTTTGGGACGCGTTGCCGCGAGATATCGATCCCTTCGACCTCCTTCGCCCTCCGCGACTGATTTTCGCTCACGTTGAAAGAGAACGTTTACATTCGCACGTCAACCTCTTAGAGGGTGCGTTAAAATTGAGGCGCGCGCGCGCGCGCAAGATGGAAAAAGTGGGGGAAGAACGTAAAAGAGGATGGAATCATCGACTCGATCTCGGTGAACTTTACCCGCGAGAACCAACTTCCCCGGCGCGAGAGTTGTCTTTAAGTCTTTCTCACACGCCTCGTGAAAAGTTTTCGAAACGATCGATATGCAGACAGCCCCACAAAACTCGGACTGTCGTGTCTTGTCTCTCTATCCAAGGCGAAAAGTGTCTTACCGTATTTATTTCGATTGCTCAATACATAGCAGCGTCAATTAATATTTAGAAAAATAATAGAATATATAACATATAAATGTAATATATGCTGATAAAAGATTTTGATATAACTGAAATTATATGAAATTCACACGCATTCCTGCACAGTAATTACACATGTCATTGTACATGAAGCTTGTACCATTAATTGTGAAATATGATGTACGAGTGTGTCTGCAGTTATCACACACGTCGTTCTCGAAATACGTTTTAATCCGTCGCTTCGATATCGACAGGCTCGACAATAATTCACCATTCGATCTCGAAGATCCCGTCGAATTTCCTCACCGTCAAAGCCGAAGGTGCCTCCACGGAACGAGGAAGCGCATCGGGGCACCACGCGGAGCTTTATTAACTCCCCGTGATTTACAGCTGCCCTCGCAGGTGATACGTTTCCCTTCGCTCAAAATGAGCGCGCGCGAGTTGCGATTTAATTGCAAAAGAATACGGACAGCGGCGTGTATGATTTACAGCTGTTCCCCCGTTACGGCGTCGTTCCCGATACAGCTCGTTACGAATCCTCCGTATTGCCATTTGTAATGCACCAGCTCGGTCTCGAGAGATCATGCGTGGCACTTGATCGGAGATAAAGTTACGCGGAGATTAAGCTACGCGAAGAGGTAGCGGTATTTTTATAATGTAAAAATAATCAAGCGATAGCGCGGAAATGCAAAAGCATCCAGAAAAAAGTATTGAATCATAGATTAGACGGACGTTAATGTAATCGTTGATAGAACGATTTCGTTGAAGGAAAATGAAAACTAATAGAATCACGAACGGAAATGAATATTTTCCAAACGAGTAACGAGTCTAGATTTTTGTCACGTTCGATTTATTATTACGGAATGTAGGTAACGCCGCTTAAGCCGTATCGCGGTAGTCGGGAAAGAAATACAAGAATATACTTGGCGATACGATATTATCGATTAAGTATTACGGAAGCCGTACTAAGGATATAACTCGACTAGACAATACTACGCGTGTACCTATAATTATTATTGTCTTACGATGACGCAAACAATCCAAGTCGCACACACACAAGCTCGATTATCGATTTTGAAACTTGTCGCGTCTGGTATTTCAAGCACTTCGCGATCGCAAACATTTCTTTTCTATAATATCCTATAGAGGCTGTTTCGTATAATAATTTTTCCCTGAGTTTGTATTCTCTGTGCAGTATTTGTTTTTAAAATCCATTCAGCTTAAGATTACAAATCTATGTAATTTTCAAAATTAATTTCTAAAATCGTCGCTTTTTCTTTAAGAATCAATAACGGAAAAATTCGGAGGATCGTTAAGCAAGACAAGGTTTATCGAAGAGAATCGCGTCGCGACGGTTAGCGCGTCTTGAAGAATCGCCAGGTAGTGGTCCGAGAAAAGGATCGACGAACCGCGAATTCGCAAACTCGATCGTCGATCTCCCCCCTTCCCCTCCCTCCAGCCCGTCGTGCCGAGTGGATCCCCGCGAAGGGTAAGCGGGCGACAATGCGCGAGCGATACATGCGGACTCGGTATACATAGCCGAACGCGCGCGAGTTCAGGCCAAAGTCTAACAGACACGACACACCTCCGACCTTCCTATCGATCTGCGGCCGGAGGTTTTACGCGTCCTCCACCCTCCGTAGCTCGACGACCCTCTTCCCGCCCTTTCTCTTTCTCTCTTCCTCTCTCTGTCCTACTCGATCTCTCTCTCTCTCTCTCTCTTTCTCTACCCCTTGCTCTGAACCGTATAACCCTCTTTCACCCCCCCCCTCTCTCTCTCTTCTTCCTTCTACTCTCGATGCCCAAGTCCTGGCGAGAAGGAAAGGCGAACCTGCTTGCCGAGTCCCTCACCATGAGAACGAGTTTCTCCACCTTCTCCTCTTTCTCCACCAGCAACCACCTCTTCCACCACGTTCTCGGCACTCGCAAGCCCGCACCCTCGCAACCCGTTTCTATCGCACCCCCTCGTCACCTACGGGTTCGCGAAGGGGAGAGAAAAAGGAGACGGAGCGAGCGGCGCGGAGAGAAAGAGAGCCAATAATGCGTCTTTACGACTCCGCGCTTTCGCAACACAGCCACGCCAGCTATGCGCATCGCATCACGGCCGCTTTCGATTTGATTTAAAGACGAGCTGCCGCTTTAGCGCCCCGCACGCGAACCGAGATATCGTCCAGCGGCCCGTGAGATCGACCACGCATAGCGCGTAGATATTGTTACGATTTCTTTCTAGGAATTGGTCGCATAAAAAGATTATAGTCGTCATTATTTTAATAAGTTCAAATGTCAAAGTGTAAAGAATTCGGAATCTTTTACAAAATTTTGCTTCAAATGTTTAATTCGAGTTTTCCAGTCACAATAAATTTACCGAGGCAGAAAAAATTGAAGAATTTTGTATTGTTATTCCATAATTTTTGTCAAGGTCGGATATGTACCATATATGTATAATATGTATATAGAAACACTTCGCAATATAAATAAATTTCATATTAAGAAAGAATCAAATTATACCGATATGTTCTTGATTAATTCTTTCTACCTTACATTTTCTACATTTGATCAAAATCAATTATATAAATTTTTTTCTTCAAACTCATACCTTTTATTTTGTCGACACTTAATATATTTTCTTTGGAAAATTAAGTATTTCGTCAAATTCATCACTCGATATCTCTGCAATTAAATTTTCATTAAATAACAATTTCCTGGTAAACATTCCGCCCAAGAGAGTCCGAGAGATTCAAAGCAGAAGAATGATAATTCCCAGGCGTTCTGTATAAATAAGCGCACGGCGATGATGCATGAACGAGATGCGCCGGAGACGTGCGCGAATAATGAATTCGCTCGATCTCCGTGAAAGTGGGAGCTATCGCGAAAGCCGTCAAGGAGGTGCGCGATCGCCCCTTTCTCCTCTCTCTCTCTCTCTCTCGCTTCTTTTCTCGAAATATCTCTCCGTTACCGGACGAGAGCGAGAGCGAGAGCGAGCGGCGATGGCCAAAGTCCAGAAAACCGAAACCAGAAATTCTCGCACGTGCTCGCGCGCGGGCGATATTTCTGGACATGGGCGCGAGAATTCATGGCCGGAACGACTTTTCGTCACGCTGGAAATTAGTTGAGAAACGCGAAGGTTTATCGCGTCGTAAACTGCGCGCGGGCGCTTCGCGTGGTGAATTGCGCGCACCGGTGCACAACAGTTCCTTTTCTATCATTTCCCGACGAAAGACGAGAGAAATAAAAGCTACACGCTCGCTCCAACAAAATCATGGCAAATAAAAATAATTTTTAGATTAACAACTTGTGCATCCTGCGACTCTGCCTAGATGTGAACAGATCTCCTACATGTGGTGTTGGCGCAAAACAGAAAAGATAAGACGTATATTTATAATAACCTGCATAATATTCCGTGAGAACATAGAATTGATAGAAAAACACTGATACGAAACAGTGATAAAAAGTATAGAAAGATGCACATGAAGATGAAAGGCGATACAATTCTGCGAAAGAAGACGAGAAAAAACCAACGCATCCACGACTGTCGAGCGCGGAACAGGAAAAAAGAAGTTGCGTTTGCGCTAAATAAGAAGAAAGAGAAGCGTGAATAATGCTGGCGTGAATGCACATCCGTCGCGTATCCGCGCTGTACGAGATAGCATTAATGCGCTCGAGTCACGAATCATGATTATTTCGGATGACCCTCTCTCTTCGCGGTTCTCTCCTCCCTCTTATGCTATCTCTTTTCTTTTCCCGCCGCTACATCAACCATCTTCGTTTCTTCGATGCGCAGGCTAAATATATCTTTTACGGAGACACCCACAGAAGACTCTCTATCGACAGAATTGCAGATAGAGAGAGAGAGAGAGAGCGCGAAACATCGGATTCGCGTTTAAAGTGTACCCAAGGTCATCGGGCGAGTATTTTTGTGATCCAAATCGAGAATTTCGAAGACACGCGCTTCTTTCCGAAAACGCGCGCACGTGGAATCAAGACAAATCGTCGCGACATACCGTGACGATTGACGTAAATCGGCATGGACTTCGCACCGCCCAAAATCGATCGCAGAATGGCACACGATTGGACGTTATAATCAGAGTCGAAAAATGATTAAGAGAAGTGCGTGATCTCGGCTCCCTCGACGATTCTGAGCGAAACGAAAGCGTAATAATATCGATAATAGCGCGGTGATCTCTGGACGTGCTTTCGACTCTAAAGCATCCACTCGTCGCCAAAGTAAATTTATCGCGGTTAACCGGCGGATCCGTTGTTTGTTTGGCAACACGCTCTATTTCCGCAGTAAGGTAACGATCCTGCTCCGAATGTTAGTCGATCGTCTTAGATCTCTCCTTAGATTCAAAATATAATGACCAGTATTAAATAAAGCACCGAAATTTAATTTAGCTGCGAATATACATTGTTATAATTTAATTGAAAACCTTACGATCTTTCTTCAAATTTTAACACAAACGGTCCAATTAATCTCGATCAAATCTGCACACGATGGCAGCATACTTTTTGTATCGATATGCGGCTCACAAGTTTTTTGCGATATTAAAAGAAGAAGACCCCCAAGGGTCCGACCCGAATTTCCGTCTCGAATACTCGAGTCGTCGTTCGAGCGGAGAGTGAACTAGCGAGAAAGAGAGATAGATACGAACCGACTTTCCTCAGTGTCATTACGCGAATTGTCGTCCTCGTTATCGCTCCTGACATCGCCGATAACGACCGAGCGTGTATGTACGTACAAGTGCTGGCTGCAGCGGGTCGCCATCGATCCTCGATGGAGCGAGATCCGCGCGCACGAAGACGCCGCGCGATGACGACGAGAGGAGAAAAGACCTCTTCTCTCCTCGCTCGCTCCATCCTCTCTGCCGGCTCGTTTGTTTCCGCTGCTCGCTTCGGCGCGGCTCGGACGCGCAGCGCGCGCGGCGCGTAATCAAGTGGTATAAATAATTCCCGACACTGCAGCCATGAGCCGACCGTCCGTGCGAGGCTTAATCCCCTGTTATGACACGCCAGAAAACCGCCAGGATGCCGCGTCATTGCGCGTAAACTGGAAACTATCCCCACCCATTTCGCCCGCAAATTTAACTTCTCGCCCCTAATTTGCGTGTCCAGATTATGATTTTTTTCGACCCGAGATTCGATTGTGACAAAACTCGAAAATTGATGGACAACTCTAAGATATTTTTGGAGTAACGTAAATCTTACAATTAGTTGTACGTGATGTAAAAATAAATGCGATGCGACGACTTTTGCTAGAATTTAATGCCCGATTAAATCTATATTACTTTAGTTTTCGATCTCGCTCTATCGATGATCGACGCCGACGCTGCAACCAGTAGTGTTGTACATACACGTTCGATCGATGTGAGGATTGCGATAACAAAGACGACAAAATTACGAACAATATTTAAAAAATAATACAAGTGAGAAATTTCTCTTAATGAACATTGTAGTATATAGATTGGCCACTAAGAGAGCTAGCTTTACACAGATAATGGTTATGAACTAGAACCCAGCAAGAACGCTGAAAGCACAGTTACGTTAATATCGCTAGACTAATTTTGACTTGTCGGTGAAACGCGGAAGATAACGGAATGCGCCAAGGAGATTTTCACGTTGCGTTTTTGCTCAGAATTCAATTAGCATTCGCAAAGTTCCAACATAGTGATTTTACATATATAAATATTTATAATTATTTTATAATTATTTTATATAATATACATTATTAATATTAAATACCAATATAAAATTAAAAATTCATAATGACAATTCGTGAACATCGATAAATTTCCGTTATTACGAAAAGCTGCCTCTGTATAGTTTTGCCTTTAAACTTGTGTGTCAATATTTTCAAACTACGATACGACGCCTGTACATACATCGAAGGTCATCAACGAGAAACAAATCATCGAGGAAGCGACGACGGTTGCGGTCGTAGAAGGCTATATGGAAAAAAAACGGAGGACGCCGGTACGGTACGGTACGACTCGCCGATTCTGTCGACTAACGCCCCGGATCGCGAACCGGTCATTAGTGCAACGGAACCGGTGCATCAGGGATAGAGAAAGAGAGAGAGAGAGAGAGAGAGAGCACGCGGAATGTCCGCGAGTCGCGCGACGCAATGGGATGCCCCTATTATCGGTCGTCCGACCGCCAGAATGCCGTTAGATACACGACGGTCAATCTATTGTCCTCTACGTGTGCGCATGCAGCTCTCCCGCGAGGCGTTTCCGCGAGCGAGGGACTCTCGTCCGAGAATCAACAACGTGCAGTTTAACCGGGCGACGAACGAAATTAGCTTTCTGTCTCTCTCTCTCGTTACCGCGCGAAGAAGACCCGCGGCCTCCTCGAACTCGCGCGTTAATTCGCCTCGTACGATATTATTAAATTTACGATATCGCGTTCAAACATCCGGCCCCGTCTCGCCCGATCCCGTTAAATCGTGACCGCTGAGATTTCTTGACATCGCGAGAAAACGCGCGAAATGTCATTTTTTCTAATCCTTCATTTCGGCTAATCGAAAACGCTACTTTTCTAATCCATTATTTTGATTAATTGTAATTGTAATACGCGGAAATTTTTGCGCAACGTTACGAAATGATTATCTAATGAAATGCACAGCTTCGTAAAGAGAAATTTCAATTATCTCGGCAAGACAAAATAAAAAAAAAAGTACAAGCGACAGAAATAAAGTTGACATTTATAGCAACAGTGAACGGAATTGAAACATTTTTGTTCGACTTATTCGCTCCAACTCTCTCGATCGCCGGGAAAACGATCGATCTCGTATCGCCGCTGCACTTTCTCCGATTCGCGCGAATTTTTCAGATTCGATTTCAATTTATTCGCTACTCGCTATTATGAATCAATTAAGTAGGCGAGGTAATAAAAGCAATCGAGCGCGATGCGTAAACGTGACACTCGATCGAGAACCCTCGAGCGTCGGAGCTAATTTCAAAGTAGCAATGTTACAGCGATGAATATACACGCTCGTCGAAACAACGAACGTCTGTTCCTGTCTCTCTCTTTCCTCGACATTCAGCTGGGGGGGAAGGGGGGGGATTCGCGCGCGGTGTTGCAATGCAAACTTACGGTACGGATGCACCTGTGTGTTATGCTCCGAGAGACACAAGGCGCGATTTCAATACGGACAGCGAGGGCCTCTCTGTATACGGTGCGTAATACAGTTACGACGGTCAGCAGTTTCCGGTTCTGTGAGACAGAAAGACGGACGGAGAACGAAACGGACGCGAGAATGCGAAATATCGCAAATCTTTATAACGCATCTTCTTCTTATCGCCGTAACTAAATATTCGCTCTAGTTCATTCTGTCGAAATTAGCTTGACGCGATATTTTCCGGTTAAGAACAAACATTAAGCGGCACATATCGACGTAAGAGGCGGTGCGAGTCGGGGCCATATTTTCATTTATAATATATTCATATTTTTCGCGACACATTTTATAAATAAATTCTAATATTTAAAAAGCGAAGGGAAACACATACCATCATTCCAGGTAGTCTTAATGTGGCACGAACGACGTGGTAGAAGGAAGATTTCTTTTCATAGAGAGGCCACCCGGGCCTGAGGCCCTGGCTGAGGGGGGCCTACCATGCCCCTCCAGATTCTGCGTTCTCTGTGTGTCGTTGTCACCGAGGCAGCAGATTCTACCTTCGAAACGCTCGTCGAAACACTTTTTTTTCGTGACGATCGTAGATATCAACGAAACTTGAATGTCATCTTTCTTTCACTCATTTACAACGATACGCGTCACCGTTCTCTTTCGGTTCTCCCCCGCGTTACGTCGTGACGTCCAATCTCCGTTATAAATGTTTTCGAATAATCGCAAAATGCCGCGAATGGCTGTTAAGAAGTCAACGTCGTTCGCGAGGAAAACGTCCACACAAACGCACAATACACTTGTTGTCCGAGTCTCGCTCGCGCCTTCGATTCGATTATACCGTTATCTCGATGGTATCGAATGACGGCTAAACGCCACTCTTGAACCGCGGAAAAAGAGCGATAAACTGCACCGGAGAGAGCCTTTACTTAATTAATGTCGGGGCACTCGCTGCCGCTGAATGTCACTCGAACCTTTCGTACCTCGTTCACGCTCTCGGAACATACGTCAATTTCCTATCGATCGTCCCCGTGAAATGTATATATATATATATATATGTATATATATATATATATATATACATATATATAATGCCCATCTAACAATTTGACTAGCTATCACCGTCGATATGCACTAACGTATCGACGTTATTTCCACATGCGTGCCTCTCGAAGAATACTTTTTGTCGCTCGGCTTATCGCTTCCTCACTCGAGTCACCGATCCTGTGTCTCACCGAGAGAGAGAACACTACACTTCTTTCGACGTGGCCTTGCGTGTGTGTATGTGTATACGTCGCGTATCGTCCGCTAGCTATTCCCTGACCTCTGCACTCGAGTTCTTACACAGAGTCGGCGACTTCGCCGACAGCGACAAATACATATCGACGATAACACACCGGCTGTAAGAAGCAATTGACACGACGCGATTGTTTAAGCGTCTCTGTAACGTGCGACATACAGTCTCGCACTTTAATAACTTTTCGGAAAGCAAGCTGTCGCACAAAGAGTCTCTTGATAGAAATTTACATTTTCCGCCCAAAAAAATAAACCAGTTTGCCACTGTTTTTGAAGAAGAATACTTTTAATAAAAACAGTCTAGACGAATTCACGCACAATGCTCGTCCTTCTAACAACGTATCTGCCAAGAAGACGCGCGCGATTCTCTATCGACGCTTGCGCTATCGCCTCGTATCGCACACGCACACGGCGACGCGATTTCGTTTCAGAAAGCGCGATCCTATAACAACGTGGTCTCTCGGTCTACAAACAAGCGTGGGAACGGACGAGCGCAGGACGAAGGAAATCGCGACGAAGCGCGACCCCGCGCTTCGATTTTCCCTCGTAAATCGTCAACAGGTGGTTTTCTGAACGGCGCGACGCGGAATACGCGGCGCGGATTCTCGGCTCTCGCACGACGTCACGCGTGGGCTTCTCGCGCGCTCCGGCGAACAGCTGATCGGCTCGCACGTCAACGTCAACTCCCCTGGCGGAGGGGAAAGCCACCACCGTCGCCACGATACCAGAAAACGCTGACGATCCGCGTAAGTTTTCTCTCTCTCTCTCTCTCTCTTTCTTTCTTTCTCTCACTAACCGCTGAGAGAATCGTCGTTGATTCCAATCACCGCTCGTCGCACAGCACGAAACGCGACGGACTGTTATATCGGCCTCGCATTCTTGTTCAGTCCTCCCTCTCCTTCGTCGTCGATGTTTCGTTCGTTCGTCGGTGTTCGCGCCTACCTTAGTCTCGCGAGACTATTTTCGTCTCACGATGGAAGGAACGACGCGTTTAAGCACGCGTCGCTTCCCCCTCTATATCGTGAGCCCCGCTCTTTTCCGTTTCCTGCCTTCTTCTCACGCGCCTTCTTCTTTCCCGCCTTTCGTCGCCCCAACGTGCGTGTTGTCCCGTTCGTATTTTCCTCGTGGCTGTCGCGCGCTTCGCTCGTACGGCTCTCCTCGTCGTTGTCGTTGTCGTTGCCGTCCTCGTCGTCGTCGTCGTCGTCGTCGTCCTTCTCCCCGTTGCCCCTTTGCCCGCTCGGCTTACAGTACAGAGATCGCGCGCGTCTCCCCCCTCGCAGCAGACGCACAGCAGAAGGAGGATGAGACGGAGGTAGGCGACCGGATTCTTTCATACGCAAACATCGGTTGACGACTCTCGTCGTGCGGCGTCGTCTCGGCCTCTCGACGGCTCAACGAGCGTGCAGGATAATCGCTACGTCCCTTTAACGAAACGAGCGAAACGCAAGCACTACGGGACTCGGTCGTCTATAATCCGTCAAGGAGCACTCGTGCACTCGTGCACTCCGTCCACTCGCGAATCACGGCACGAATGCCGATGCGAGAATATATCGGAGTAAACGGCTGCTAATCTTGCTGTCGCTCTTGTCTCTCTTCCCTCGTTCTCTGACTCTCTATCTCGGTATGTGACGGTACACGTGCGAGAGAGGCCGGCGCGAGGAAGGAAAAAGCTCGCGCGAGTAAAAGGGAAGAACGTTCCGTTCGCCGAGATCGTCGCCGAATGTTAAGTTCAATAGGCCGAGAGAGAGACTTGGCGAACTTTCGCAAAACTGAAGCGCACTGAGAAGGGAAGAGAGGAGTGCAAGGACCTTGGGTGCTCGCCCTGTCGAAGACCGCGAGCGATTGACTCCCGCGCGTCCCGGCCTCTTCGTGGCCGCGGCACGCGTGAGAGAGGAACACGGGAGGGGATTCCCGCGGGAGAGGGGGGGAAAGCGGCGACGAACACGGCGGTAGGGCCAGGAGGGCGCGCGCGCGCGCGCGCGAGAGAGAGAGAGAGAGAGAAACACAAGAATGGATGGGGTGGGCAAGGAAAGAGTGAGTGAGGGAGAGAGAGGGGTGCAGCGGCAGCAGCGTGAGTGACGACGACGACGGGGGTGGCAGGGAGGAAGCGGGTGAGTATGGCGCGTGCCACTACACGCTAGCAGGTGGAGTGCGCGTGCCCAGAAATCTCTATATCTCCCTCCCCCCTCTCCGCGTTTCCGTTTTCTTCTACCCGCGCGGTTCGTCGTTCACTCTTTCTTCCCGTCTCTCTCTCTCTCTTTTTTTTTTTTCAGTCAATCTTCTCGTTTCTCGTTCGCTACGTTTTTCGGCTCTTTTCCGTATTTCGGGAAACGTTGTCCTTGTCCTCTCGTCGGTCAGATTTTTCTCTCTTCGTTTTCGTTATCTCGCGATTGACGCATTCGCGTTGCATTATTCTCGTTGCTTGAAAATTTCACTTTCGTTATACTTGGACGAAGCGATGATCGCGCGGAGATTTCGTTTTCGAGTTTCCCGCGCGTGTCACCCAAGCCTGTCATGCGATTACAACGGCGCTGCGTTGGTCACGACGCGCCGGCATGATAATTCGAAATCGATTCGCTCGATTGAGAGATCCGTGCATTCATAATATTTATGTTGTGTACGGTCAGGTTATTCTCGTAGCGTCGATAAGAGTTGCTAACGAAAGTCCCGGTAGCGATAAGTACATGGTCAAGTTATTGCGTGAAATTTAAACATCCTAATATCGCAACGTTCGCGAATAATCTTGCCGCGTCGAATAATACTTCGCTCTCGTTCATGTTTTTTCCCCTGAATGTTTAAGAAAAAAATAACGCACCTTTCGTCAAAGTTTTATCGACGATTACGTTCAAATTCGAAAACTGTCAGATTTGATCAGAGGTCAATTTCGCGCGCGAGATGCCAATAATCTTCGGTCAAGTTTTATTGTAACAATCCATTCGTCAGTGAGTTCACCGAATATCAATGTGCTATCTGAACAAGTTATATCGTCGTCCACGACGATAGTATTCACTGCGATCGGTCAAAACTGGTACACCGGAACACGATTACTCATCCAATATTCACGCTCGCGCTTCCAGTAAATTTCGCTATTATCTCTTCCACGTGATTGCGTCTGTCGCGAGGGGACAAGAGGTTCGATCTCGAAATCGTCGAGCTGTACAGAGTTGCATCTCGCGACGCGTTTCGTCAGAAAAGCTTTCGGCGTCGTTACGTCGTGGCGCGCGGTTAATACGGAGCGTCTTGTCTCGCGCGCTACGCACGTGGCAAGACCGGGAGACGCGGAGCGACAGCGGGTCCCCCCCCCCCAAACAGAGAACCTGACGCCCCGAGAAGTCGTCAGCCACTGACTACGTGCATCGCGCACCGACCGCTGGGAGGCCCTGGGTCTAACTCTCTCGCGGGGAGGCACGCGAGAACTCGTCGTCGGCTACGTTCGGTCGAGCTCGACTCGGCTCGTCCTCTCTCAGAGAACCGATTCGAGGCACTTCGACACGGAGACTCGGCCGCGCCGCGCCGCGCCGCGCCGCGCCTGACTCGCGTTTTCATCCGCAGCGCCGAGGCCGCCGCCGGCTGTCTGTCCGATGCCACCCGACACTACGACTTCTAGAACGAACCTTATAGACCCCCGGTCCCTTCGCCCCGGGACTCCCCTCCCCTCTCCAACTACCGTGGGTGTACCGTAACTGCGTACGACCGGTGTATATCGCTCTGATAGTACACGCTGCGAAACAATCGGTGTACTGGAAACGCTGTTTTAATCACTTAAGTTATCGTTATCGTGCCCTTAATATCGCTTAGGCGCGATAATTTCCTCGTTAATTTCGATGTTATAGAAAATAAGCTTTTTTTCAATAAACTTTAAAACGGCACAAGAATCAAATAAAAATAAAAATCGTCACATCGCCCTTGTTCTCATCGCACCTAAGATTCTGTGCAGCAATGTTCATCAAAGGAATATTTATTTCAAGAACCATGGAATTGATTAATCGCGTGCATCCCGATGCAATTACTTCAAAAGAATCTAAAAATACATATTCGATCGATATTAACGCGACATCGTCTTTAAGAAATTCTTGAGAGAGAACCGTGCATGGCAAAGTTAAAAAGAAAAAAAGAAAAATAGACACGCGGAAAGCGACGTAGTCGCAAGAGCGACTTAAAGGCCTCCCGCGCAGCTGGTCGCGCCGGAGCTTTTACACAGGCGCATTCGCGCGACACGTCGCGTCGCCCGTATATACTTCCAACAACCTCCTCCACTTGGCCGTTGCGTCATCGCGCGGCTTCGCAGTACGCCGGGATTCTCGAGCGGGGGATCGCGCGGAAGCGGGCGAGGCGCGGCGCGGCGCGGCGCGGACGCGCGCGCCAGCGCGAGCGGTCGAGTGCGGCGAGGACGCATCTGTACCGCTCTGCTTACACTTACTACAAATCCGTCCCAGTGGCGCTCATCCGCGAGGCGACACGTGCAACGCGACGCAACATATATATGCCGTGAATTAGCCAGCGGCTCTCTCGCAGCCAAGGAAAAATATATATCGACGCTGTTATACGAAGTAAGAACGAGGAGATTAGAAGAGATATATACGCGCGAAGGGTGTATAAGCGATTGAGACTCGACGAGATATCCAAGTTTTCGCACACGGACGCTTTTCCGCCACGCACGCGCGCGTTTGAGATAAAACTTGCAATTGCGCAACACGCGCGTGATTAACCGCGACACGCGCGATTACGGCTACGCGGCCACTTTATGCTAATGTAACCGATAGAAAGGCGATTATTTGTCAATAGATAATTAAACGACGAGGTGTACCGCAGGATGCAAGGCGCTGAATGACGGGGCGAGTAATTGCGATGCGGATATTACTCGCGATTGCGAGTGCTGCCATGGTATACTCCGTAAATGAGAAGTAAAATTGCTGGATGGCACGCAAACGTCCCGCAGGAACGTGACGATAATACCATGCGGTTATAGACGCGGAGGACGTTGAGGCTTTTAATTAAAAGTCTAACGCGGCGCCATAAAGGCGATCTCTCGCAGTAAAGCGATGCCACCTACGCCCAGTTGACCATTCTCTTTCTCATTTAGTTCGCAAGTCAAAGTTTTCGCTTCGATTTCTTTTATATTTTTTTTCCGAATGTATTTGTAAGATTTATATTCACAATAAAGTCTAGATTCTAAAATTTTGTCGGAAAAAAATATTTAGCAACGTACAGTTTACATTCGCGTGGATCTGACTAAAAAAATTCGTAATATTTCGAAACCAGAGTCACGCGCCTGCTTTCGAAACAAACGGCTGGTGCAATCCACCACGTCGTCTCATCTTCGTTCACCGCGAACGAACGACGCGGCACTGAAAATCGTGTCGCAGCGTTCGTGAAAAACGTAGAACGGCGACGTAATGTAACCTCTGTTAACGTAAGATGATCTTCCGAGATAAGAGACGACGTCGCATCGGCTTTCGTTGAATCTCGAGGCAATGTGCGCGCGCTCTCCCTCTCTTTCTCTCTTTCTCGAGACTCGAGAAGAGGAGTCCGCGACTCTCGAGCATCGCGACACCGAGACAAAACCGCGATCATCTCCGTTACTACGCTCCGTCGACCAAGTTTCTTCCTCGAAGTATTTCGCGCAACGTCGAAGCGCGATACGTGCCGAACGGCGGCCGCGAAGTAAACGAGCCGCGTTATATGATCGAAGGTCGATTGTAAACATTTATGACGACGCCGCGCGGCTCCGGCTATCGATGTTTACGTTACAGATATACGAGCCGCGAACGGCTGAAGGCCAACTGTAAAAATACGACCCGATTCGCGGCTACAATAAAGATAAGCAAATGCGTATGCCAGGCGCGCTGGAAACCGAAAATAATGTAGCAAGCACACATTTCTTCGTTAAGGAACGGACGGTCGTAGATGTTTAACATATGGTGTAAGAGGGGCCAATATGGAGAACAACGCTTGTATTGTGATCGATGAATCGATAATAGCAAGACCGATCGTGTGTTCGTAATTCTTAATTCATCGTGAACTAGAGGGAATACAGAACAAAAATTTGCGGATCTCGCTTTTTTTAATATAATTTAATCTGCTACATCTAACGAAAGCACTATAGCACTAGGCTCTGCCGCAGCTGTTGCAGCAGAAGCGGCATGATATTTGTCTGTGTACAGAAAGTCAATGGAAACGTCAAAAACTTGATTGGATCACGTTCCTTCCTGTCCAACGGCAGAGCGTTTCTCTCTTCGAAATCTGTCAGCGCGTTATCAAAAATTCGGCTCTGATTTTTGCCTCAGTCGCCGACGGGATAAAACGTCCGCGGGATACAAATGTAATTTTCATAGCGTACCAAGCTTCACGTTACTTCCGGCTAGTGCTACGCTCCATCGAACATGTTTTCGGATCGGGAGAGCCATCCTCTCTCGGAACCAACGAGACTGAGTCGGAAACAACGAGCAAGGTGGGGAGAAGGATTCGTCCTTTCTCCTCTTTTTTACGCATGCATGATACTTTTCACCGTGTTTCCATTTTACTCGCACGAGACTCGCGGAATAGTGTAGTGGAAACAGAACGCCGCAGAGGAAAAAAAAAAGAGATACAGATCGCGAACGAGAAAAGGGACAAAGGCGATGAGTTCGTTGTGAGGTCGAAGCCGTCCTCTTTCGCCGATCTGTGAAATCCACCTGCCTATCTTTTCCTCTCGTTTTTCCTTTCAGTATATTCTTTGCCTTCTTACGCACGGTATTCCTCGCGTTTTTCTCTCTTGCTATTTGCCGCCCTCTCTATCTTGTCAAACTCTCTCGCTCCTGAATTTACTCTGCACCGCGAAACGCAATCCTGATTCGACGGACAATGGTAATTTCATTCACAAAAATTGTAAAATACGTTTGAATAATAAAATGAATCAAGTATCAATTTTCTGAAGGCATTATAGATAAATAAAAAATGGAATATAGTATAATTGCTTTCAATGATGAATAGAATCTCTAAAAAGCACTCGAAAAGAAATATCTACGGTTGTCACGTACAGAAGTTATTCGTAGAAGAGAAACGACTACATATATATATATATATATAAATGACTAAGTATGTCGAGGATGCTGTAGCATCCTCGCGCGCATACGAAAGAAAAAGAAATTGACAAAAGGTTCCGGAGAAAAGCGACGACGATGGAAGAAAGGGTTACTTCGCGTCTTCTTTCTTGTACAATTTTACCATCCTTTCACCCTCAGAAACAAACGAAAGTGCAGCGGGATTTGCGCCTTGACAGTCTTTCAATCTGATGACTGATACCACTAATAACATGCTCATTATTTTAACAACTCCGAAAATATCCAGTCGCGATTTAGTCACGCGACAAAATTTTGAGTGCTTTGTCCGCGAAAATGTCAGGATGAAAAGGATCAGACAATTTAATTCGTATCTCACGTTACGCATTAAGTAAAAAAAATCTCTATATTAGACAAATAAACTTCAGAACCAAACAATTATGAGTCTTTTTGAACACGACGAAACTATAATATTTATCCAATGATTTATTTAATTGAAATATAGACTCTCCCGAATTAATTATCCCGAATTACCGTTTACGTTATATGAACAGAATCGTGCAACATCTCCGCGAAGCGTGTATCGTTACGTGACATTTAAGAAACTACGGGTTAAGTCGTTACCGCGCCTCATGTAATTTAATCGCAGGAAACAATTCCAATTTTGCATGCATAACATCGCATATTGCGCACGACATATCGTAACGCGCACATCCGAGAGCGTCAGCGAGCGCGCGCGCGTGCAACATTACATGCCTGCAAGATGTCATCTTTTAGTACTACCATCTTTAAAATATCGGCTCTCGGACAAATGATCTATATTTATTACTAACGGGTTACCTATATACGCTTTATGCGACACGTGTTCGCCTATAAATAACGGTATCGAGAAAAACGGGGTATCACCGAAAAAAAAAATCGTTAACTATTTATAAGGATGCAATCAAGTTTCCTCATTTGTATTTTGCACTGAAAAAAATATAAATCCAAAATCACTCCTATTTCGAAAAATTCATTTTTTTTTCATATTCGACTAATAACGGAGACATTATCGAACTACATTTTTTTTAAACTGCCGATTAAGAATATCCGCATGTATTTATACGAATGGAGAGAAAAATTTTGAATGAACTAGTCGCGCGGAGTAAGAAGATCGAATTGCACGAACGCGTACACTGTTTCTGCCTCATCTCGCTACCTCTCGTCGTAAGCACTGCTCTCTGATTTATCTCGAGGCGTGCGCGTCGTAATCGCGCGATTCCAGCGAAACCTGCCGTCAGCGAATTCCTCCGGCAAACAAAGAGTCGCGTTGGTGATCAGAGAAGGACGGAGCGCGAGAAAGAAGGCCATTAGGAAACGAGTTGGAAATAAAAGAAGTACGTCTTCGTGTGACGCGAAGTGAAGTCTCTCCGTTAAGGTATATACATAAATTTTAAACTTTTATATCATGAAAATAACATTTATAATGAGCGAAGCAATAATAAAGCACCGAGAAGAATAAAGCAGCAAAAAAAGTAAATAAGAAATGCGATAAGAAAAAAAATTTTTTAATTATGATATATTCGTTTCTCATCTAAAAGCGCGTGCACGATGATATGATGATTGATATACGCACGATGATTGTGATATTCGCGCGTACGTGGAAGTAAAAATAATTCGTCAATTGTCTCGATTATTAAAGAAATATTAAAAGCGATATGCATATGAATATAAATTATATATATATATATATATATATATATATATATATATGTACATTTAATAAAAGTTTGTTTTCTAATTAATTAGCAACAGAATTTGTCGCAACACGAGTTTAATTCGAAACTTAATTACTGCTATATACTTAGCATTGGAAATTAATATGTTACCAGGCTAACTGCACTCGGGGGACAAATGCTAATGAGAGCCGCTGCTTAGGAATGACATCCACTCTACCTACTTGTTTTCATTTAGCACTTACACGAGCGTATGTGAACGACGAACTGTTTATATCACTGCAACGCTACAGTCTTTTGCTATCGACATGGGTCTACGTAACCGGATCACGCAGCCGTCATCAACTAACCAGTTCCGTTCTCGGTAAGCGATATATACCGAGAAGATTCCAAAGCCATCGGAGACTAAACTTCGCAAAGTACGCGTGAATTAATTTTATTAATTTTATTAACTTACGCTTGCGTGACAGATCGCAGACAGATGAAGGGCATTTTGTATCCGAGCATACATGACTTACCTGAAATAAAAAATAAGAAGAGTTATTTTACATAATTTGAAAGAATATATTATATTTTTTACTTCTTATATGAGCCTTATACATATGAATTTCTCAGAAGCCAAACTGATCAAGTCCACTCTTTGTAAATTTCTTAATTTTAGTATCAGAGCATATAATAAAACATTTGTCTGTTTTATCCGGCAATTGGAGAAATGTAAAAAATAAAATAAAAAATGTCAAGTTTTAAGCGAATTAGCATCGATATATTAAATATTATAACGTATGTAACACACGATAGATTACATTGTTGACAATATGCAAGTCGGACATACGCGTGTCACGAGAAAAAAATCTAACCATCGTTTTTCTAGTATGTCATGGCAATAATCCATGAAACGATTTCGCTCGTCATTGTCTCCTGTACGCTTATTATCTCTCGGAGCGCATTATCATTCACGATAATGTGTCTGTGCGACTTTTTACATCGGACTAGTATATGGTAATAACTTTTTTATGATTGTATTGGAAAGATTCGCTGTGTTATCAGTTGACATCTTTCGAAATAATGGCTCATTACGTTTCATGTGCTGTATTGCGTTAAATCTACGGCGATAACATAATTTGACTGATGTCATACGGATTTCTTTAATGACAGATCATTATCTCCAGTATACATGTATTTCCAAAAGTGTTATTCATTTTGTAATTAAGAGAAAATTCGAGTCTTCCTCACAAGTCACTACTCTCGATCTGAAGAAAAATTTCATTCTAGCTAATTATCAATCTTCAATAATACTAATTTAGGATCGGCTCGCGTTTTTAGTCGAGATAAACTGCTATATCTCGAATGTAAGAACGTATTCTCATCGATGCGTTCTCTCCGGTTGTTACAGTTTGGATCCGAGATGGAGAGCGCGACTGTGAATCATTGCCTCGAGTGGTTAAAAGTAGGGAGCTGTTAAGAAGACGAAGGAAGACGAAGGAAGACGAAGAGAGGAGGAGAGGAGGCAAGGGAGGGCAGGCGAGGCGCGCTCCAGAGGAAACGGAGGATAAGAGGCGTTCGGAGACGAGCAACAGTGTTTACCCTTGACGACCGGCGAACGCCACCCGTGATCGCGGGGGGAGGGGGAGGGGGAGGGGGAACCAGACCGCGATTACATCTCGCTATCTTGGGTCTTTCCTCCCCGCGTTGGCGCGCGCATACCGCGCGTGATGTTCCTTTCTCCGCGCGTTTTCCCCTGCCTCCCTCCCCCCTTCGCCTATCAATCTCTCTTTCTCTCTCTCTTTCTCTTGATAGTACGATAAATCGCTTTTACAACGCGTTCACTTCTGTTTTCTAAACAGGAACGCGCATGGAATGCATAACGTGGTCCTTTATACGCAAGGACCGTTCGTTTTAACGGACCGAAACGAAAAATAGTCCCACGAAAAAGTCATCTGAATGATAAAATACATTCTCTCTCACGCCGGTGAAACAAAACTTGATGAAAACGTTCCGTAACAAGCGGGGACGCAAATTGACCAGTATTTGCAATGGGCTCGAAATTTCGCGGGGACATCGTGGAACTACATAGATCTGTCGAGAAGCGACTGGTTACAGCAATTCGAAATCGAATTATGCCGTATAGCGCGGAATCGAAACGCCGCGAGGGTATCTCACTACGACAGCGGTGAGATCTCGGATAGCCGGGAGACCAGTTCGATTTATCGGCGAAGGGATGAATCCGGTGCAGGGGCGCGTAAACGAGCGGGGCGTACGATGCTTGCATAAAGCGGCAGAAAATTCGGGTTGAAACCTGTGAAAGCGGGGAAAGAAGATCAATAAAGTGGTGTGCCATACTGTCGGTGCCGCCGGTGTATCGTTGTAGTAGCGGGTGGCTCTCGCTGGTGTGTATTATTAAGCGAAGAGGTGTGGAGCCGGAGAGAGAAAAAGGAGAGGCAAGAGAGAGATAGAGAGAGAAAGATAGAGGAAAGAGGAGAGGCGGAAAAGAGACGCGATGGACGTTGCAGAGATAGAAGGAGAGAAAAGGAAAGAGAGAGAGAGAGAGAGAGAGAGAGAGAGGCCGGTGACTGAAAAAAAATGCGAGAGAGCGAGGGAGTGATGACACGAAGCGAAACAAGGAGAGCGGCGGAAAATGTGGAACAGACGTAATAAAAACTTACAGCAAAAAGAGATAGATAGATAGAGAGAGAGAGAGAGAGAGAGAGAGAGAGAGAGAGAGAGAGAAAGAGAGAGAGATTACCAGGGTGATAGTCGTGTAATCTACCAATATCAATCGTTGCAGGGATCCGGCAAGATAAACTCGGACATGATCTTGAATACAATTCTACGTTCCATCTCTAGATTGGAATCAGATATTTGAGCGAGAAATATGACCCGCTTGTCAAAATATGTATTTTATATCTAAATTTTGCTAAGCGACGCGATATGGATATAACATATGCGAAAGTAAATAAAATGTTTTAAAAGGATAGAGAGAAAGGAGAAGAAAATGAGACATTTTTTGCAATTGCATTTTCTATAAAGTGCGGGTTTGATTTCTGAGAAACGGCCGAATAACAGTGTTTCGCTGCGAAATAATCGCATCAACGCAATCGGGCCGGAAGGTAACGACATCGGACTGCACTGAGGTCGATCGCTCTGTACGGTCTACTTAGCAATGCACTTTTCTGCATGGTTTACACGCAAAATCGACGCAGCAAAACGAGGCAGATTAGAGAAATTTGTTCTACATAGTTATATCCGCGGAAACGCGCGGGAGCAACATCCCCGATTTCATGCCTTTTTTGTTCGATTCTCTCTAATTGCTCGCAAGGCAGCTCGCAAGAACACAATGCTTTCGGATTCATTTGATTTTCAAATACGTCAAGTAAGCGAGGTATTGAGCACCACTGGCTACCGAGGTGCTGCGTTTCCCCTTTATGCAGCCAATGGCGTAACCGCTTGCGGTATCAACGTAACGGCAGAATCGACAATGTCTATTAAGAGCGTAAATCTTGTCGCTTTTAGTGCGCCATGAAAGATACGGACTGTGTCTACACGTCGTTCTGCGGATTTACACCATCTCGTCGTCACGCAATTACGATGTAAAACGACATTGTTTCATTACGTATCCTCGCGTCGTAAATATTTAGATGGCGCATAATCAGCTTTATAGATTGAAGAGTCGTTTTGCCGTAAAATGACAACGATGTGTCTTTGTACTGTGTGCGAAAATAATTTTCACGCCAAGTTTTCGCGATTTCGCGAATTACAGCCGGTTACTTTCTGTCGTGTCAACCACCCTCGACGACCCGCGTTGATGTGCTTAACGCCCAATCTCTACAACCCTTTGTCAACCTCTTGCGCGTTTCTTGCTAGTAGAAGGGAAAGAAAGGGAGTATATTTCCCTTATACAGAAAAGCTTTCGTGTGTTGCCGGCGTCCGCGCTCGCAGGAAATCCATAAGCCAACACCGGGACACTTTCCCGAGGGATGCGTTTTCCTAATTTATTTAATAGCTGTGACCGATTAAGCAGCTCTGATAATTTTTCCAAAAGCACAATGTCAATGGACGTAACGCGTTCATAAAATATCCTAACTCGAGGAAAGCTTAGAAAAACTTGATTGAAATTAAAGTCTCGTTTCCTCTTTATTTTTGTTCCGGTATGTGAGTAAAGTGTACCTGAAAAAAAAGAAGCGATCGCAAATTTCCACATTAAATTAGATTGACGTTCCATGTGGTGACCACACTACAAATTAGTCGCCTTTCATTCGCGCGCAAATTTCATGGCCGATCGTATAACGAAGATTAATACTTTCTTTCCTACTTTCCTTGCCGCGAGCATCTAACGATATATGCAGTCGTCCGAGAGTTTCGCCAACGGTTTTACGAACTTGCATTTCCGTTATTCCAACTTACTATTGCGCTACGTAAATACGTGTAGACGATAGTTTTAAAACGGTAGCCATAAGAAATAAGTATCTCGTGATCGCTCAATAAAGTGTTTATCATAAATTGGCGTTATTTTTCTTTTTATGATTTTTTGTCATATTTATCACTAAGGAATTTAATTATTATTTTTTTAAAGTATATTATACTTTTAATATATAGAAAATTTTCTTTCCCTTTATTTTCTCTCTCTTTCTCTCTTTTCTTAATTAAAGTATTATTTTAATTCTTATAGGTCAGTGTATCGACTAAATATATTATAAGAATATAAAAAATAGCCATATTTTCCATTGTCATAAGAATTAAAATAACACTTTAATTAGGGAAGAATAGTTTCTTGCAGCACATGGCGTAAAATTTAGTTTAATCCTCTAGATGTACTCTGCCGAAATCGACAGAGTACCAAGAGTCAGGGTGCAGTCGCTGCTCATGCGAGTCTCTTTCTCGGTAAATGAAACGGTATTCCCGAAAATGTTATATCGCCAGAAAGTTAAACTGGGACATCGCGCAGCGCCTATTCCGGTAAGGTCTCTTTCGCGGTGAGATCGGCGCGCATCGTCGTCGTTCGTTCGTTCGTTCGTTAATCCCAAAGCGTCACGACTACTTCGCAGGAGCTTACCCTCCTTTCGTCATCGTCCTCCTACCGGCGGTAGCATCCTTTCGTACCCTCGCGCGCTGCTTGTCGGTGGTGGCGCGGGTGGTAAGTGGTACAGGGGGATGGAAGTGAGGTACCACCATGTTATGCAGCCCCACCACCGACTCCATCCTGACCAACCGGCTGTTTACTGTTTGGCCTCCCGGGATATCGATCCCAGTGGCGTAAGAACCCGCAACCCAGGGCCACCCGACCGGAGAGAGATAGAGAGGAAAAGCGAGAGAGAAAGAGAGAGAGAGAGAGAGAGAGAGAGAGAGATCGGCACGCGGTAGGTTTCGGCCGCGGGCGGTTGGCAACCGACTTTAGTGTTGATACAGCACGATTCCGACACCGCCTCCTTACCCTCGGACTCGGTCGGCACTCAGGTAAATTGACTTCGACTGAGTAGCACCCGTCTTTAATTGAAGATACGCTTTGGCACGAGCGAAGCAACGCAGATAAAATCGCGACGAGAATCGAATTCCAGAAGAGAGCTCCGAAATAACACACAAGTCATTTTTCTTAGATAGCTATACGATTAAAGTCAAATAAGACAATTTTCGCACTACGAAAATTTTATTCGTCGTTCAATCTCAAGTAGATTCTATTTTAAGATTTAAGTTTAAAATTTACTTTTTCGTTAAAAACGTTGAAATTTGCCAAATTATCAAAAATTATGATTTATTAACGTCAATTTTGTTGAGCGTGTTTATTGAATCCAGGAAAAATTGACTTCAAAAATAATGCTGTGTACCTATTTATTATGTTAATTTTTATTGTACTTGTTTTCTTCGCAAAAGATTCTCAGATATTCATAATGTACAAAAACCTTAGTATATTCTGGATATACTTCCGATAGAAGAACACATGTGTTTATACACAATTGTGTAATATTATTTTCTATGAATTTTAAATACATTGAAAGTCTCAATAAGTATGCGTAAAATTAATTGGTATACAATTACACAGCACTACAACAAATTTATTTTATGCATTCCTATTGAGATTCAATTTAAAATTCATAGAAAATAATATTACAACTAAGATTAAACGCATGTGCTCTCTTACCGAAGTTTGTCGGGAATATGCTAAGTTTCTTGCACGACCTTATATAGCATAGTCATTAATCGCTCTTGTTCAGGACAAGAAAGACAAATCTCTTCACAGCCATTTTACCGAGACGATCGGCGGAGTGGAGTGGATCATGTTCAGAACGGAACCGGCAGCGGCCATTGTTGTGCCAAGAGGGTTGAAGAATGAATCTTGCCACGAATGGATTTTGGGTGGGATTATGCCGTCCCATTTTCGATTCCGTTCGATGGCAGAATTTATCGAGCCACTAACTTGGACGGCCTTCCTGCTCGGAATAATCTCCGATCGCGTAAATCGCGCAATATCAACGATGCGAATTCAAAAGTAATTTTTATCTCGACGAATTGTGACAAATAATTCCGGTCTAAAATACTGTTCATCTTTTTTATAATATATTTCACTAAACATTCGCTTAATCTGGAAAGAGTGTATATTGGCCAAAGAAAAGTGCCAAGTGTATTAAAAATTATTACACACAATTATCGAACCGATTAAATATTCATGCTTCCCAATTAATTATAATCGATTTAGTTTATCGCTATTAAAATGCAACTGCTTCAAAAGTGAAAAATCCGCAATGCACGTACGTCTGTCTGACAGCGGCAGGTATACGACGATGCGTGCATCGCGGTGTACTGATACACGTGTCCCGCGGCATGTTGAACACGCGCTATCGCCGATCTAATCTTTCCGACCCTCGATTCGTACCGATCGCGCCGCTACTTGTCTACCAAGCTCGAGCCGATCGCCTTACACGAGAGTTATGCGCATCGACGACAGAGCTATTTGTCAATCCGCGAAAATCCTGAGCCGTCCATTTGCGAATAATTATCATATACATAATATATAACTAAGTTATCTCATTATTCTATTTGATAAAAATTTCAACTTAATAAAAATTATAGCGAACGAAAATAAAGGACTTCTTGCAAAATTCCTCAAAATTACGGATAATTCATAACACTGCTCTCACTGGAGTTTTATCGGAATCTTAATTTAAAGCAAAAAAAAATGACGTTTTTAATGAAATTTCTACTAAGGAGAAATCGAATCGAAAATATTTTCGTCGAGTTGGAAAAAAAAACGGTTTTGGTCGGATATACCTTGTGTATGTATGTACACCAATCGCTACTCAACCGTTATCCAGTGTCGTTCCACGAGGCGAAGAGGTACAGGAGAAGACAAGAGAAGAGAGACGCTTTCGCTACGTTGCACGCGCGAGAGAGCCGCGCGTGTGATCACGTGACGTTGCAATGACTGCACGGCGACCGCGCGTTGCGCGAGCATATTTATTATGCATGTACACCCGCATATATCACGGTGATACACATTAAAGCGACGCGACTACATATACACATACACACACACACACACGTACAACGCGTACGCTCACTTGTCTCCGGCCGACTTTACTTTCCGACGACGCGTTTCGTAATAATAAGAAAGCGCACGTATATGACGATCCATTCGTGTAAGCGTAAGCGCGAAGACTGATTAAAGGAATCCTCCCAGTCAGTTTATATATGGAACATCTGAATATTTATCCTTCAAGGATGTTTTGATATTGACAATAGTCAATATCTAACAATATATGTTTTTCAAGTATTGTCGATGTATTGATCCTGACGTAATCATTGAAATTCAATATAACTTTAGCAAACAGATCGACGTGGATTATACTGTTTTCATTTTATCAACGTTTTGCCAAACGTAACAATTAATTTGACTGTTGTTCGGCACAATACTTGGAAGAATTTAGTGCTCGTAAAAACGATGAAGGAGCACGGGTGTGTAACGAAAGAATGCGAATTGAAGCGAGAGAGGACAACGAGGGAGGACAGAGAGGCGAAGACGAGAGAGAGCGAGTCGAGTGCGTTTTGAAATTTTTGCAACCGTTGCGAGAGGACTGCCTTGGGCAATCTCGGCTCGGTTATTCGCCGGGAGTATGTCGGATGTACGCGAACACGCCTTTCCCCCGGCTGTACATGGCAGCGAGCTAGCGAGCGAGCGAGCGTGATCCGCCTGCACCTCGAACGCATCCGCGACGCAAACGATGCGGTTACTTTATGATCGATCTCGACGACGGACGTAGGATCAGGTAGATTCGAACTGTGTGTCCGATCAAATGATGTGTGGGGACTATATAATATAAATCGATTGCAATATCGCTCCCGCGATATTGTAATCGAAAATACCGCGTTCAAGTAATAGCAGTGGCAGTTGCAAGAATTTTTTTTTTTTCATCCCTAAAAAAACCATTTTACAGTTACAAAACTATTCGTGCGAATTAAATGCGGCAGAGTCAGGTATTACGTTATTCGCGGCAGCGCATTTTCCACTTATCTCATTTTCTACACATTTTCTGGTCGTGACAGTGGCCGCTCTCATGATGACGCAGTACCGCGGAGAGAGGTTCCTCTCTAGACATTCCGAATATTTTTCGCATTGCCTAATTCGCTACCTTAAATTCAGTGAAAAATTATCTTTGTGATATCGTCCATCAAGTTTCTTTTTCGAAATTCTTTGATTTTTGATTTTTTTTTTTTATAAAAGATAGTGAAATAATTACAATTATCTGCTACATCTCTTTTGCAGATATAGAAAATTGGAAAAAGTTTTCGAATATTTTATTTTAGTCGTAAAAAAAAAAAAAAAAAAAACTAACACGATCATTCGCGAATGTGCTTAACAGACGTTCGTAGGAAGAAAGAAACGCACCACCGACAGTTATATGATCCGCGATAAGAGGGTCAAGACGCGAAAGAGGGAGAGTCGAGGCTGCTCCTTCTGAGGAAAAGGAGCGAAGGGAGCCGCCGGGGCCAGGTTGAGTAAAGGAGCCGCGTTATTACGCGCAGCGCGAGGAGGCAATCTGTCGGCTAAGCCGTCTCTTATTACTTTGCCAGTCGTCGGCGACTACCGGTGGGGAATCCGCGTGAAAACATACACCTTCGTGACGCATACATTGTCTACATATCGTATCGTCTAGAATAGAGAGCTCCCGCGCACAACCTGTCCCTCTCTCTCGACCGACAAAGTATCGCGGATATTAGCGCATCTATCTGCACCACGTGCTGCATCCCGCACGGTCCGAAAGTAGTTGCCGCCGGATATGCATTATCCATCCAACGGTTTACTCGCGATAGACTTGATAGATCTTATACTCAGTTAAAATGTTAATAGTGAAAGTATTATACGTATTCGGATACAAAATTTTGGGAGTCATCTTATTAACGCTCACTCTCGTCATCGTAATGACATTAGTCGAGAATCTCTCTTGAATTTAATATTAATTAAATTATCTCGATATGAAATAATTCAATTTTATCCTATTCATATTTTACATATAACGCAGTTAAAAATTCCTTTTTTAGATATATGGAGATGTCTCTCTTCTCTCTCAAAATTACTGTATTAAAATGATTACATGATGCCATGCCGCTGTCACTGAATCCTCTAAATAATAGATTAACCACCATCCATTTCGCAAGTGCTTTCCGAGTGCGGCAGTATTAATCGTGAAAGGCAATAAGGAAATCGTCTCGAAAGCGAAGATCTCGCGTGCGCATAGAAGACCGAAGACGGGAGGCTCGTAGGGAGAAGGCAAATGGGGACCTTCGGTGATAAATTCAGCCGCGATCGACGGTATAAATCGCGAATAACGGTAACGCGATGCGATTATTATCGCCGCGTAAGAGCAAGGTGGATTAATAGGGGCAGATAAGTGCCTGCTGCTCGTAGCATAGCAAGCTACAAAAGCGCTTGGATTTCCGATCGGGTCGTTACCTTCGTGGGTGCATCATGTGATCGTCACGGTCAACCGAGTACCTGGCTGACGGCTGACAAACGAGAATTCCTCACGAAGATCGCCGATACAAGAAGCCCCCGCGTCGGTCTCCGGTCGGCGACCGGTTTCCGGGTGAAGGAGGAAAGGAAAATTCCTTCTTATTCCTGAAACCATCTTACGCGCGGATGGCGCACGGAATTTCCCGAGCACGAACATCCTCTTCTCTTTTCTTTTTTTCCCTCGATTCTCTTTCAATTACCTTCGCGCGGTACGTAAATAGAAGATATAATACGAAGCTTTTCGTGCGACTTTTTTAGAATCAAAAACACATCTCTTGCGAAAATATGGATTGAGATTCTGGGATTAAATATTTGCAAAGGGGTCATTTTCGTGTATGTATGTATTCTTTCTAGATTTTTTTTCTAGATTAGAAAAACGCGTCGCTTTCACCGTGGAAAATTCATGAAACGATTCGCATGAATTTCGAAGCGTAACGTCTCATTAGACGTCTTATACGAATGATTATATACCTATACCGTTATTTTATATGCTACTTAAAGACGTTGCCAAGATCGGCGGCAGAGGTTGCTTGCAATTTCTTCCGTGGAAATTAACCTAATGGACAAAAATCTATATATGCATTTTCAGGGCGATATTATTGACGACAAAGCACTTTTCTCCGGAATCGTGACATTTAACCAAGAGTGACAACGGATCAGTAGAGGGATGAGGAAAGTACGTGATATTGGAATTTCCTATCGTAGTAAAATACGAGATACGCTCGATTCCTATACTCGAACAATAACAGAACCAGCAGAGCGTGTATACCGGCGACTACGCGAAGATCGCGTGCGAGATTTTATCGGCATGCAGGACAATGATCTGAATCTAAACATAACTTTTACGTCGGACACTACATAAAAAAAAAAATGCTTGTCAATGGCATAAAGAGAACAATGCAGTTTAAATTAAGCGGAATGGTACGTTTGCTCATCTTAGTTAACCTAGTTGGGAAGTAGAGTGTAAGAGAAAAGAGCTTACTATAGAGATATAAAATAGCAGAAATAAGAATATATAGATAACTGTCGTCATTAAAACGATTTTTATATCCAAGTAGAATATCCTTTTTCATGCAATATTAAAAGTAAAATACAAGATATATATACTTGATATGCTGGCGTTTACTTCAGCACCACGGAATCTCTCTTATCAAAGTTTTTTTTCGTTGCTATCTATCTGTGTAAGAGTGACTGCAGATGCATAAATATATGGTCAATTAATCAAATAGCTAGCTAGCAGTTTGATAAGTAAATTTATGAATAAATCTCTTAATATATCTTGAGTGAGACGATCGATTTCATGATCGAAACACATACGTCCAATTTGCGTTGCGATGGCGCATTTTATTTTTCGCGGACGGAAAGCAAGCTGCAGCCATCAAAATCCTGCGCCCTCGCGCGCAGAAATTCTCTCGGTAACAAACGGCCGTTCAGAACGCGGCAGATTTCGTCGGACGGCCGGCAGAATAAATATAAAAAAAAAAAAGAACACGCGAAGCTCTCTGGCGAACGTGTGAAGAGAGGGCCCTGAAAAATGCGACGAATCGATAGTTCGGTGCATCCCTATCTATACATATGTATATGTATCTATTCCGGGCGGATCCACACACCCACGGAGTCTGAAGCCGCAGCGCAGATCCTCTCTCTCTCTCTCTATTTTTTCCCACTCACTTGATATGCCCCTGTCGATAAATCACGGCTGCCGTTATTAAAGGATCGCGGAATCGGCGATAAAGCGGGAGCGGAATGGAGACCGGGAGCGAGGAAACCGGTGAAGCGTCATCCGAGCCACTCCGACGAGATGGAGAGATGATCGAATTGAATTTGCGCGCCACTCGCTACTCGGAAAATTTATAGATGCGCGAAGATGTTACGTAATTAATGAAGAACGACGCCGGTTGCACCGAGAAGCAATTGTGAATAAGGCAAAAATATCCTTCATCATCGTTTTATCGTGTTCTAGAAGTAAAAAAGCTAATTTTTTCTGAAAATTAAGCGCGCGATAGTTACACTTATTGTTAGAAAAATATAGAAGCGATGAGAATATAACACACAAAAATGTTATGCATATATAAGAATAAATTAGTAATTATAATAAATAATATATATATATATATAATTTCATTTATATATATAACTGGTAATTAAATAATATATAATATACACGTGTTAAAAAAAGCATTATATAATTAATTTTCAAAATATTTCTCAATATAGTGTTTTACCACACTCTGATTCTATATTTATTATAATATTTCGTGATAGATAATATTACGATTAGCGCACCGACTGCCGGCGAATAATCGCGCTACGTGTTAGCGCTCACGCAAAATGTCCATTACCCACAAGTTTCATCAATGCAAAACGATCTTGCCGGATATATCAAACTGAAACCGAGACGGTTCAAAGCTTTGCCCCGAATCGCTCTCTCGCTTTGATACAAGTAAAAGCAGAATTGCCAGTTGCAAAGGAGCAGAGAGAAGCGGCGCACTGTCGACGCAATGCTATCGACTACCGGAACTCGAGCTAGCTTTGTTAGCTTTACGTTGCTGATGAGAGATCGTATCATCGGCTCTAGCTATCGTCACCTATCGCTTCCTCCGCGATTTCCCCGATTGCTTGCAAAGACACCGAGTCGAGGCGAAATGTCGATAGTTGCGAAATCGGGAGTAAACTATCTTCACGCTTCATAAAAGGAGGATTCGAGAGAGAGAGAGAGAGAGAGAGAGAGAGAGAGAGAGAGAGAATATGTGAATTTATAATTTTAATATATAATTTATGAGCTAATAATTTACTAATAATTTATGAGTTAATAATTTACTAATAATTTATATATTAATAATTTATAAGTTTCCATGCAATATGTTATTTTCACACATATACTAAAACTCTCTTGGAAAATGTTAAAATGTTGCATTTGACAGAAAAATTAACAAAAATAAATAACGTAGAAAGAAGAACATTTGGACTCAAAGTGTTGACATTATGTATTGTCTATTAGAAAATTGCACGGTAATCGATAACTACGCGACATCTTCAGTGGAGGAGAAGATCGCTTAGTGAAAGGAACGAGACGGTGAGAGCGACCAGTACGCAAATTAATCGTTTCTCTAAGATACGCAAATGTTTATATGAATGATATCGTTAGCTTCGCGCGTATTACCCGGAAGTAATTATCAGGCTACTTATTCTCGCGAGATATTCATCCATCCATCCATCCATCCATCCATCCATCCAGCCATCCATCCAGAAATGAACCCGGCGCGTTCACGATTCGTCGCGAAAAACAACAGCGACGAAAACAACACCGCGCAACGCGCGAATTGCAGCGCGACAGTCCTCTCGTAAATCACGCGTTATCGACCCGTACCGTATAGCGTACAGTACACTGTCGATTCCATGGATCATCCGCGACAACGCGCCGCGAAAAGGCTTCCACAAATCACCTGGTGCTTTTGCGCGCTGCGACCCGAGCTGTATATTATCGCGGCTATTACCGTATTCTCTCTCTCTCTCTCGAATGCCCGTCGTATTTTTATCCCGCGAACGCGGACCGTAACTGAGCACTAACGTTCGCGGCTCCACTCCGCATCCGTATATTTGCCCAATTATGCGTAACAAGGCACTACTTGCGTATCCCGCCGTGGCTGCCGCGGAACAAACCGGACATCAAGTATCTTCTTAAGTCTCGGGGATCTCGTGTCTCGTGGAGAACCCATAGTTTCGCTTAACGGAATCCCTCCGGTGCTTTCAAAGACCGTTGTCCGGTGCGATTAAAATGATAAAACAGTGTTCGCTAATTTAATTTGCCCGCGAAATCTCACCGTGAAATTCGAAAAATAAACGCGCGGGCCTTAATTGCGCGCTTTTATACCCGAGTTGAGAAAGTAGACCAGAAATCCACGAAGGAAGAGAGATATAATAACGAGCGAATAAAGAAGATCGCGCGAGGAGAACGTTTCTCCTGAAAGCCGTTAGCTTCATTTTACAAAACTCCGCGGGGTGTCTCGTGGTCCGCCACATTTACGAAACTGCGCGATAAAGCATCACTTTTAGTATTACACTCGTTACAAGAAACGCGCGCGAGAACCGTCAGCGGACTGCAATCGAACCCGGGTGCATTTGTTTCGACGATCTGCCTCGCTGCAAGCAACCTATGTGCATACAGCGTGCACATTGTAAGTATTTTCGACGTTAATCGAGGAGAAATCGCGGTCAACCTTGCGCTGGGAACGCGTCATCGGTTCCCGCAAGGGACAAAGAGGTCGTCTGTACGAAAGGAAGGCCCCCCGAAAATGATTCACCGGATCCATGTGTATGTACAATGACGTCGCGCGATTGTCATCGTCTCGGGCTTTTGTTACGAACGTCTTGGAAACGGTAAATGACGTCCGTGTTGTGAATACGGAATATCCTATTGTTGTACGCGTTATTGGAATTATGTTGAAAAATTTGATTCAACATTACATCGACGCAATCGTAAGTTTCATGGAACATTTATATATAACGTCTTATTTTTTTTTTAATTTCTATAAATTAATCAATGCGTGTTATTGCGTTTTATTGATAATTTAAGTATATCGATATTATAGCACTAATGAATGTTAATTATCTAAACAATAGGTTCTCCGTCCGTGTTTCGTTTTTTTTTATAGAAAATTCTCCCATCTTCATGTAAATTAATGGCTTACGAAAAATGTTACGAAACCAAAATGTTAAATAGAAATGCGTGTCGACCTTTGCGGATGCAAGATGAAAAGAATGGAGAAAGCACAAAACATTACGGGCGTTTCTTAAGATCGTCGCCAACTTTCGCAAATGAGGGCCAGACGACTACAATCATCTGAAAATAACGCTACTTTCCCTTTCGGCGCGCGACATGCATACAAAGTGCCAAAGTGCATCAGCCAATAATCGTTTTCCGGCGGTACAGGCGAGAGATTTCGCGAAACTTGGATTGTGTACTCTCTTGGTGAATATTCTCTGCGCTATATTAGGCGCAGTTGTGTATGACTCTCACGTACTTTTCGTACAATTACGCGCGGGATATCCATTTCGCCCACTAATAACTGCGCGGTGTAAATTCAGATTAGATACAGTTCTGTACTTTAGTCAATATATATGTATACATATATAGAGTAAGAGAGGTGTAATTCTTCTGATATA
Organism: Lasius platythorax; assembly: GCA_963971435.1. Lineage (NCBI taxonomy): Eukaryota > Metazoa > Arthropoda > Insecta > Hymenoptera > Formicidae > Lasius > Lasius platythorax. The sequence goes on along the minus strand of OZ020536.1, from coordinate 2,487,281 downwards.
ACTGTGCAAAGAGATAACGATTTTATATGAAAAAAAAAAAAAAAAATAAATGTAGAAACGCGATATCTTTTCATATAAGATCTAGTTTTTAAGAAAAAAAAAGCTTTTACTTAGAAAATTAAAAATTAATAATCAGTATATCAGAATCTAGCGGTTCGTTTATCATAGTGCGCGATATTATTTTGGCAAAAATTTCTTTTTTTAAAAGGAAGAATACTAAATATCATTGCATGCAATTGATATTATTTATGACATAAGGAAAATGCCAACACATTTTAACAAACCATTAAATAAAGACATACACATATACATGCAATTATGCTTAATAAAGTCATCGCATTTATTACACATTAATTTAATATTCTTTTGGCTCATTTAATTAAGAGATAGTCCCGCATTCTGCATGAAATAAATTTATGATAATCACGTTCACGAGATATCGGATGTCTGCGTAGGACGAGCGTCTTGTTACACTCGAATGCCCGTGGGCGGCGATTGTATGTTCACGATTTAATAATTCGATAATTATCAATCCTTATACAGCCGGCGACAGCGCGATCATGGCTTGAAAAACTGATTTAACTTGTTGCCGTTTAATAGCCGTCGCAAGCTTATCGAGGTACACCGTCAATAAGCAATGCGACATTAACGAGTAACAAGCGTACATTGTTACTTCACCGGCGAGTAACAGTCATTTCGCAAATGAGACGATCGGTTGGATTCCCTGCGCGATTATGAGCAGCGTAAACTGGCACTTGTAGGATATGCTAACGATAAGTGTCGCGAGTCATTTTTTTACGAACGCAAAGAATATGCGGTGCTTAAGTGCGTGCTCTCGTTACGTAATCTACCTTCCATCGTGTTACCTATAACGACGACGATCTTGTAATGACAGGCGAAGTAACTCGCAACCTGTGTCGCGTCAGTATTGACTAGGTATTAGACGCACCTAGCACTTTTCTCATGAATGGCGATCAGATTCATGATTTATGCGGCGTCCGATAGTAGCGATCACCCGACAACTCGATCGACCTGGCGCTGAAACCAGGCTCTCCTAGCTGACTGTCATTGCATAAGTCACGTGTATCTCGCGTCGCGATTAAGGTCGCGTCCACACTCGAGCACGCGCGCAGAATAAATCTCGCTTACAAGATAAAAAATATTTAGATATCAACTTTGAAATTTTAAAAATATCGAACGTTAAAATATATTCTGACGAAAAATGCTCTTTTTTTCTTTGAAGTTTTCTCCAAAGAAAGATTAATATGAGGATGTTTATGCTCAAGTCTTACGAAGATAAGAACGTTTATCAGGCGAGAGAAGCTGTGTAAAAAAAAATTACACGAAACATACAGACACGAAATGTTTTCGAATATGTATTGGAAATCAATTTCAAGTTCGCTCTCATCATCGAAAAGTGTAGACGCGATTTAACGTCGCGTAATCGGTCGACGTAATAACCGATAACGTTGGTCGCGCAGTACGCGCGTTTATCGAATCAACGGGGACACGCCGTGTATAATTTCCCCGCGCGCTTACCATGCGCAATCGTTGCTCATACATTCTACAAAAGCCATGACACAAGATCGCCGAGTAAGTAACCCGAGAGCCGCGCATGCACGGCGCGCTCTAATTTGAGGCGCAAAGTGGCGCGAAATTCGCTCGGCACGATCGTCGCGTTACGAAACGCGAATGCCGGTTAAACGAATAATTTGTAAATTCACCGCGCTGTATCACACAGGCGCTGTATCCGTTAATCTCTCTTTGTATACGATAAGTCATGATACCAATCATCAGCGTTACGCGAAATCTCTAAACGTGCAATCGGGAAAATTATTAAAGGCCGCTTTGCAACAAGCTTATAACGTAACGATAAGATTGCCACGACACGACACGCGCGGCGTGTATACTTTGATACGCCTGTAAATATTTTAGATGCCAGCGATCGATCTATCTCAACCTAGTCTTACGCGAAGTCAAGTGTATAGAGAAGCACATCGGAAATTATAACCTTTTCTCGCTGGCATTTAATGTAAATGTAGTGTCTCTCTCTCTCTCTCTTTGAATATACATAAGCAATTTTATAAATTATGCGAATGTTTACATCTCTATTAATGCGCCTCGTTTCTCTATTAATCTCGCGTCCACGTAATATTTTATTAATCATTTGAACCATCTATAATTTATTTGCGCGTACATATAAACTTCATGTTTCGATATTGAATTTCCAACGACCCGAAAATTAGGAGTGCAACGAGAAGATTATCACAGCAAGCTACGCGGATGACGACGATGACTCGCGTCTGTACAGTGTTCTCCATATTCCGTGTATATCAATGTCTGTATTTATCCAGCGCTCTTCCACTTTAAGCAAGCGTGTCTGGTACGAAGTGGTACCAGAGTGCCCATTGTCATTGTCGGCATCTTTCGCTTGCTTATTTTGTCTCGTGGCGAACGGGCGTTTCACTTTCTCCGCGACAAACGGAGAGGACGAATTCCAGGTGGAATTCCAGGCATGAGGGTGCGGACTGATCGCCCGCAAACACGCCAAGTCGAGTTCGTCTACTCGCAATTAGACCAATCTCTCGGAATGAGATCGCGACGTTATTTTATTATGAAAGAACCAAGAAATTTTTATGCAATGCGACTTATAATATTAAATATACATATTACAATCAATCTATTGTTACACGTATAAAGGGCTGGATAATAAAATGTCTGTAACAATTAACCAGAGCAAAATCTCAAGCCAAGTGGACATTACTCGCTCGAAATTTTAATGTGCAAGAAAAAGACTGTTTTCAATGCAGAACATTAAAAAATACAATAGATAAGAATTTTTTAAAATTTTCTCTAATTGTAAGCAAGAATTGCCCCAAAATTTCTTGAAGAATACAACACCCCAAAAAAAATATTCTTTCCTTTAGCGGTTCCCTCTCGATTCTAGAGGATTTTCCTCTGATATACGATCTCAAGAAGATACTCTAAAATCTAGAGGAATATCCTATAACCAAGAGATACTGGACTTAAGATTAAATGGATACCTATGTGTTAAAGAGGAATATGATTCGCCTGTAAGATTTTCCTCTAAAGAAAATGCTAAGAGGAATTCCCCGCTTACGAATAGAATATTTTTTTTTTTCAGTGAATGTGTCTTTGTATCATGATCAAATATTCGTTATCGTATAATTGTTCAAACTCCAAAGTACGAATCGTTTTTGAACGTCGTCGATCGACGTCTACTTTCATCGCCGCGCGAGTAAAGGCCCCCCCATCTGGAATTCCATCGCGGCTAGTCAGCAGCGACGACGCCTCCGTAAAGTAATCCGTCACATCCGTCCCGGCGCGGCGCGGCGAGTCCGCCGCGTGTCCGATCCCTTTGTACGCCGGATCGGTTGTAAACGACTCTCTGGTGCGACTTTCCCGTGCATTTTAAGAGCTGGAAAGCGTATTTATCAGCACGTTCGCGTCTCCGCGAACGTGCGGCATTGTGACGGCAGGCACGCGACCCGTTCTCTCAGCTCGTTCCTCGGCGCGCGAGCGGAAAGTCACTGAGACCGCCGGCGAGGGAGGAGGACGAAATGAAAGGCCGGCGTTGCGTCGAACGGAAATCGCGCCGCAGAGAAAGGGACGCCCGTTCGACAATCGAAATCTCCTACGAGATCGTCGAACTCCGCGACGTTTCACTTTTAAGTTACACCGATGTCGCGATTATTATCATTGTCCTGGACAACTCGAGTCTCTTCTCTTCCATCCGTCATTATCTACAGATGCATAATTTTAACGCGTCGGACCACGATTCTCGTTTACTATCAGTTATAATTCGATGCCTTCACAAACTCTTTAATCTTTATCAGTATAGCTCTCGAGTATTCGCGATTCTAGTGAGATTTCAATTTATACTGGGCGGTACATCCCGGCAAATCCGATTATAGCATAAATTATAAAAAAAAAACACTCTTTAAATACCCTTTGTATTGGAAAATAAAATTAATTGTATGATATTTCTCCCTTGCAATTGCATTGTAACGTGGTGTCGTTAATTAGCTCTGACGTTTGCTCTCTGCTCACTTCGAAAACGATCGTGTCAACAAGTACCTATACTCGCTTTCTTTCCGCAGCAGCGGAAGTGAAAGATCTCTGATGATACGGTCGACGGGGACGAGCGCGGAAAGTCGCTCTTTTCTCTTCACTTTGAGCTCCGTGCCATTCTCAACAACGAGTTATTAGCGAAAGCCACGTTCACCTCTAGAAAGATTATACCGATCGTAACGTCGATGTCGGAACAAAAAATATCGTGGTACAAGCTGCGCGAGAGACTATTTTCACCGCAATATTTTTATCGTTAAAGTATAATTCAACGACTTACAATGCGAAAAAGTTGCCAATCTTCCAAACGGTACGCAAAAAAAAAAAACTCCGAGATATATCATTGATCAAGAGGTGAGAGGGTGAAAGTGTAGTAAACATGCAATGAAGCAACGAAACCGTAATTGGGCGCGTAATTATACTGTTAATCGCGGCTTTCTTCTAAACAGGTACCGAAAGCACACATCGTTGCGATCTCTGCTAAACAATATCCACGGATATAAGAATCGAAAATAAGACTTCGGTGCTCAGCTCTTTCCTATTTAACGCATCTCTCTTTCATCATTCAACATGTAAAATAATAAAAACTTTATCGAATCTCTAATTCCAAGAAGCGATACTTTGCATAAAATATGAATTTCACTATCAATAAAATTAGAAAAATATTAATCAAATTAAGAAAATCTGAATATCGATTCTCTTTAGTCTTCATATTTACTTATTCAATTCTAAAAAAATCCAAGTTTCAAGAATCGATGGTTGAAATTCAAATATCAATCGAAATAAAATCGGCGAGGCTCGCGGACAAACGTAACGAATGAGAGAGAGGGGAGGGAAAAGGGGATGCATTTGCGTGACTGACCAGGGATCGTCTATCGCGACGAGAGCAATTTTTTTTTTGCGCCTGCAGTCGCCTGTCCTGTCGCGCTCGCAGAGTAACACAGCTTCAATGCGACGCGCGACTTTCGCAATAGTGAGAGGCGTGTGCCGTTGTACGCACCTCTTGATCTCTCGGTGCACGACGGTGTTGGTACGCGGGTCTCGCTACGTGTCACCGCTGCACCGCGGTTTGTTCTTCGAGGTCCTGTGGCACCGTTGCAACGCGATCCGCGCACAGGCTCGTCCACCGTTCACCTCTAACGTAACGTAACGTAACGTAAAAGGCGAGCCGGGTGTTTCGTGCAATCGGATTCGTCAGTTACGCCACGAACCGCTCTTTAGAGGTAGACTCTGGTGTAAGCGCGACTGTCTGGTGTGACTAGCAAAAATGCGCTGACGCGCAGAAACGCGAACGCTGCATATCGCCGAATTCTTTTAAAGCAATTTATCCGAATCCGCACGGATTGTAAGGGACCCTCTCTTGATTTCATCACATCATTTTGAGAAGCAAGGAATGCGAGCTATGCTTTTGTACCCTTCGTATTTTAAAAGCTCGGGCAATAATATTCTCTGTCAATGATTTTATAATTATTGTTTCTATAATTGTAATATACTAATAATTGAATATTTTATAAAATCATCATTAAAAATGTTTAATTTTATTTATAGTTTTATTATAACTTGCCAACATATATAGCCATTCTATAGAATTAGCGGTGAGATTTCATTAAAAAATGCTAATTAATCACGGTCGTGCATGCTCGGAAAATACATGCTCGAAGAATGTGTGTATAAACGAGCAGCAAGGGTTGGTGGCCTCATTTTTTGGCGTCTGGTTGCGACCGGTACACGCCAGCAAGCCGACCGTATTGTTTGCTCCAAAAGTAGGTAAGTCCCTCATTTCCATGAGTTTCGTCAGCTTCCTCCTTCGGCTCTACCCACTTACTTAGCATCGATTAAACGGTTACATTACCGAACCAGCACGGACAGTGGACCGGCACCTCCTCTCAGGTTTCCAAATCGCGGTTGCGCACCTCTTTGTGAAATCCTAAGTAAGTAGGCGTGGGATCGCGCAAGCAACTATTACATTCCCGCGATAGATCGATTAAAAGACGCACTGAGCACGATTAACCGGTGGTTGACGTTACATCATTAATCGTCGCGACTGCGAGAAACTCTTGTCGGATAAAAATATTCGAGAATTAAACAATTTTCCTACAAATTAAACTTTGTAAAAAATAGAGCAAGGTACAAGTTACTCGTAAAAGTATCAAATATTGCGTTGGATATTATAGGTATTGTTTAAACTGTCTCGTATGTTAAAAATTCTCGAAGGAGAGAACAATTACGAAGGACTTAAAGAAAATCGTATTCTGTGGGGAACATGAAACGGAGACTGCGCATGCACGGAAGGAAATCCACAGCAAGCTCCGCCGGTGCGGAGGATAAATTTTGTTTTACTCTTTTGTGCCATGCGCAAGCAGCACGTGTACACGCGCGTACACGTGTAAATGTGTGTGCGAGATGGTCTCGCAGAGGCGGAATCGCAGAGGCAGTTTCCAGGCGACCCCGGTACGGACGCAGAGAAGCCGACTCTCTCAATATCTCCCTCTCTCTCACTCTCTCTCTCTTTCTCTCCACTACGGCGTTTCTAGTAGCGTCTATCGATCCTATCGAGCCGAGGCTTCGACGACGGCCACGGCGCCGAATACATTTTCGCGCCAGGTGTTATCGAGGCGAGGTCCGCGTGTATAGACGGCACGATACATACAGGTATATGGCAAAAAAAAAAGGAGGAACGGTCGCCATTGCTGCTCTCACGTGCGCACGAGGCTCACCGGCGATGGGCACTATTTTGCATTTCGCTCGATAGCTACCGTCCGGGAACGTCGATCGAACGGCCGGACAATGAGCCGCGTACGTGCGAATTTCAACGTGCGATGACGCAAACGCAATTTAAGATCGAATTCGAACGAAAAATTGCCGAAGCTTTATTCCCTCGGTTTAGTAGAAGCGTTCGATATGGAGAACGAGCCATTCTATTAGATTCGATATTCGCTTTTGGAATTGCGAAATATTGAAAACCTGCATTGTCAGATGCCCGTTTAACACCCGTCAACGAAATCCTTGGCTATAATAATTAATGAATCGTACGAGAATGCATCTCTTTCTATTTATTATATATGTATATAGCCTGTATATGAATACTATAATTTAAAATTGCAGCGTTTCGTATTAAGAGATAAGTCTGAAATAATACATAGGCGGAGATCATTTCGCGAGATTATATATACAGTGGTCTCGCGCGAAGGCGATTTTCTTGTCGTCCTTTTCAGAAATCCCGAGAGAAGCCCCGAAAAAAAATTGGATCGGCCGTGCCCAGAAATTTCGTGCCATACTCAACGTCTTCGTCGTTGTCGTGTTACTTTGGTCAAGCGAGAAATTACCATGACAAAGCCCGAAATTGCCATCGGCCGTGCCGAGCTAAGCAGCGTGCGCGGCACTGAAACACAGGGTGGATGCTGCGTGCGGTGCGGCGACGACTTGCCTAATTGCAGGTGACGTGCGCACCGAATCCGCACTTTCGGCCAAGCCACGCACACGCGTGCATCCCTCTCATCATCCATCCTCCTCTCCCCTTCCCCCTTCCTTCTCCTGATACGGCGCATTTGCCCCGAGAGTCGATAGTTTACCCGGAGGCGATTCGATCCGGGACCGGGTCGTAATTAGGCGCAACGTATCGGTCACGCGGATTCACGCGAAGTCATTATTCGCGGCGAATAATGCGCGCGAAAGAAAAATCGCGGAGAAGCGATATCGCGAAGATTTCGTCGGCGAGAAATGCGAAGGATTACAATTACGCGAGTATTAGAAATACATATACATACATATGTAAGTCTTGCAAGTTTTCGTTTTTGCAAAAAAATATAATGCATAAAATGACGATGCGCTTCACACAGAACCCGTTCGCGGATTTTCTCCCGAGCAACTTGACTTTCTTGCTCAACGATTTTCGCTCTATATATCGGTGGGGCCTCGCAAAGGTAGGTAGGTTAGAAGGCAGATGCATATATATATATATATATATATATATATATATATATATACTATATATATACATATATATCTACGTATATATCGATCTGCAACTATGTAGGCGCCTACGTACATGAGAGACCATCCATTTACCTTGCTACGCAGTGGATGTACATAAGCGTAGCTTCCACTCTTCTCAACTTGGCGTCGCGCCTGCAGCCACGGCAGATACATAGGCGCGATCTATATAAGCCAAGCACATACCGTGGCAGTGGCTCTTTCGCTGTCCTACATTGAAAATTGAAGGTCCTGCGGAAAATAGCGCGACGTGATGTAACAAGAGAGATCGTTTATATCGTTACGTTCCATTTTTTGAAAAATAATAATTGCGTTTAAAGTATTGTCCAAAATAAGATTGTTTACATATGAAATTTTGAGAGTAAGAGATAGCTAGGGTTAAAAATATCAATATTCAGGATTCTATGAAAATCGATATTAAATAATCCTCTCAGATTCAAATTTATCAATATCGGGAATTCCACATTTTTCGAAAAATATTGGTAAACAGTCCTTGAAATTTGATGCGAATCTTGCGAAAAGATCCGCATTTCAATCCCGGTTGTATATAGAATGTTCAACAGCGGAAGGAAAATAATTCTGCACCAGACAATAAAACCTACGGACGTACGTGATTCTGACTGGACAACAGATCAAATCCGAAAACAAACTGTGATAATGAAAATTGAAAGAGGGACTACAGCGAACCGGTGAGGCAAATAGCAGAACTCCGTAACGATTCGGCATCGAAATTGAACGAGTTTGAATATTTTTATTTTCAATGTTCTCACCGCGATTCTTCCGCGCGTATGAAACTCGCGGAATCGCGAGTATACGCTTCGCTCTTTCCTCCACTCGTCTGAATTTCTCTCCTTCGAAACGTTTTCCCGCAAATAATTCTTTTCTGCGGTATATAAAAATAGGAATTACGTTGAAAGTTCGAGAAATATAAGTATTGATTGAAATAATTGTCGAAAAATCGTACGAGAAATAATTTTATTAGTATCGCTCAGCCAATCATGCTCACGATCGTGGCAGAATATCATCAAAGTATCGTGAGACTGAATCGTTAAAGGCTTCGACGATAGCGCACACGCCGCAGGAATCGGCCAAACGATAGAGAAACGGACGATCGTCCTGTGAAATCGTCATCGTAAACTGCGTCGCTCGTTAAAACGTTAAATCGCGCAGGCGGCTAACTCGCTAGTACTAACGAGAAGTTCTAATGACGCAATTAAGGTGCACCGGCAGGTGGGCCCGTGAACGCATCGTTCTGTTTGTTTGAACCCTGACCTCGCAGTTTCGACGATGCGAGAAACAACTTCGGAAGGCTACGCAGCGATGGAGTGATACAGGAAGTAATATAACGAATAAATAATATAAATTGTTTTCTGAAAATTTCAGACGCTGCCTTATTCCCGTTGAATTTTTGTACGCCGATACTCTTTCGAAGGAGAAATAACCGATGGAAGGATGAATGAATACAGGTATCTAAGCGAGGAAGCGTAAGATCAACGGTGATGTGCGACGTAATTTTAGTATGTTAATATCATCGCTCTCACGTCGTCGGCTCGTAGCACCTGCATTATCAGATTACTCGTGCAGCTGCCCGTAGAGATCGCGCTGCACTTTACGAGCAGTTTATGCACAGCTCACCTCTCTGTGGAGTGTTTCGGATAAATCATATTTACTAGCCGAAACTGTCGCGTCCCCGAGATGCATTTATTTTCGCGACGGGATCGAAGAACCGCGCGGCGGCAACAACGAAAGCTCTCGCTACATATAGAGATAAAGTAGCAAAATTTACACCTCGTCATGCATATTTTCGTACATTCGCCGTAATGTATTTCCGTCGAGTGGAAAGGTTCAGAACGCGTGGACTCTTGATAAAAATTCGAGTGTTAATTTTTAGATTTCGGTTAAAATCTATTTCGAGCGCGCTCGTGCGTGCGCGTATTGTATTTTTATGCGCGAAATGCATTTATGAAAAAGGGTGTGGCTGAGAAGAGAAGACCGCTTCGGTAACAAATTTTTTTCGATGACTGACATAATCTTGCAATACGCGAGAAAAACCGTAAGTGACTCCATAAAATATCTATCCGATGGTGCATCTCTAGAGCGTCTCCACGGCACTGCCGTCGAGATCACATTATGAAAATGCATCCGTCAAGTCTAATACTTCGTAAGTGATGCGGTGGCTTACGACCTGCCATAAAATGTGCACTATTGCGCAGGCACTCGGGAATATTCGCGAGTACTTTCTCTAAGACGTGCGAAATGAAGTCCGACTTGAGCATCACTGAAGTTGCGTCGATCGCGCTGTTAAATTTTGTATACCTTACGATATAATTTTTATAAATTAATAGGAAAATAATAATATTGTGTTAAACTGAATAGATAATTGAATTTTCTATCCGGTCAAAAAAAGTCTATTTTTTTTTTATTTTAGACAATTTAAATTATTAGATTATATTCGAGCAAACATTACACGATATATCTCCGATTCCGAGAAAAACGGGATTCTTAATAATGAAATTTTATATGACCATACGTGAGGCATGTTTATTCCGATACCGGTCAGAAGCTAATCTTCGAAATAGTTAATCGTCGCTGTACATTCCGTTACAATCTCTGACTGGTGGCCGTAAATTTCCCGGCAACCTGAGAGTTTCGTGGCATTTTCAGGGAACGAAGATAACAAGCTGGATTGGCCGGGAAAAATAGCGGGCCATTTACCAAACCCTCATCGCGCACCCTCGTGAAATATTTGTCGGATGCAGCGGCTGTACGATGATCGCACGTATACACGAATACATACCGACAAGAAATTCGTGACCCAGATAGTCCTGAAAGGCGAGATGGCGTAACATCGCTACGATCTTGCCGCCATATCATCTGCGTCATGAAAAAAGAATCGCGCTGTCGGAAATATCTACTATACGATATGTACTAGACTCGTGGATCTAAATGACGTACATTTGAAAAAATTTCCATATATATATATTCCCATACAGAATTTCTATAGATAGAATTTTCTTTCTAACCAGATAATCGTTTCTAAAAATAATAAAATACGAGAGCAATGCCCTCTTTTTTAAGACAATAAATTCGATTACTCGATGAGAGTCGAATGCTGAAACCCAAAGCACATGAGCTTTTAGAATTAAATAGCGAATATACAAATATCGAAATTTTAAATATCCGTATATAGCGCCGCTCTTTGCATTTAAAATAATTAATAAAACGTCGCGATTCATTATTAATAAAAATTATGCAATCCCGCGCGGTTGCAACCTATATAAATGTCGATGTTCTCGTGCTCGCTTCTCGACGTACAAGACCAGACGAGCGACGATTTATCGATCGCACGAAAAACTGCCGGGACCTACGGCAACGTCCGCGTTAAGTGGAAAGGTCGACGTATGTGCGGACTGTCGCCGCCGCCGCCGCCGCCGCGGCGGCGACGTGCCGTTAATCGCGCGATCCCAAGGCCGTCGCGAGATCGCCAGACTCGTCCTCGAAGCGTGCGCATATTATTCACATTCGACTCGGCCTTCAGATTTGCCGCTTCGCCTGTCAGAAACGAGATAAGTAAATCACACGACGATTCTTTATTATGGAAACTCTTTATTATGAAAACTCTTTATTATGGAAACGCTTGAAAAGTCCCCGATGACGCGATACATATGTACCGTTCGGTACATATGTACCCTCGATATACATATATTATATATTCGCTACTTTTCTGATCTGTCCGGATAATGAATTCTGGTCGGCTGGTATTGTGCGACGTTAGAGAAAAGCCATCGTTACTGCGTACTGTGCAGAACGAGAAACGAAATGGGTAACTCGATCCCGCTTCCTTCAGAGTCCTTGAAAAAGGGAGAGAGAGAGAGAGAGAGAGAGAGAGAATGAGAGAAAAAAAGAGCGAATGGCGACGCTGAGACAAAGCTAGATAGGAGTAACCGATAGAGTGACTAGCGCGCTTTCCGCGGCTTTTATTTCTACCGGAACGAGATTTGCCACCGCGTTATATACTCGCAGTTCAGGGCCGTAAAATGAACGATGCAATAGTAGTGACAATAACAAACTAAAATTTTTGAAGGATATGACGTCTCGTGAAAATATAATTGTTTGCATGGATATAATTGTGTTTCGCACGGCTCTTTCTAGGGCCGCTCTTTCAGTCCAGTAAAGAAAAGCGACGGATAAATAGCACCGATCGCAAATTAATAGCTCGATCGTTCGATATTATTGGAACAATGCACCGCGGTATCATGCTATAGGATGTTATAGGGAGCGATATGAAAGTGACAGTTTGCAAAATTGGCAAAGCGTAAATTCCCGCCATTGGCCATATCCGGCGCCAACGAAACAACGTTATCGGGCACGCTCCCAATATCCGACTATCCAACTATAATTAAGCTCTATTCTTTGTGCGAAAATTAATTCAAACGCCGGGGACGGCGCGACGAAGCCACGCGGAAATCCGGCTGAACGGACACCGACCGACCGGGTACCGTAAAGCCCGTGATCCTAATTTGGTTTTCCAACGATGCTATGCGTATGCGGATTCCTTCTTTTTTTATTTTTATTTTTAATCCCGATGCTATTTTTGCCGAATAAAATGCGAAATGCGTAGCCTGTTAAGCGATGCGTAATTTAAAGCGTGTCGTGTGCCCCTCTCGATTTTCGTGCCACATTTCACGCGCCGAATATTCCGTTGTTTGATATGCGAGTTTAATTCGTACATTGGCTACATTTTTCGAGCATGCACTCGCGAAATAAACAAAATAATAATTCTTTTACAGCGCGAGCAAAGTATTCACAATGTTCTGCCTTACTTTATGTGAACATTTTCACATGTGTCGAAAAATATTTGCCGAAAAATTGATGAAATGTATACAATATTATTATAAATATCCATAATTCTTAAAAATACGTGTTTTTTAGTATATAACATTTTTTATTATATAGTGCAATTGGATCGTTGACGTAAAAAAAAAAGCAAATTAATTAAAATACGATATATCCAAGCATAATGATGCTTTTTTTCTCGTCAACGATCCAATTGCACTATATAATAAAAAATGCTATTTTGGAAGAAACATTTTTCTTCCACATTCTAGATTCTACAGCATCCTTCGATCTATCTACCAAGGAATCGTCCAAGGAAGTAATCTCGTTTCGAGCAGCGTATCTCGCGGATTTTAATGTCCGAATGCATGAGAGAATTGCTGGAGGAAACGTTGACTCGCGCGAGCAAATGCTTAGGCGTAATAATCGTATATTCGTGCTCGAGCGCGCCGATGGCGTGCGCGCGCCATACCGAAAATATCAATATGCACGGGAGAGACGCGGCGCGATATAGGAAGCCGAGTCCGCTTGCTCGTTCCGATTTGCGTGCGTGTAGCATCCGTACGCACACGCACGCAAAGTACGTACGTTCCGGTGGTATTACGCACGCATTTACACGTTCTCGGTTTCCCCTCCCGAGACCGTGCGCGCTCGTGTGTCCCTACCCCAAACCCGACGACGGGGCAACGCAACCCCCTCTGAACGCCCCCACCAACGAACAAACCCCTCTCCGACGACGCGAACCCCACCACCATCCTGTCCTTCCCCTACGATCCTCTCTCTCGCTACCTGTCGTATCGCTTCCTCTCTTTCGGACGTCTCTCACCTGCGGTGAACAACATCGGCTCGTCGTCTATAAACTCGTAGGTTCGTTCTCGCGAGAGGGAAGAAAAAGGACGCGACGAGATGCTAAACGGAAGAAAGAAAAGAGAAGAATCTCACGGGAGGAGGGGATAGAAAGAGAGAAAGAGAGACCGAATGCGCCGCCGACCGTGCCGGAGAGAACCTCTCTCTACCGCTATCTTTCCGCGTATCCTTTCTCCGCGCGAGTACAGTCTCCCCACGTCGATTTACTTGGCAGCCACCTCGACCAGGTCGACCGACCGGCGCGGCGGCGGCCCCCGTCTCGCCCGAGAGTGCTGCTGTGTTTATCGCGCGCCGTTGTTACGGTAAGAGAAAACGCCGGTACTGTCTTAGACAAAAGACACGTATCGCAGGCTGATTTCGATCGTCGCCAGTGCTGTTGC